>CM067305.1:18277547-18707547 GCA_034231615.1 Meghimatium bilineatum | reverse complement strand
CCTCTTTTCACTACAAATTCTATTTTGTGCACCTATGTCTCATGATGCGAACCACTTGTAAACATCATGTGATTGGTTTCTCAAACATGGAATTTTTCAACAATAGCATCTCATTTCACTAATGTCACAAACTTCTCAGACTTGAGTACGTAGTCGGACATGTTTCCCTTTCCAAAATACAATAAAAAAGGGGGTGATCCTGCAGCACTAGAATGCCTCACTTCAGGAACATTCCAGATGCATTCAAAAGAACATAAGACAAGTAAATAAGCAAACTTACAGGATAGCAAAAACTACTTTTGGCAGTGGTCTATTGTCTATTGTCTTTCCACAGGTAGTTTGTGATCCACTCTTGCCGTTAATCATAGGGATGATTGGAGCTCGAGCTTGCGTTCTAAAGCCAGATGTGTGGCCGCGGCTGTGCTATGACTGTGTCTGTTCAAGATGTTTCACAAACAGTGTAAACATGTTTGATTCTGACAAGTAGCGAGACACAACTTTCTAAAATAATTTTGCAAGGAACCTGCGAGGTCAGAAGGAGAAGAGGAAGACAAAGAAAATCCTGCATTTATAACATTAAGGAATGGTCTGGGCGTGATTTTTCTACACTCCTCCGAATGGCTGAGGATAGAGTAGTTTGAAGAGATTTTTGTGCTGATGTATCCAGTGTGGCACCCCTGATGTATCCAGTGTGGCACATCTGATGTATCCAGTGTGGCACCCCTGATGTATCCAGTGTGACACCCCTGATGTATCCAGTATGGCACCCATGATGTATCCAGTGTTTCACCCCTGATGTATCCAGTGTGGCACCCCTGATGTATCCAGTGTGGCATCCCTAAGACCCTAACCGGTTATGGTCTTATTATTATTATAACCCCCCCCCCCCAACACGACTGTGATTTTGGTGCAACCTTATTCGTGTCCTAGTATCACCCCAGTTACTCAACTGAGGAGACCTGTACTTTTGACAGAAAGGCTATGGGCTGCCAAGAGCTATTATCTCACAGTTAAAGAGATCACTTCATCACCATCTTCCTGAAGTTGGGGTTGGAGGAAGAGAAGAGGACAAAAGAAAGTATGGTTTAATAGTATTCGTTTCGAGGACTGGTAGATAAAGTTTCTTCACATTCAAACTTCTTCTTCAGCGTTCATGCTCAAACTCCCGCTGTGAGTTTGGGTCTCTCTTGCAGCAGGACAATGGTCCTCGATTGAGTACAGAAAATGGAAATTTCGTTGTGTAGTCGGTTTATTTGCGCCAATAGCCCGACACATCTATCTTTAAAATCTGGCGGTTTTTCAAACAAATAACTGAAAACAAAGAGACTTCAAACAATTCAGTCGAGATCTAAAAAACAATCTTAAAAGGGGAGTCGCCAGCTAACTTGATCTAGAAAAATTAATCCACACATCAGAAACGTCAGCAAAATGATGAATGCAAACATGACAGTTATTCTTGTGGCAATGAGTCATGTTGATGATGAGTGTGGCCTCATGGTATTGATTCAGCCATTTGTCTCATAATAAAGCAATACTGAACGTATCTGATCTTACCAAGTGTAAATGAATAGAGATATATGCTTATTATCTAACACGTTAGTTTTGAACTCAAGTCTCCAGTGAACATATTGCTTCATTGCATCATTTGTTCTTATGTCGAATGTCTTCATGACATCTGTTCATTTTGAATTATTCGTGACATAGATGACTTGTATATTTGGATATATAGAAGAAAGAGAAGAGTAATAAAAAAAGATTATATGAAACACTGCGTATGAAAAAAAAGTGATATTAAAGGAAATATAAGTCAAACAAAGAAAAAATGTTGGCCATATTAAGAAACATGACACCTTTTTGAAAATAATGATAGAGTTTATTTATGACAGAGTTGAAGAGACGAGTAAGAAGCACAAGCGTATGATACCATACGAGATGTACAGGTTTCAGTCTATCAGTGTGTACAACCACAGCAGGAGACAGAAAGATGTTGGAGGTATGATGCTGCTAATCTTCGTTGTGGAGACGACACTTGATGGTTGTATGACATCTGTTAATCTTGAATTCTGTATGGTGTCATGTGACGTATTCTTTCCAGAACTTAGTCTTCCTTATGAATCTTCTGGAATTCCCGCGGTCTCTGGCAAGTTGTCCAGCTTCCTAATGGGTGCCATGTGTACGCATTCTTGAATGTCTCTTGTCCAACGACATCTTGGTCGGCTTCTGCTCATACTGCCATCTATCGACCCCTTCAACATGAGACATTCTTCATGTCATCTTTTAATTGTGAATTCTTAATGACATCTGTCCGACCATGTGGCAAATGGGATCTGGATTTCCTGACATCTCTCCGCCAGTGTGACAACTAGGGTCTGAGCTTCATGACATCTGTCTGTCCGTGTCACAACTGGGGCCTTAACTTCATGATACATGCCCATCCATGTCACAACTGGAACCTGAACCTCTTGTTCTAGATGCAAAGAATCGAGTTCAGTGCAGCTAAGACACACTTGCGTCTTATGGTGTCCGAAGGACATTACTAACTGCCACAATCATGATTGCACATAAACGCCAACACATACAATTACCGCACATATCAAGACATTATGAATAAAACTGTGAATAAAATGTAACTAGAAAATAACCTGCGTACTGTAAAATCTAACATTTGACTATAATTAATTCAAACAGCCCTAAAACATTAAAGCAATTCACTGATGTGACAATCACTCTGTATTTGAAATTAATTTATTTAACGATTATAAAAATAAATGTTCTTATATTTATTTACTGAGTCTCATTATCTGCCTTTGTTTAATGACATCTTAGATTGTAAAATGATGTATGTCCTTCTTTCACGATGTTTACCCTCGTTACATAGTCTTCTTCACAATTGCATCACAAAAATCCAATGTAAAATATTCTGGAATGACACAAGTACAAGAATAGCACTAGTGTAGTTAATTATTTTTGTAATTGACTGATAGTTTCTCAATTGAAGAACAGATTTTACTGTGAAATTGTAGTACATTATCTGGCAGCGCAAGGTCTGGTCAAATACAGTAGAGAATAACATATAGGCCTATTACAACAACTGTTGGGATAGCCATGAAATAATGTTCGCTTGAGTTACTTTCCGACGAACACAAAATATGAAGAAGATCGCCATACTGATCTGGAGTACAGCCATAGCTGAGGACAAGAAAATCGTTAAAAATTCTAGTTAAAGCATGCGAAAATCAACAACCAAACACATTATAAATTTTACAACCGTACAAAAGCAAAATTTATGTCCAAGATTTATGCTAAAAACAGTTTTTTCACATTAGTTTCTTGATGCAGTTTTTCAAAATTGTCACTTTTTAACATATTTATTTAAAATGCAGTAATCTCTGTTAATAGCTTTAAATTTTTATTGAAATATGGATTCCGTATGTTGTCTTTCTTGTCAATCTATTTCATTTCATTTTACCATATGGTCTTTTCTATATTATGTGACTCCTGTGTATCTAATTATAAATAATATATAATTTACTAATATAATAAAATAATAATATAATATAATATAGGTTGGTTTTTACGTTATATAATATATTAATAGGAATTGAGATATATATATATATTACCAATGTCATCACATGTCAATGTGGAGCGAGGTAGACTAGTTGATAGTGAACTTTCTTGCTATCACGAGGTTATAACGTACAAGATTCGAAACCACGTCCGGACACAAACAATCAGGGTCGTGATTTCTTGTCTGACACGACCGCTCCTCTAGTCGACCCAGCTGTAAATGGGTATTTGACGCATGAGATGGGAAGATAAACACATCAAGGAAGGGAACTGGCCAACCCACCTATTAGTTCCTGAGGCTGAGTACACGAAGATTTATCTTCATCCCTGACGGCAGGTTGCTGCCATAGCTGTTTTCTTCCTTTTTTTTTGTACAAACTTTTCTACACGAGCACTGACCAAAGAACAATTCAACCGTAATTCGTACATTAAATAAGAAAACTAAGATCGGGTTAATAGGCATATGTCCCAGAAAAAGGCCACAGGGCGGAATATACAAGGTTTTGCCACAAGAAAGGAATGGAGAATATTCCCCTTAGATGAAAAAAATGTTGGTCCTTTCTTTGCTTGGTGTGTTTAGACAACGATACAGTTGTAGGAAAGAAGCCGTGAATATATATCCATATAATGATATCTGCATAGATCAATGTCTTCGTAGAACAATATCTCAAAGCAACAATATCTCAATAGAACAATATCTCCAAGCAATAATATCTCAATACAACAATATCTCCAAGCAACAATATCTCAATACAACAGTATCAACAATAAATAACTGCAAAGGCATTTCCATCAACGAAATACCAATACAACAATCTCGTATAAAACATCTCCATGCGACACCTCCCTACATATTCGGTACTTTTCTTTTAAGCGGGCAATATAACTTGTGTTTTTATATTACTGTAAATTCTTTTTAAAGATACACCCTTTTTCCAGACAGCGCCTGTCAACATGCCATCATGTTTCAATACTGAATAAATACATCTGTTCTACTTTACTAGTTTTTTTAAGATCTCTACTAAACTAAATAAACAGCCGCACTAGTCTCCATAAGTTACGTACTTGTGGTACAATAGCTACAGACATTGTACGCATGCCAGTTCGCTTCGGGAATTTTGTCTGCTGCAATGTCTCGCTAATTTCCGATTGTTTAGTTAATTGTACAAATATGAACTACAATAAATTATAGCTCCGTACTGAAATTAAAATGTATGTGTAAAACGTTCAATAAATAAAACAAGGAATTAGACAGGGATGTGTACTTTCATCAGACCTTTTTATACAGTGAAAATATAATGCGTGCAATAGTTGATATCGCTGGAATATCAGTAGAGTACACAACATAAATAATTTGAGATACGCTGATGACACTGTTCTGATTGCAAAAACGCGAGGAAGACCTTCAATATTTAATTAATGTAGTAGTCACAGACAGTAAAGAGAAAGGCCTCTTCCTAAATATCCCGTTTAAGATCATGTTTTCCCCAGTGGCAACATATGGTATGCACGGCTTGGACTTTAAACAAGACCATATCCAGAAAAATAAATTCATCTGAAGCGAAGTGCTAAAGGAAGATTCAAAGGATATCATGGACAGAGAAAAAAATAACATTGAAATTATTGAAACTAAATGAATGATGGATTCTAAATAGGCCTACCATCAGATAGAAGCTACAGTATTTTGGACACTTAAAGCAACATGATGGCACTGAAGCTGATTCCAGATGGCAGAGTGCCAGGCGAGAGAAGAAGAGGAAAACAAAGAAGACGATGGACCATCAACATCGAGGAATGTATGAGTATATATCTGGCCAATGCAGGCTTGCTTGCCCAGGACAGAGAGACTTTCAGAGTATCCACGACAAAGACAATGTTCTGGAAAGAATATGTCACTTGATAAATAGTGTTACGACTGTACAATAGAACAGTAATATTCGTGAAATATGTGCAGCAGTATTTATTGACAATTCAGTTATCATAGATGAACCAAATACAACGGTCGAAATAGATGAATGTTTGTTTACAAAGAAAAAATATTACACTGGTCACGTCTTCCCAGTGCATCGAGTATTCGATAGGATTTGTCGCGAAACGTGTGAATATTTTATGATTCCTATATCAAACAGATCACGAACAAATCTCCTATGGCGATTTATTGGAGATGCGGTTAGTCAAGTACGGAAGAACGCGTGTTCAATAGTTGCTAGGCGATTTGGTGCCGTTGAACGGACTGGTTCAATTCCCGTTAGTCTCAAGAATTTATAAGTAGTCTACAACATTGTTAACAAATAGTCAAGATCCGTCTGTAATCAGTCTACAACATTGTTCGCAACAAATAATCTACAACTGTCCCTGCAATCAGTCTATAACATTGTTAACAACAAATAGTCTACATCTGTCCCTGTAAGTAGTCTACACTTTTGTTAACAGCAAATAGTCTACTTGCTGCTGCGATACCTGCGACTTTCGCATGATATATCCGACTTTAGTATGGATTTTGTTTAGATGGATGGATTTTGTTTAGATGGATGGATTTTGTTTAGATGGATGGATTTTGTTTAGATGGATGGATTTTGTTTAGATGGATGGATTTTGTTTAGATGGATGGATTTTGTTTAGATGGATGGATTTTGTTTAGATGGATGGATTTTGTTTAGATGGATGGATTTTGTTTAGATTTAGTATGTATATGGATCACTATGATCCTAAATGGATTGGGATAACCAACCCCAATCCTCAACGCCTCCTTAGTGATTTCCTACGTCATGAATGGTAGGTGACAGTTTTGCTGTCATTTACTTCCCTTTCAGGCACCGACAATATGAGCTGGTTAAACACTCTGTGATCTTGTATACATTTCATTGAGCTGACACAGAACAGAGAATGACACTTTGATGTCTGATATCGGACTAAACACTTTATATTGTATCCATTCTATTCAACTACCACAGAACAGAGAATGACACTATGACGCCTGATATCGTACTAAACATTCTGTGATCTTGTATCCATTTCATTGAACTACCACAGAACAGAGAATGGCACTTTGTCGGCAGAAGTTGTGACTCGTAGATTCCACTACGCGGCCGGTCTGCCACTGAGCCAGTTTGTTGAAATTGCCGCCAAAGGCGACTAATGGTGCTTCTAACCACATTAAAATGTCTGGCCACTACACTTTGTGATTGTCCCGTCTGTAAGCGTCCAATAATGATGTATCGTTGTTCTGTAGTGAGATGAACCATATATGCGACTTGAACTCTCAATTGAATTTATTTGAGGACAGTCAATCTTTTATAAGCATTCAATAATATGGTCAGAGTTTTGTGTTCATTCAATTTCACTGGGTTCCCACAAGTTATTGCCAAAAATGTTTTGACCTTGACCTCTCTCATCACCTCAAGATTCATGACGTGAGTACAATTCAGGTAGCCACGAGAAGTTAATGACCACTTGGACACAGTCGATAGGTTGAATGATGTCCAATCAGCAATTTTTTTTAAATTTATGTAACTCCAAAAAAGTGATGTCTTTTTTGACAGTATATGCAGATATTAGACAGATATTAGATATTAGACAGTTATTAGATATTAGACAGATATTAGATATTAGACAGTTATTCGATATTAGACAGATATTAGACAGTTATTAGATATTAGACAGTTATTAGATATTAGACAGATATTAGATATTAGACAGTTATTCGATATTAGACAGATATTAGACAGTTATTAGATATTAGACAGATATTAGACAGTTATTAGATATTAGATATTAGACAGTTATTAGATATTAGACAGTTATTAGATATTAGACAGTTATTAGATATTAGACAGTTTGACAACCTGGCACGGCAAGGAAACAACAACAACGTTGATACATAATACTGTGAACAGAGAGCTGTGGAGAGCCATGACCGCCTACGCCAGCCGGCATGGCACCTGCTGATGATAATGATGCAGATAGGCTATCAGACTAAAGGGAAAAATATATGTTAGTGTAGAGTGAACATTATATTCAATCGAAGAAAATTACAGGATTTATTGCTTGATTGACATAAGACAGCAACTTATTAATCTTCAATGACACTGTGGTGCTATAAGCAGGTCATTATTACCCTGGTCAGGCATTGCAGAAGATGGTACAATGCGAAAGTGTATCTTGAAATACAACGGTAGCTATGTGATAAACACCACAGAATATATACCTAGCTAGTGTCTTTGCTGTAATGCGTCTAATTAAATTTCATGTTCATCATTAAATAATTTAAAAATAAATTTATTTTAGGGTTTGAGTTAGTTATGTAAAACACAACTATCCTAACCATAATCCTAACCCTAAAATAAAAAAAATATTAAAATTAATAATGATGAACATGAAATTTACAAACATAGACAAGGGAAATAACTTGATTATGTTGTGACGTCTACTTGTACTGTACCAATTGGTGTTTCAACAAATATTAGCACTACCGCCAAGGTCATAGTAATACTAATGCTGAAATAATCCTTTTAGCTGTGAGCAGGGATTTAGTTACAGTCCTTTGACTTTGTTACAAAAGTACAGGTTCTTCTCACTCGTATAACTGCTTCGACAACCTTGCGGTCTCAAAGGAATGGATGCGTTTGGGGATATTGGTGTATGTTTCGTCCCCGAAGGGAGAAATTTCGGTGCACCAGTATCCAAGAAGAGGCACAGAACACACATCTGGGCCAACTATCTCTGCATTATTCTGTCAGATGTGTTGGTCCATTCGCAGTGATGGCACATATAGCATTGCAGGTCACCTAGGGGTCTATCAAAAGGATAAAGGTGTAATGTCCACTCACCTGCATCTCTTTGTCATCCATTGCGATTATTTGATAGAAGATTATTTGATAGAAGATTATTTGATAGAAGATTATTTGATAGAAGATTATTTGATAGAAGATTATTTGATAGAAGATTTTTTGATAGAAGATTTTTTGATAGAAGATTTTTTGATAGAAGATTATTTGATATAAGATTATTTGATAGAAGATTTTTTGATAGAAGATTTTTTGATAGAAGATTATTTGATAGAAGATTATTTGATAGAAGATTATTTGATAGAAGATTATTTGATAGAAGATTATTTGATATAAGATTATTTGATATAAGATTATTTGATAGAAGATTATTTGATAGAAGATTATTTGATAGAAGATTTTTTGATATAAGATTTTTTGATAGAAGATTATTTGATAGAAGATTATTTGATAGAAGATTATTTGATAGAAGACCTAGGAGTCTATCAAAAGGATAAAGGTGTAATGTCCACTCACCTGCATCTCTTTGTCATCCATTGCGATTATTTGATAGAAGATTATTTGATAGATTATTTGATAGAAGATTATTTGATAGAAGATTATTTGATAGAAGATTATTTGATAGAAGATTATTTGATAGAAGATTTTTTGATAGAAGATTTTTTGATAGAAGATTATTTGATATAAGATTATTTGATAGAAGATTTTTTGATAGAAGATTTTTTGATAGAAGATTATTTGATAGAAGATTATTTGATAGAAGATTATTTGATAGAAGATTATTTGATAGAAGATTATTTGATAGAAGATTATTTGATATAAGATTATTTGATAGAAGATTATTTGATAGAAGATTATTTGATAGAAGATTTTTTGATATAAGATTTTTTGATAGAAGATTATTTGATAGAAGATTATTTGATAGAAGATTATTTGATATAAGATTATTTGATAGAAGATTATTTGATAGAAGATTATTTGATAGAAGATTTTTTGATAGAAGATTATTTGATAGAAGATTATTTGATAGAAGATTATTTGATAGAAGATTATTTGATAGAAGATTATTTGATAGAAGATTTTTTGATATAAGATTTTTTGATAGAAGATTATTTGATAGAAGATTATTTGATAGAAGATTATTTGATAGAAGATTTTTTGATATAAGATTTTTTGATAGAAGATTATTTGATAGAAGATTATTTGATAGAAGATTATTTGATATAAGATTATTTGATAGAAGATTATTTGATAGAAGATTATTTGATAGAAGATTATTTGATAGAAGATTTTTTGATAGAAGATTTTTTGATAGAAGATTATTTGATAGAAGATTATTTGATAGAAGATTATTTGATAGAAGATTATTTGATAGAAGATTATTTGATAGAAGATTATTTGATATAAGATTATTTGATAGAAGATTATTTGATAGAAGATTATTTGATAGAAGATTTTTTGATATAAGATTTTTTGATAGAAGATTATTTGATAGAAGATTATTTGATAGAAGATTATTTGATATAAGATTATTTGATAGAAGATTATTTGATAGAAGATTATTTGATAGAAGATTTTTTGATAGAAGATTATTTGATAGAAGATTATTTGATAGAAGATTATTTGATAGAAGATTATTTGATAGAAGATTATTTGATAGAAGATTTTTTGATATAAGATTTTTTGATAGAAGATTATTTGATAGAAGATTATTTGATAGAAGATTATTTGATAGAAGATTTTTTGATATAAGATTTTTTGATAGAAGATTATTTGATAGAAGATTATTTGATAGAAGATTATTTGATATAAGATTATTTGATAGAAGATTATTTGATAGAAGATTATTTGATAGAAGATTATTTGATAGAAGATTATTTGATAGAAGATTATTTGATAGAAGATTATTTGATAGAAGATTATTTGATAGAAGATTATTTGATAGAAGATTTTTTGATATAAGATTTTTTGATAGAAGATTATTTGATAGAAGATTATTTGATAGAAGATTATTTGATAGAAGATTTTTTGATATAAGATTATTTGATAGAAGATTATTTGATAGAAGATTATTTGATAGAAGACCTAGGAGTCTATCAAAAGGATAAAGGTGTAATGTCCACTCACCTGCATCTCTTTGTCATCCATTGCGATTGATAGAAGACAAAAAAAATTGAGACAAGATGTTACAATGGTTTTTCACAAGTGGCAGATTGTCAGATCCTGGCCTATCCCCCATCTTTCCTTAGTCGCCTCATATGACATGCATGGAAAGAAGACAGTAGCCATATTCTGTGCATACTGGAGTAAAATCCCAGGCCTCGGTTGTCACACTAGCGACCACCAACGTCTCAGCATATTTGGTGCAAATACGAGGGGGAGTCAATAAGTAAGTCACAAATGGCTCTTTAGAAAAAAACTGAAGGCGATAAAAACCTGAAAACTGTTTATTTTTACACATACATTATCCCTTTACTTCTCAACATAATTTCCACCAACATTGATGCATTTATCCCATCGTTTTATGAGTCCTCCCAAACCTGCTGCGTAGAACTGCGTGCTCTGCTTTTTAAGCCACATTTTCACTTCACATTCAACTTCTGCGTCAGTCGCGAAATGCTTCCCGCCAAGGTGGGTTTTTAGTGGACCAAAAAGGTGAAAATCACTAGGGGCTAAATCGGGGCTGTAAGGAGGATGTTCCAGAATTTTCCAACCAAGATTTTTTATTTTCTCCTGAGTTAATCGAGCCGTATGTGGTCTAGCATTGTCATGAAGGAGTAGCACTCCTCTAGTCAGCAGCCCTGGACGTTTTCTTCGAATTGCATCCCGAAGCACTGATAGAACTTCACAGTATGATTCAGAATTCACATTGTCACCTTTCTTTTTGAAATTGGTTAAAAGCACTCCTTGACAATCCCAGAACACTGTCAGCATAACTTTCCCTGCTGATGGTGTAACCTTGAATTTTTGGACACAAGGCGAAGAAGGATGTTTCCATTGCATTGAAGCACGCTTTGATTCAGGCTGGTAGTGATGCACCCATGATTCGTCCCCAGTAATAATCCTGTTCATCATGTCTTCTCCTTCATTTGCGTATTGACAGAGATGCTCCAATGACAAGCCTAATCGGTTCATTTTGTGTTCGTCCGTCAATTGTCTGGGCACCCACCTTGAACACACTTTCTTAAATTTCAATCGGTCATGCATGATGCTGTATGCTGAACCATGTGAGCACCCTATTGCAGCTGCTACAGCGTCTATCGTTACTCGTCTGTCACCTCGAATCATCTCCTCAACCCGCTGCACAGATGCGTCTGTTGCAATTTCAACAGCACGACCAGATCGGATTTCGTCAACAATTTTAGAGCGTCCTTGAGAAAATTGTTTTACCCAGCTGTGCACCGCTTTACGGGACAAACAATTGTCAGCATAAACAGGAAGCATTTCTTTATGAATGTCTTTTGCAGGCAGTCCTTTTGCCCATAAAAAACGCACAACAGCACGTTGTTCATTGATTGTACACTCTGTAAGTACAGTAGCCATTTTGTTTTTTGTGCTGCGCATGCGCAAGGTACAGCTAGCGCCATCTAGCGAACATAAACATAAAGTTCTATGATGATATCAACTATAAACAGCTTTAGAAACCACCTACTGCATTTTCCTGCCATCCAACATCAATTTGTGACTTACTTATTGACGCCCCCTCGTAGAAACGGTGACCCATTTCTGTTCTATGTAATGCATCTTATTATTAGAGCAGTGCTCTAAGAGAGATATAACGGGAATTTGAGAGCACATTTAAAAAAAACAACACATGAAAACACACATAATTTTTATGGGCGAGTATTGTGATTTTGTCACGTGTTCTTTATGTTTAAAAACTGGAGATGATAACTGAAACATCGTGCCATTTTTGTTGTAATTCGCAGGTTTAATTTATCCAGACCCTAGTCTAACATTTGATGCAACAGGATGTGTGTTCAATAGTTAAATCTATTCTTCTACTGAGTATACAACATAAGGAGCTATGTTCAAGAAGATTTCATGAGAAAATACTCACACTTTTTTTGTTTTTGATTCTATAGAAATACAATATTCTGTAAAAGAAGCTTCAGCTAACGAGCACAAATCGTGCTGCTTGGAAGTATTCCCAAAGTCGAATATATTGAGAGATTCCAAATCAATATTGCATCGGGGGGAATGTAGTGTTCTAACACACGTATAGTCTAGAGTTGTCGAAAGTGAGGTTAAAAGAATTTCCCCATGGCAAGCCTGTTGGTATAAGTATTCAAATTCTTCAAGTGAGCATTGAAGTCTGCAAGTGAAATGACCATAAATTAACATTAGAATAGTGTGAATGATACTTTGTGAATGATAAGGTAATGGCAGACTAGGGTCATCCATATATATATATATATATATATATATATATATATATATATATATATATATATATATATATATATATATATATATATATATATGTTACGACGTAATAAAAGAAATCGGTTGTTTCAAAAACAAAAAATCTGGGATATAACGAAGCCATTTTATCCAGATTAGTACTGCGTGTTGATTTCACGCAATGCCACTCCTCTTGGCCGATGACACCCATTACATCCTGGCAACACTTCTTGACTGCTGAATCTCCGTAAAAGCATATCATGACCATACAGTGCTTTTTTCTGGATATACGCATGTATACGTTATAAGCCCACCTTTTAAAATGTATTTATTACTTTGGTTGTAATTTGCTTCAACATAAAGAAACTTCCATGCATGTCCAAAACGAAAATTCAACCATGACACAGGCCTACTCAAATTATCCTTTCATTTATTTTTGATCACAATGGAAAACGGAATATGGCACTGCCGCCCAGTATCCTGGTGATATATTGATAGATAAAGCTACAGTGTCCGGAAATAATCTGAAACCGAAGATGAATTCTCTTAATATGGATGTACAGCTCAGTCGTATAACTAATCTTGATTCATATACGGTCTCAAAGGCATGGATGCGTTTGGGGATATAGGTGTTTATGGGTGCAAGTTTCATCCCGGAAGGGAGAAATTTCAGTGCAACTTTCCCAGTGCCAACTTTCACAGGTACTGAAAGTGATAACAAAGGAGAGCTTCCGTTTAGAAATATTTTATTTCACCTTTGACTGATAATTTCACCTTGTCCTTTATACAGTATTTCTGATTATTCGGGATTTATCGAAGTGACACATTTGACTTTTAATGTTATTTTTATTGGTCACGTCGTGTCGTCAGCCAAAGAAATTCACTGCGTCCCCGGCAGAAATCAAGCGTGACGATCTCTGGCAGAGCGTAGCAAGAAAGTAATTTTCAAACAAAACTAGTACAGTATCTAGTTTCCGCCTGATCAATTTAAAAGTATTTGTAAAGAATACTTGTTCGCGCTAGTACAAACATCATTTCACTTTGCTTTGCCAACTTGTCCATGTTTTTTTCATTGGCTGCCAAATCAAAGTATATGCAAAATTGCCATTGATCCGAGGCATCAGTTAAGGTAACTTACGTTGTGGGGATCAGCGCTAAGGATTAAACAGGAGAAGGGCTTGCATCTCATAGAGCAAGCAGGGTTGTTCAATTATATTTACTAGGGGGCCAAAATGTAGAAAATGGTGATCATTACAGGTCAGAGGTCCGAATATAGTTATATACATTTAGTTTTTTTATAACTATTTCACTATTTTAGCAATGATCCGCAGGTTACTTATTAGACCTCCGCAGGCCGGATTTGGCTCGCAGGCCGCCATTTGAATAGCCCTGTCATACAGCGTGTTATGAAGGTAGAGTATGATCACTTACAGTAATGCCGAGTTAGCTGTCTGAGACTTGGGATAAAAAGAAGGAACATTCAAATTCTAGAGTATATATTTCAGAAACACACAGATGGAGTTAGGGGAAGAAAGAATGCATGCTAGGCAAATATCGAACATTTTACAAGTGTCTTTTCATGTCAACATTTTAATAAATATTTTGATATCACGAATTGTGGTTGTGTGTTATATCGGGAGGAGGAGGGGGCAGTAGCTGGGAAGGGGGATTGCCACTAATGATTAGGTACTTTTTTTAGCAAACTAAGCGTATACTCATTTTTGTTCTAAAAAGCACTGTATATATATATATATATATATATAAGTTGCAGATATCGCACCAATGCTGTAAACCATGACATAACGCATTTCGTTCTCCGGACTACATCCTGCTAATCTACAGAAGTTTGAGAATGAACGCAGAAGAAGAAGATTTAAATCTATTCACCACTTTCAATGGAGCACCATTGACCTTTATGCATGTTTCATGAATATTTTTGCCAGATGCTGGTTGGAACATAACTTCTGTTTTCTCTTTGTTAATTATAATTCCAAAGTTGATACAGTACATACTTTAGAGCAGGGATCGGCAACCTATGGCACGCGTGCCATACTTGGCACGTCACGCGATTTCAAATGGCACGCAGACTCTTCACGTTTCCCGTATAAAGTTTATTCTAAATTGATTAGCGCGGCTTCCTCGCTCATTTCGGCACTCTAAATACTTTGAAACCTTAAGTTGGCACACAATTAGCAAAAGGTTGCCAACCCATGCTTTAGAGAATTAGCCTAAAATGATTTGTAGATCCTCCGCAGAGTTAGCATTTACAATACATTCATTGGTAAATAAGACACCTCTAATGATGTGCAATTAAACCGTGGTTTGTATTAGAAGCTGAAGGTTTAAAAATTTTCCTTAAATGCGATATCCAGCGTTTATTCCTAAGTTCAGATCTCCAAATGCATCATCCAGCGTGTAGTCTCACGTTCAGATCTCCAAATGCATCATCCAGCGTGTAGTCTCACGTTCACATCTCCAAATACATCATCCAGCGTGTAGTCTCACGTTCACATCTCCAAATACATCATCCAGCGTGTAGTCTCACGTTCACATCTCCAAATGCATCATCCAGCGTGTAGTCTCACGTTCACATCTCCAAATGCATCATCCAGCGTGTAGTCTCACGTTCACATCTCCAAATACATCATCCAGCGTGTAGTCTCACGTTCACATCTCCAAATGCATCATCCAGCGTGTAGTCTCACGTTCACATCTCCAGATGCATCATCCAGCGTGTAGTCTCACGTTCACATCTCCAAATGCATCCTCCAGCGTGTAGTCTCAAGTTCAGATCTCCAAATGCATCATCCAGCGTATATATATATATATGGTTGTCGGCAGACACAAAGTTTATCTTGTGTAGGGATGTGAATTATACACTGCATCACAGCTCCAGATATCAACTGATGACTGACGGAAAGGATGTTGACTTCAGGACACAAATTCTGTAGCCCCCGTGTTGACTCAGTGTGTTCCGAATGATAATGGATGCATTTATAGTGCCGATTAATATTTTATTCAAACATTTGATCATGTCAGTGTGAGCATATGTGTATTTGTGTTTGATCATGTCAGTGTGAGCATATGTGTATTTGTGTTTGATCATGTCAGCGTGAGCATATGTGTATTTGTGTTTGATCATGTCAGTGTGCGCTCAAGTGTATTTGTGTTTGATCATGTCAGCGTGTGCATATGTATATATTTGCGATTGAACATGCCAGTGTGAGCATTTGTATATAAGCATTTGTGTATTTGAGTGTGAGCGTAAGCATTATTTTATTGTACTTTCACGTGATTGATAATGCATGTCTGTGTACATATGTCCACATACTTGAGACTGGTTGTGTTCACTTTCATGTGTGGATATTTGAGCTCATGAGTGTTGGTGCGCTCACAGTACAAGAGTAAAGGGAAGTCAGAACATGTCATTTAGCATCAGGAAGCAAGACAAAAAGGATGTCAGAACATGACATTTAGCATCAGGAAGCAAGAACAAATGGGAGTCAGAACATGACATTTATCATCAGGAAGCAAGAACAAATGGGAATCAGAACATGACATTTAGCATCAGGAAGCAAGAACAAATGGGAGTCAGAACATGACAGTTAGCATCAGGAAGCAAGAACAAATGGGAGTCAGAACATGACATTTAGCACCAGGAAGCAAGAACAAATGGGAGTCAGAACATGACATTTAGCATCAGGAAGGGAAGCAAGACACAAAAAAGAAGATGAAGCCGAAAACGTAAAGTTTCACTCTGCTCCCACACTCCCTCCACCCTCCCCAATAGGGAGCCCAAAAGTCTCAGGAAAAGTAAGATACGAATTTTTAAATGTTATCTCGTCCCTACGCAAATGTATCTATAACCCGGTACGTATGTTTGTGTGTACATGGGTGTTGGCCCCAATTTTCACCATATGTATTGCAAGTATTATTATTGTCTGCAAAATGTACCTGATATTGCAAATCGTTTCATTTCGTTTCAATTGCGCACACTTAGTATATTGCAGCATTTCAGCACATATCATCGCATGCATTATACACTTATTTCTAGGCTTCTTCAGGTTAATGTTTTCTGGATGCTCCATGCTATTCCATACACAAAAGTACAACAGAAACAGTTGGACGATGTTTCTCTCCGGCATCTGTTGCTACAAAACATAACAATAGAAAGTGCCAGAATAAATACGTGGGTATAGTGTCTTCGAGTGAGTGTCATTTGTAACTGTTTATGTCATGTTCGTGCGTTTTTGCGTGCGCGTGCGTGCGTGCGTGCATGTAGTCATGTATGTAGCCTCGTATGTAGCCATGTATATAACCTCATATGTAGCCATGTATGTAACCTCGCATGAGCTCTGTATGTTACCTCATATGAGCTCCGTATGTAACCTCGTATGTAGACATGTATACAGGCTATGTATATATTATAAATAAATGTGTATTTTCTTATATGTCTCAATGTTTCTGTGATATTAGACAAGTCATATATAAGATGTAGAGGTTATCTAGATACTTATTCAATGTCCAATGTATTCAGTATTCCCGTTCTCCTTAATTTAGTTGCCTTTTATCAAGTGTTCTATTGCCATTATTTTTGTTATATCTATTGTTTTTTCTCTAATTTTGTTGCAAGAGGTCGCTGGATTGATTAATGATCGGGTTTTGGATTATGGCACGTTTGCTCGCGTGATATACAGCATGGCACTATATGGCACGGTTAGTCGCGTGATATACAGTAATAGTATGACGGCTCAGTACGTTTCTAACTTCTTCAATCCATCTTCTTCAATCCATCTTCTTCATGTCTTCCTCTGCCTTCTGGTGTTTCTATTCTCATGTTGCATGCTCTTGCTGCCGATCAATGTGGATTCATTATAATTAAGTGGCAGAACTATTTCAGTCTGATTTTCATCCCAATGTATTTGACCACAGAAGTTGTACCACAGTCCCTGCAATCTCTTCATTCCTCACATGATCTCTGATTCTTCTATTTGTTGTTTTTCTTAGATATCACATTTCACACAAAACTTTTCTATCTTGTTCTTTAGATAGTGTAGATGTCTGGACATTGATAATTTAATGTTGTTATCAAAATTATCTTAGTTGTTGTTTGTTTGTTTGAGAACGCCAGGAATTGTGAGAGTTTAGCTCTTACTTCCTATGTGCAGTGGGGTGATTTTTCTGCGCTTTCTTTCATACCCAGGAGACTTTAGCTTTCGGCTTAGTGCAATGCTTATTGAAGGAGTCTTCTACTAGAGGGGGTCTATAAAGGTAAAGACGATATGCTACCAAGCTTCCACAAGAGAGCCTCAATATAACCGCATGTCATTTACGAAGGGTTTCTGTTGCATTGGCGGTTTGTCTAGTGGGCCATTGGTGAGACCCACAGACACAACTGCATGCATCATTAATATTAGTTAATTGCTATAATATCTGTCATGTAGGACAGATTGTGTTGTTGACATTATGTTGATCACATTCTGTATATTGTTATTACGTCAATTAGTTTCTGATATCGCCAAGCAAGTGCTCTGATATCGCCAAACAATTGCTCTGATATCGCCAAACAATTGCTCTGATATCGCCAAGCAATTGCTCTGATATCGCCAAACAATTGTTCTGATATCGCCAAACAATTGCTCTGATATCGCCAAACAATTGTTCTGATTTCGCCAAGCAATTGCTCTGATATCGCTATGCATGACAATTGTTTTTAGGTTTATCTGTTGTAAGACTTGTCCATAAATTGCGTCAACAATTTGTTGTCAATTTCTTACAAATTCCCTGCTGTCCAAAACTATCCAGAATTCCTGGACTTCCCCTGCTTCATTAAGTCAAGTTGGAACCACCGTCCACTTAAATAATTCCTCAAAACTAACTTGTTTTTACGTAAATCTTGCAAAATCCAAGCAATTTAATTGATGTATAAAAATATATTCTTGATGAACATGTTGTTGATCCCCCCCCCAAACTTTTTCAGACCCCTCCCTCTTATTTGTAGATGTAACTTATGGACAGCAACCCCCCCCCCCCCCCCGAGGCTCCCGCCCCTATGCTTAACAGCAAGTAGGCCTAGGGATAATATAAACCACCATCAACCTGGGAAAAGACAACAGACAACACATACTATACACAAACATATAAATGGCAACCACGGAAATAGTCATAGAGACCTGCAGCTTCACGTTGGAAGGATGATCTGACGAGCTCACATAACGAAATTCTCGGTTCTACACTTTTAATTGTTGTTTTTCGTATGTTATGTTCCAATCATATTGTATTAATTCGTTCTAATCCATTATGTTGATGAATTGCTGTTGTTAGCCAATTGCTCTTTTGTGGCAGCCTATTCCATCATAAGTAAGCTACATGCAGCTAAAGGCTTAAGTTTATGTCCAACTTTATGTCTTGTCTTATCCATGAATGCCACTAGGTGTCATGGGGAGCCGAAGTCTACTTTGGTTGTTCGTTTGTGTTTGTTGTTGTTGTTTGTTTGTGTGCGTGTGTGTATTTCTCTGTAATTCATTCATCTTCGTCTGGGTTTTCCCCTGCTTCTCTTTTCAGATGATCTATCGAAGGCTATCGGTGGAATGCGATCTGCTCCCATTCTCATCAGGTGGCCGAACCATTTTTGAGTGTCTTAAGTCTATTTTACATGGTTTTCATCATAATGATATTTATTTACAATCAATTTATAGTACATCAACAATAAACTAACATCTATCACAAAGAATCAAACTGTATCATTGTCGCATATTTACCTTCAAATTTACCTGAAATCATTCTATTTAATCAGTGTAATAATGGTCGTTGCGTATCTTCACCTTCACTTGTGGTAGAAAAATACAGTTTCATATTTCCATTCACTAAAAATGAAAGATGCGATTATAAAACTGCAGCGGGAAAATAATGAGAAATAACCATAGTTGCCAATGTATACGTCATAAACAAATATGGCCGTCTGAAAATACGCAAATATCCGAAAACAAACATAAATAAACACGCGTGTATGTATGTACATAATCCAAGGACATTTACAGCTCGAATAGGGCTCATTAGCCATCTACGAACTCATAATCAAGGACATAACTAAAATTGAATTTTCAAAAGTGGATGTGACAAGTGGTTATCATCACATGTGATGGACGAACAACACAACACATACTCGCCAAGAGTGGTACGGCAACAGCAGCAAATGTACTTGTATCGCTTTGAAGCATCAAATCTCAGAGGAACAGAAAAAACGTGCTGTCAGAAGAAAAAAAGTCCAACAAACACAGACATCCACATGACACTGAGTCAGACTCAAACAGAAAGGTTTGATATAATCCAGAATGAGGCAATGCGAATCATTTTGGGGTGTACGAGAGATACGTCGGCACGGAATATGCGATATTTACTGGATTGCCCAACTGCAGAACAAAGAATACAAATCTGCAGGGCGTGGTACTACCTACAACTCACAGCTGCAGTGCGTAGCGTGGGTCAATGGCGCCCGGGGCGGAATCATAATTTTCCGCCCTTGTGACATTAAAAAAATATGGCAGTGATTGTGAAAGCCTGGAAGAAAATACATTTTCCGCCCTCCCGATGGTGTCGCCAGGGGCGGTCCACACCTCCGCCCCCTCTCGTTACGCCACTGGTTGTGGGGCATCAACTTTGGCATGACAAAGGCACTTAAATCCAATTTCAATGTTTTCATTATTTTGAGGGGCATTTTGATGCCCGGTGCTACCGCAACCCCCTCGGCCCGCCCATCACTCAAGGCACGGGGAAGAATATGCTAACAAAGATGGCGGAAATCCCCAGTGAATTATAGCTTGTTTCATGATATAGCCTAATTGGACTTTGTCCGCTGGTTGAAAGGGGCACGCCTCTCCAAAAGAGAGGCAAACTCATTAACCTACCTACCTGTGAATTATAGCAATTTTAGCTTAAAGCTGCATAATTATGTGCTATGAATGATACTCTCGGCTGGCGCGGATCGCTTTGTTGAGAAGGATGGAATACATATGGGATAATCCAACTACAATTAAATAAATCCTCTATGTCTTGTCAACACTTTCCTCTATATAACCACATCACTATTGCCTCTAATTTTTCCACTATCCTGTTTATTTATTGCCAAACTTAGCATAAATATTTTAGAGTCAGTGGTAGGTCCCTATATAGGCCTAAGAAGATTACAGGCTTTCGAGTACACATGCTACAGACAAATTCTACGAATTTCCTATAGGGAACATAAGACCAATGTGTACGTAAGAAATAAAGTAGAGATGTGTGTAGGAGTCCAGGAACCATTTTTTCAATAGTGAAACGACGAAAACTAGCATGGTTCGGACATGTATACAGACATGATTCCTTGTTAAAAAAAAATATACAGGGAACTGTCGAAGGGGGGAGAAACAGAGGAGGTAATATAAATTATAAAAGCATGGACAGACAACATCAAGGAATGGACAGGACAATATATTCCCACACTCATCCGCATCGATGAGGATATAATTCGCTGGAGGACTATGTGTGCTGAAGCAACCAATGTGACAACCCTACGACCGTGAAGGGTTACGGTTTATTGATTGATTGAGGCCTAGCCATGAAACTCTCTTCAGCGCTTCTAATGACAGTGACATATTACATAGCATATTCTTCTCAACATCTTAACTAGAAATATGTGTACCCATACAAATAGAAAATGTATTTCTTTTTAGATTTATAGGTCTATATTGGTACATATGGTGTACATGGCCTATTCTTCTTCTTCTGCGTTCATTCTCTTATAACCACAACGAATAAATCGTGAGATTTCCGCCGGCGAAAGCGAAGTACGTTGTGCCACAAGTTCCACAGTTGAACTGTGTTATTTGTACCTCGATTGGCTCACTTTGTGGTCTAGACATCCGAGGCCCAGCATATCCGTTTTTGTCATGCCTTTAATTCGGGTAGTAGGCTTCCCTAGCCCGTGACAGCCTGCCTATCTGTCGACAGTCACGTGGGTGCGTAGTGACTACGCCAAGACGATTGTCAATCACGTCTATCTCGCGCGAGGTGTTCCGCCGTCTGTGAACCTGCCTCGTGTAATTCGACGTTCTGTGCTTATGCCCATCGGATGCTGAACCTTTTCTCATCCGCGAGAAGAGTTGGACCATGGTTCTTTCGTCTTCTTAGCCGAAGTGTCGTTCAGCGACAGCGTGAACCCCTCGCCCAATTCCGAGTTTCACACCACGACATGACCTATAATGGTACACATGGCATACAATAGTATCCAGGCCTATCTTCACTGTTGTACTTATTCTGCTCTCCCATATGGTATTTAATCTGGGCATTGCAGCCGTGGCTATTTCAAGTCTAATTTTCAAGCGTTGACTGCAACGGATCTCCATCTTCTATCTCTTTCACGAGGTTTCTATCTCTTTCACAGGGTTTCCATCTCTTTCACGGGGTTTCTCTTTCACGAGGTTTCTATCTCTTCCACAGGGTTTCTATCTCTTTCACGAGGTTTCTATCTCTTTCATAAGGTTTCTATCTCTATCACAAGGTTTCTATCTCTATCACGAGGTTTCTATCTCTTTCACGAGGTTTCTATCTCTTTCACAAGGTTTCTATCTCTTTTATGTGGTTTCCATTTCTTTCACGATGTTTCCATCTCTTTCACGTGGTTTCTATTTCTTCCACAGGGTTTCTATCTCTTTCATGAGGTTTCTATCTCTTTCACAAGGTTTCTATCTCTTTCACAGGGTTTCTATCTCTTTCACGAGGTTTCCATCTCTTTCACGAGGTTTCTATCTCTTTCACAGGGTTTCTATCTCTTTCGCATGGTTTTCATCTCTTTCACAGGGTTGCCATCTCTTTCACAGGGTTTCTATCTCTTTCACAGGGGTGCCATTTTAAATATCTGGCTCATGATTAAGTTGAATATGACAGGCCAAATGGTGCAGATATCTCAACAAGACTCTAGACTATGACACATGCATTCCATTCTCTAGACTACATTCTACCAATTGATTTTGAGAAAGAATGCAAAAAACGAAATATTTGGCAATTTTTTGCCTATTTTGAAAGCATATCTACTTTCACATATAATCTTGTTTAAATTTATCTAAAAATGTACTTACGTAAAACACATGTTTTTAGAATGGTCCACTTAGACATGACGAACTATCACTAAAACTAGGGTGTTATGATGTAAACAAAAAAACCTACAAATTACAATACACAAAACATTTCCAACATTTATATCAAAAGGCTGGTCATGTTTTCTTGTTTAAACTATCATTCAAAGCCTCCAAGTAAAAATTGATAAAGCAGCATCTTAATAAAACTGGCTTGTTTATTTGGGTGGTCTTTGTTCATTTTTTTGCTTCTTTTATAAGCCTCCATTGAAGCCATATCTCTCCAAATCTCAAGGGGTTCTACATTTGTAGAAACAACTTGTAGAAAACTGGCAACCAAACCACAGAATATAAACAAAAGTCAGTCCTGAGCCATGTCGATGAAATAAAAGGCAGCTATCACCTCCCAGACAAGAGACAAGAACTGCAAAGAGTAGAAAAATGTTTATCACCATATGCAGGTTTTAAATTGCTGGAAATAAAGACACAATTAAGAAATAATGCACCAAAAAGTTCCGACCCAGTAAGTCTTATGAAAGCAACACAGAAAACAATAGACACCTACCCAGAACAATGGATTCATGTCTATACTGATGGGTCTGCTTTCAAAACTACCATCAAGCAGGTTATGGTGTCTATATAGAATATCCAGACAAAACATCTGATGAGTTGTTTGATGCCTGTGGGGAGATATGTTCTAACTATGAAGCCGAAATAACAGTACTAGAAGTTGCATTGTACCACCTGAAGTCCATATTTGATGCCTTTCCATCAAAATTTCAAAACATTGTTATTTTAACAGATTCTATGTTCACTCTTCAAGCACTAGAATGTGATGGACATTGTAAGCCTGAGTTGCTGGAAATATATCACCATGCCAACCAGCTACTTACATTGTTATGCAGTGAATATCTGGCCACTCAAACACACCTGGCAATGACAAGGCAGACAGACTAGCAAAATGGGAGCTCAACAAGAACAGCCATATACATTGCACAACTATGCACACAGTTCAAATGATGCTGAAATCTGTGACTAAAGAAAATTGGGTGAACAGATGGGCTATGGGAAACAAAGGGAGGGAAATCTATAAATATATGACCAGCCCAAATCCTAAAGATACCATCAACCTCCTGGGAAGAAAAGACCAGAGTATCATCTTCCGACTGCACACCACACAACATGTATAGCTTGACAATCACCTGAACAGAATACAACCATAACACACAATCCTAAGTGCTGACTGTGCACTCATCCCTATGAAAATATTAACCGCAACCTTTTTCTTCTTCTTCTTCTTTCATTCACTTGAAACATGTCTATATCTGTAATTCTGTCTCCTTAATAAAACTCACTGTCTTTTGTAGCTCATACAGTGTCCCATAGAGCTTTGATTCCAGTGTTGTTTCCTCTGGCCAATATGTCTGCCTCAGAGTTTCATGCTCAGAACACTCTTGAAGTATATGTTTGGCACTCTGTGCTGCCTGTCCACATGTACACATGGCCGTGTTGCCAATCTTGAACTTTGTATACATGTGACTGCGGAGTCGGTTGTGTCCTGTTCTGAGACGTAGAATTATAACTTGTTCTGATCTGTTCATAATGTGATAGTCATCTTGTGTTGGTGTTTGTGGCTTTCTTATTGACTTGATCATCTGTTTTTTCTGATGGTAGGTGATTGGTATATCTGGATGGTCTTCGGCAGCACCTTCCTTAGCCAGTTGGTCTGCTTTTTCATTACCTGGAATTCCACAGTGAGAGGGTATCCACTGCATGGTTACCCTATACTGGTAAGACAATTCGCTAAGTAGTTTTTTCAAGTCTGTTAGTTTTCCAGACTGAAGAGCTTGAAGCACTGACCTTGCATCTGTCAGGAATACCACAGGCTGTAGGCCAGAGTTGGAGTTCAGCAGTTTTTTAGCTGCCACACTAATTGCCTGGATTTCTGCATCATAATTATTGCAGAATTTTCCTGTCGGTGTTCTGATTGTATCTCTAGGCTTGTGTGGATATTCTATATATACACCTGCACCTCCATTCCTCACAGCATTCTGTGCTGAGCCATCTGTGTACACTCTGACCCATATATCTTGTGGATATTCCTCCTCCAGGAAACGAGGGTGACTGTCATTCGCTGCACACTGTTCTGTTCGTCCTCGCTTAGTATTCCTTTCACATGGGTCTGAATGTATATTGGCATTCCATGGCTTTCACTCCACAGGGTTTGTTCTGGTACAGACCTTAAGGGGCTGTCAACTTCAGGTAGGTCTGTAAGTTGTCTACGGAGTCGTTTAGCTTGATGGATAAAGCTGCTCCTTTTCAGTCGCCCCATTGCTAGATTTTGGAATCTTTCCTTCATTGGATGACTTGGCATACACTGAAACTTTTCTGCTTGAATTAGTACTTTTGTGTCTCTGCGTTCGCCAAGTGTTTGCATTCTTCCCATTTTCTGCATCTCTGCTATGGGTGTTGATTTCATTGCTCCCAACATTATTCTACGTGCCTGGTTTTGCACTTTATCTAGATCTTGTAATGTGGTGTTTGATGCAGGACACCACGCAGCTGAACCATATTCCAGGTGTGGTCTTATGCCTTGCTGGTAAACTTTACTGAGTATATTCCCACTGGCTCCCCCTGTGGTTCCACTTAGTTTTCTCAGGATTGCTAACTTCCTCCTGGCTTTTGTTGTTGCTTTGTTTATGTGCTGCTTCCATGTCAGCTTATCATCAAAAGTAACTCCGAGGTATGTGGGTTGTTTGTCTTCTTTCAAGAGCTCTCCATCTATCTTGATATGACCGGCTTTTTGTTTTGGTGAGAGGGTAAAGAGTGTAGTGCTGCACTTATCTGTGTTAATGCTGACGCACCATCTATTTGCCCATAAGGTTAGAGCATCGATAGCTCTTTGTATTTGTTTAGTGGCCACTGTCGCATGTTCTTCCGTGCACCAGATCACCAGCATACATTGCCACTTTGATCCCATGTGGTAGTTCAGCAACTAGGTCATTGATGTAAACCAAGAAAAGTGTGGGTGACAGGACTCCTCCCTGGGGGGACTCCATGACGCAGTAGAACTTTCTTGCTCTTGCGACCATCTAATTGTACCCTGGCTCTTCTATTATGCAGGTATGCTTTTACCCATTTGTACATTCTTGAGCTAACCCTGCAATTTTGCAATTTCTTTAGGAGCCCTTCTTTCCAGACCTTATCAAATGCTTTTCTGAGGTCTATCCATGCTGCGAGTACCAGTTTCTTTTCTTGGAAGGCATCCTCAATCTCTTGGGAGAGGTGGGTTGCCTGATCTTCAGTAGAGTAGCACTGTCTGAAACCTGCTTGCTGTGATACCAGAAGGTTTTCACTTTCAAGGTACCACTGCATCCTAAGATTGATAATGCGTTCCATTGTTTTACATATATAGCTTGTGAGGCTGATGGGCCTGTAGTTGGAGACTGTTTCCTTCTTTTCCTGATTTGAGGAGTGGTATCATTATTGCTTCTCTCCACGCCTGTGGTACATTACCTGTGGACCAGCTTGTGTTAAAGATCTGCAGTAGCTTTGCTCTTGCTGCAATTCCCAGGTTTCTAATCATTTCATTGGACACTCCATCAGCTCCAGGGGACTTTTTCATTTTCAATTTGGATATTGCATGCTCCAGTTCTCTCATTGTGATTGGTGCCTCCATGACTTCAGGTATAGGTTCGCCTTGTCCAATGTTTTGCTGGTTCTCTCGAACCTCCTGTTGTTTGTCTGGGCTGACTTTGACGTTATTGTCTTCTGCAAAGGAATCAGCTACATGTTTACCTGTTAAAATGTTTCTATCTTTATAAAGTGTGATCCTGGTATTTCTCCCTGTACCTTCATCATTTAGTTGTTTTACAAGTTTCCATAATTTCCTAGTATCTCTTTCTAGGTTCAGCGACTCTGTTTTTTCTTTCCAGCTGCTCCGTCTGGCTTGTAACTTGGCTCTTTGAAATTTAGCCTTTGTTTGCTGATATTTGTTGTGATATTCTTGGCTAGATCTGTTCTCAGCCTGCTGTCTAGATGTTTCCATCTCATTTTGCAGCTTTCCAGTTCATCATTCCAGTAGGGTGTGTAGTTTTTGCGTGCCCCCCTGGGTATGGTTTTACTAGCAGCATGTAGTATACATCTATTAAATTCACTCACTGCTCTATTTATGTCTTTGTCCAAGTTCATGTCCTTAGCTAGAACACTGGTTAAATGCTGGTACATTTTCCAGTCTGCCCTTTTATAGTTCCACCTAGTGAGCTGCTTTCCAACGACACGTGTGATGTTCCATTCCAAGCCTGGTGAGTGGAATGCCAGGTCTGGTGTAGAGGTGGTGTGCCATGCTCTCGAGTAGAAGGTTGGTGAGTCTGCTGGCTGGTTAATAAGGATGAGATTATTTTCATCCTACCAGCTCTCAAGTTCCTCACCTCTCTTGTCGATATGATCGTAGCCCCAGCTCTGAGAGTGGCTGTTGAAGTCACCACACACCATAAGTCTCTCTTTGTCTGGAATTGTGTCTAGTGCCAATGGTTTATCATTTGGGCAGTAATAGTTCAGGAGATGGAATTCTGCACTGTCTGTTTTTAGGTGGAGCATCTGGTATTCTGCCCCTTCCATATATACTTCCAGCTGACATGCGCTGATATTGTTTTTAACAAGTGTCAGAATTCCACCTTTCGCCTGTCCTTTCTGTCAACCGGTAGCACTGGAAGCCTCTGATTTTGAAGGCTATGTCGCTGCTGAGGTGTGTTTCTTGGATACAGCATATACTAACTTGTTATTCACTAAGGACATTTTCAAATTCCATTTTTTTGCTGTATCCATCTCTTTTACTGTAGACACCCTCAGCATTCCAGTGCATTATTTTTATTGTTCGTTTGTTTGTTTGGCCAGTAGCTCTATTCCGTTGCCTCCTGGCTCCTCTGGGCAATTGAAAGGACTTCCAGTAACTGAGGTTGGGCCCTTTCGAGGTATAGGGCCCGGCACCGTCCCTGCCTGAACGTCCGCCACAGGGCAGGCACCATAACTATTTATAGATGTAGACATGTTTCCATTGTGTTTTGTGCGTGGCATCCTGATTATCTGTGCGCCTTTTGGCTGGATGCCTCCGTCTTCAGAACTCTGCTTACATGGGCAGGACTATGGTCCTGCTCGAGTGGGACTGCCCGACCAGTCTTAGTTTCCAGCCCCTGATGGCTGAACTAAGCCCCATCACCTCTGCACGGTGCTGGTCTCGATGGGGGCAACCTTTTTAAATGCACAATACTGGATGACATCAGGAAAATGCTTCTCCCTCTAGGGCTAAATAAATGGAACACATTATTTGGAACAAAACAACAGCTCACAAACACATGCATATATCACACAATAGCATTGGGTCAAAGGGCATGAGCACATGGACCGCTGGATCAGCAACCAACCAACCAACCAATAAAACTTGCCTAGGAAAGAAATCATGTGAAACATAGACACTATGCATTTTGGCAATTTAATTAATTTGAGGGTCTCCTTGTTCATATGAAATTTTGCACTGGCCAGCTTTTCGACCATCTGTAAAGACGCAAAAAGCTGTAAATTTGTATGTTTTCTTCTAAATATATATAGACCTTGTTTTAATGTATTCGGGTAGAGGGTAACTTTGTTTCATAAAATGGAGTCGCAGATCAGATTGTTTCTATAAAATGGGGTCATGACTAAAAAATATTTCAGAATCAGAGCGATTGATGTAGAAGAAATTTCGTATTTCTGAGACATGTCTCTAAATCTGGACAATCATTCTTTGATATAATTCTGTCATTCATTGTGGTTAAAAAAAAATGACAAAGTACTTCATATAATCTTCAACAATTTTATTTACATTAAATATATATTCTATTTATAAACCTGCACCCATCAGGGTCATAAGGGTACCACATTGAAATCTTTAGCACACAGTCCCCCAAGGGGTGAAAATTCTTGAGACTAATGGGAATCGAACCAGGCCCATTCCAGTGGCACCAAATCACCTTGCAAGGTATGGTTTTAACAATACATTTGCGAGAAATGAGATGTTTAAGAAAAGTTAAAAATATAAAACATTGAGACCAACGGAGAAATGAAGATATCAGAGAAGAAATAAAAACCATCTCAAGACTACATTGAGAGACAGCAAACAAGGTGGTTTAGTCACATCATTAGAATAGAACCAAAGCAACCAGCACTTTGTGCATACAACAGCTGAAGATCGGGCTACAGGGAACAAGGAAGACCAAGAATTAGATGGATGGAGACAATCAAAGAAACCTTAAAGAGACACGCGATGACAATAGCTAAAGTCTGACAACTCCAACTTCACCCACAACATTTAACAACACAATTGGAGGACCCATGTAATAGGACAGCAAAGTACACCTCATAAGCTTCCTCTTTGGGCACCCCAATCATGAAGCCCTGATTGCTTCCATTCATGGGCTGTAAGGTTAGTAAAGCATCGAGAGGTTTCAGCAGCTCTAGCTAATATTTTTCTTTTCCACTTTCATATTCCACTACTGAAGTCATTTGTTGATACTTATCTGCAGTCTGTTCTACTTTCTGTCTTTTTTATCTCTCATCATCTGAAAATTAGAAAAGTTAAAAAAAAAGGGTTCAAAAGTTGTAGAGGATTGACTTCACTGTACTTGGTTTCCCATATATACTCATCACTCTCAACAAAGTGGCATGCCTCCTGCCAAGAGTACCACTCATAGCACGTAACTCCATAGCTTCAAGTGATAACCCACAGGGATCTCTGAAAAAATCCACTTTATACACAAAATGACATGAGTCAGATTCAAACTCATGACTCTTGAACTCAAGGCGAACAGCTTAACCCCATTACACTAGGGAGATCCCCCTGAAAATTAGAAAGTTGTGACAAATCTTCAAATTAATAATATTGACTTTAATTAATGTTTTATTTGGGTCAGTACACATCACAGCCAGCCCCTTGTCATGGATATGAAGATTTAGTTGCCCCCAGTATGTTGATGGGATCTTAAAGTGTTGCGCAGAATAGCAAAACTATGACCTGTCATGTATGTTGTTAAAGATGAATAAGGAAATTTGGGGTTGTCTTGACCCATCCCATAGAATACTAAAGTAACCCAGAAGTCATTCTGAAGTTGGAATGTGTCGCAGAAAGACAAGATATCGCAGATAAACTGTAAACCACACATAATGAACTCAGTTCTCTAGACTCATTCTTTGACATGGTTTTATGGTCACTTTGACCCATGTGATAGGATAGAAAAGTACACCCCTAAAGCTCCTTATCTGTCTCTTACAACATGCATAGCAGGTCACAAGGTTGCTATACTTTGATCCCCTTTTGGGCATCAGCAGATCAATAGAATAATGTCACGTCTGTCCTTGTCTGGAACATGTGCCTATGTAATAGTTCGTCTATAAGCAGAAAATAGAACGAAATAGTGGAATCCCGTCAGGCGGATGAAGTGCCAGGCTCTAAGCCTCAAAGGAGCTCACACTCAGCGACTGGTGGTACCTCTGTCTCAATTTGTGGAGCCAGGAAAAGAGATCAGAGGAAAAAAAAAACTACTGGTTCAAAAAAAATCACATATAGATCATGATGCAGACAAAGACAAAAATAAGCACTTAAAAATATTGCAGTGGAATGCAGAGTAAAAAGACAATAAAAATATTAGTACATATATTAAAGACAATATTAGTACAATAAAAAGACTGCACTTGCAAACCGATTACACACAGAGGAAATCAACATAGTATGTATACAGGAAACACACCTCACAAACAACAATAGATTCAACATCCGAGGATACCAAACATTTCGGAACGATAGAGAAAAAAGACATAAAGAAGGAGTTCTTATACTTATGAAAAACAATATCGTTGCCTCTGAAATTCGAGTAGACACAGAAGAACAGGCTGAAATCATTGGAACCTGTCTAACCCTTCCAACTAAAGAGGGAACAGTATATAACTATTACTGTCCACAAGACAAGAGCCTATCTCTACACACAATTAACACAGAAAAAGATAACTGTCTTGTAATTGGTGACTTCAATAGCCACTCACAGAGTTGGGGATATACAGAACAAGATACTAAAGGAGAAGAAGTGGAAGACTGGCAGTGTGAGGTGAAACTTCAACTGCTTAATGAACCTGAAGACCACCCAACTTTCTACTCTAGAAGATGGCACACCACCTCAACCCCTGACCTAGCCTTTGCAACAGACGCCTTAGCGAAAATAACATACAGGGAAGTGCTGGAGCAGCTTGGTGGAAGTGACCATCGCCCCATCAAACTCACCATTGACATTAACCATACCCCTGCTGGCTCTACAACCACACCCAGGTGGAACTTCAAGAAAGCAAACTGGAGTAAGTTTGCTGACCTGACAGACAAATTCACAAAAACCTTAAATCCAAGGATTAAAAACGTGAACAAAACTGCACAACTCCTGGCTTCTGCACTTCTTCAAGCAGCCAAGCAAACCATACCAAGAGGTGCTAGGAAAAATTACAAACCATACTGGTCTGACGAACTCGATGAGTTGGAGAAAGAAGTGTCAAAGGCCAGAGACACAGCAGAAAAAAGGCCATCCACAGAAAACAACATATCACTAAAAGCTGCTGTAGCCAAACTAAGAAAAACGACAATTACAAACACAAGGAAAAGCTGGCATGAAAAAACAGAAAATTTAAACTTCGACAAAGAGGGAAGAAAGCTATGGAAAATAACAAAAATGCTCACCAACGAAGATAACAAAACAGCACCAGTAGCTATAGAGAATGGTGGAGATGTACTCACAGGAAAGAAGGCTGCAAATCACTTTATACAGCATTACCAAAGTACTGCCTGCCACAAAATCGATGAAAATAGGAGAAGAGAAGTAGGAAAAGAACTACGAAATATCGAAAAAGAGATCAGCAAAGATAAACAAGATGTCATGAATATTCCATTCACGATTAATGAACTAAATGAAGAACTAGCAGTATTAAAACTTAGGAAATCACCTGGCCCTGATGACATACCAAATGAACTGCTAATTCACATCGGACCATCAGCAAAAAAGAAATTAATAAAAAATTTTAACAACTGTTGGGATAGAGGTCTAGTGCCACAGGTGTGGAAAACCGCCATAATGATACCCATCCACAAGAAAGGCAAGCCAAAAAATAAGGTGGACAGCTATCGCCCAATAAGTCTGACCAGCTGTATTTGCAAATTAATGGAGCGCCTGGTAAACAAAAGAATGATGTGGTTCCTAGAAAAAAATAAAATCCTGCTAAATCAGCAAGCTGGCTTCAGAAAGTGTAGATCAACTGAAGACCAGATTACACTAATTGCCCAGGAAGTAGAGGATGCTTTCCAGGAAAAAAAGCAGACATCAGTGGTGTGGGTAGATATGGAAAAAGCCTTTGATTGTGTATGGAAAGATGGACTCCTCCTTAAACTACAACAAAACAAAGTGACAGGGCGCATGTATTACTGGATAAAACACTACCTGCACAACCGAAAAGCAGCAGTGAAGCTTGAAATGAAGCATAGCAGAAAGAAACTCTTTAAGCATGGAGTACCACAGGTAGGTGTTCTATCCCCCACTCTATTCCTTATATTCATGAATGACATTGACCAAATTCTCTCGCGTAAAGTAAATGCTGCAATGTATGCAGACGATCTGGCGATATGGTGCAGTGAAGAGAGCGTTGGCACAACAAAGATAAGGTTGCAAGAAACTATGGACAATTTGGCCAAGTGGACAGACCAATGGGCCATGTCTATCAATGCCCAAAAAACTACCTATACCATCTTCAGCATGTCCACCAAACCACAGAAAATCCTACTAACCATAAATGGTCAAACATTGTCAAAAGATGAGACACCTACATACCTTGGAGTCACTTTTGATACAAGACTTACATGGAAACAGCACATAGACAAGTGCCAAACAAAAGGTACAATGAGGACAGTACGCCTTAAAAAAAATTGGCTGGAACAGATTGGGGTGCAAATGGACAAATTCTAAGTAGAGCATATACAGGTTATGTAAGACCAGCTTTGGAATATGGAATGTCAGCATGGGGGACTGCAGCCAAGAGTAACACTCAAAAGATCTCAAAGATGCAAAACCGCAATCTCAGAATTATAACAGGAGGTATGAATACTACCCCAATCACAGAAATGGAAACATGCACAGGTTTGCCATCAATGGAAGAAAGAAGAAATGAAAAAATCCTCACACAGTATGCAAAGTTCAAATGTTTGGAGAGTCATCAAATGAACCAAAGACTAAGCAGACCTACAAAAGAGCAACTCAAAAGAGGTAGCTTTCTACACTCCGCTAAACAGCTCCAGAAATCACTCACAGATACAGACCTACAAAACCTAAAACCACTAAACACCTTTAACACATACCCAACATGGGACAAGAAAAACTTCCCAAGAATTATGGACAATATACCAAGCATTATTTCGAAAACAGAAACTACTATACAAGTACTAAAGGAGACAACTAAGAATCACATACAGAAAGCATACCCAAAGGATATATGGACACATGTATATACAGATGGATAAGCGAAAGAGGCAGTATTAGATGGAGGATCAGGAATATATATAGTAACACCAGATGGAAAAGAAATAGAGAAATCCATACCCACAGGCAAACATTCCACAAATTTCAAAGCAGAAATGGAAGCCATAATAGAGGCAGCCAAAATGCTCATGAATTGCTTGCCGAGTCACAACAGACATGTAGTATTTCTAATGGATGCAAAATCAGTATTGCAGGCATTGAAAGATCCAAAGAACACGAGCATGAATGAACTTACGGCCTGCTTACTACACCTCAGCAGTACCACCAAAGAAACAGTACTGCAGTGGATCCCAGGTCACTGTGGCATACTTGGAAATGAAAAAGCTGATCTCCTGGCAAGGAAAGGGGGATCACTGGAACAAATAGAAAATGATAATACGTACTATGAAAGTAAGACCATGCTAAAAGCAGAATATAAGAAAAAGTGGAAGCAAATGCACCCAACTGCAGAACCAAATATCACGCAAGGAACAAACCATCATTTTCAGACTACGAACTGGTCACAACAGACTGAGAAGTCACATGTTCCGAAAGCTGAAGATTGGTGAGACAGACCTGTGCAACTGTGGACTGAGCCCAGAGACTGCAGAACACATTCTTCATGTAGCCTAATTGATAGTGAGCTTGCTTGCTATCTCTGGATTACAGCATACCAGGTTCGAAACCTTGTCCGGACAAACAAAAATTCCTGTTGTGATTTCTCGCTGGACACGACCACTCCTCCTGTCGACTCAGCTGTAATAGGGTACCTGACACATGAGTTAGGGGAGGTAAAGACAGTAAGAAAGGGAACTGGCGACCCCAATTAATAGCTGCTGTGGCTTAGTGCATGAAGTTATATTCATCTGTGACATCAGGTGGCTGCCATGGGGCCTACCTTTACTTACAACTAATTCTAATTCTATCCCTACCCTCTCCTGCTGTGTTTCAAAAACTGTGTTCTTCCTATTTTCGTTAATTATTTCCCTGGCTTCAAACTACTAAACAATTGCATTCTGCAATCTCACAAACTATTAAAAAATTATGACCAGACATCTCTTTAAAAACTATGAGCGCTGTAAACATTGGTAGGCACACGTTCCAGGCATGAACCGTTACTTCTTCTTCTGCATTCATTCTCAAACTCTTGTAAACTAGCAGGATGTATTCTGGAGAACAGAATCTGCCAAATCAAGGTTTACAGCTGTCTGAGATATCTGCTCCTTTCAGTACAACAAACCAAATTTAGTACAGCTTTGTGGGTCACTGACGTCACATGGGTACATTCATTATTCGTGGTTTAAATAAAAATTACTCCCATGGTTAAACCAGACATGAGAAAGTTGGATACCAGGGCTCAAACTCTGTAAAGGTGCCATATTAATTTAGCAAGTGTTGTCAAGGACCCTCTTCAGGCAGTTTCTGGTCTTTTTCTTCATTCCAAAACTTCCAATGGATATCTCTTGCAGCAGAACAATGGTCCTACTAAATTTCCAGCAGAATTTAGTCCAGAGAATGAAAATTCCCTGCGTTGAGTTGCTGTTTTATTTACACCAATAATACGACACATCCATCTTCGATGGGGGTTTCTGGTCAACCACTGACTAGACAGATGAGCACTTATGGGAAACCGTGTGTTATGACACTGGTTCATAACTCATATTACCTTTACCTTTTACAGTTGATCCCAAATCATCATTATCGACTATGACGGACGAACTTGACAGGATGATCATGCAGTCTCCGGATTACATCCTGCTAATATGCTGGAGTTTAAGAACGAACACAGAAGAAGAGTGCCCAAAGAGCACTAGAAAACACTTCAAGTGAATGGATTCATCAAACTCTGTGGTCTGTATCAAAAGGTGTAAAAAAAACATCTGCCAACTGGGCCAGATGGTCTGCCAAAATTAATTAACATCTTTCTGTAGATATCCATCTCTATAGGCCAGCGTTCCTCCTTTAACTGGTTTAGTGAAATGCAGTCTTGCAGGATATGTTCCATTGTCTGCCCACATGGACACAGAGGTAATGTTACCAGTCTTGGATGAATATATAGTATAAGAAATATAACAAAATAGAGGACAACAAATACACTGATATTGTTACTACCTTGAATTTGAGCTTCTACGACCTCCAATAAACTCCTCTTTGTACTTTTTACTTGTGGACTTTTGTCTGTGGATTGATGATTTATTCATTGCAGACATTTAATATTTACTTTAATAATACAAAAAGGGTCATAGAATAGAAGAGATCAAACATTTCAAAAGATGTAGAGTTTCAGTTTTACTTACATCAAATATTGACAGTCAGTTAATCCGTAGTAATAAATGAATAGGCAAAAAAGATTCTGGCAAGGACCTTCTTCACCCTGTTGCCCGGCCTGAAAGGGGAGAAAATAATAGTGAAACTTTTACATGTCATGCATGTTGTAAGAGGTGACGCAGGCTTTTAGGGGGTGGAGTTGGCTGTCACATCCCTTACAGGGTCAAATGACACAGAAACTATGCTAAAGTCACATGTGTCAGGACCAATGGCCAAGATATCACAGCCAAGCTGCAAGCCATGACACGGTGCATTTAATTCTCCAGACTACATCCTGTTAATCTGAAGGAGTTTGAAAAAGAACGCAGAAGGTAAGGGCCTCCTTAATATGACACTGGAGAAATTATGATGGATGCACAGAACAGAGAGTAGCAGTGCTTGATGATGTTCTGCTAAAGAAATATCACATTAAAGAAGCTATTGGTTAATCCATGTTATTGTACTTCAAGGCAAACCCACAATTCTACATCTCCCTGAGAAGATGTCAATGAATATGCATGCTGATAGTCCCCATGGCTAGCTAGCTGGATAAACACTCTTAATTCTACTCGACATGTTCTCAGTTCTATTTATACCATAAATAATATTGAATTGCCGCCCATGTGTTACCAAGGTCTGAGAGGAAAGTAAAGAACAGCAACATTGTTTACCTTCCATGCATGTTGTAAGAGGCGACTAAGGAGGTTATGGGATGGAGTTGGCTGTCCCATTCCATATAGGGTCAGCATGACTCAAAGCTATGCTAAAGTCATATGTGTCAGACCGAAAGGTGCAGATATTGCATCATTGCTGTAAACCATGACACAAGACATTCCGTTCTCTGGACTACATCCTGCTAATTTGGAGGAGTTTGAGAATGAACGAAGAAGAAGAAGATACTGAATTGCCTTGGATGCAGCATGGATACCTCCTGGATACCTCATCAATCCCAGTGTCCACTCCAGCAAGTCACCACAAACTTCAGTACATCACCAGTGATTATCTTAAATTCACAGATACAAGTCTGTCTGCTCTCTTATTACTACGAATATCAGCATACCCAGGCAATAGATCAATGTGATACCCAGAAGTTTAGAAATAGTTATAGTTTTGACAATGGATGTTCTGAATATTTTGTTCATTTGCATATTGTCAAAAGAAGCAGCTATCACAGACAAGTTGTAAACCATGAAGCATTAAAGACTATAGTATTGACTTCAACCCCAATCATCATAATTGAAGCAATTATTCTGTATTTCCCATTGTGCTCCATGAGAACTCTCAATATCAATAGTTATAATAAACCCCAAGCAGATTTTTCTCATATTTTCAGATAAATAAAAAATCACTGGACTTACCAGTTCAACAAATAACATCTCAGTAAACAACCAAATACTGGAAAAAGTTCCAAATTTAATTACTTGGGTAACTAAATGTTTGTTGATGGAGACTCAATGAAAGAAATAAATACACGCATAGCAGTTTCAGCTAGCACATTTACCAAACTAATATCTGAAAGTCAAAAGATCTAGGAAGAAACACCAAGCTAAAGCTATTCAACTCCTATATTGTCTCAGTGTAACATATGAAATAGAAAGCTGGAAATCAAATCAGGCAACAGATAAAAAATTAAACAGTTTCGAAAACAAATGTCTCCAGAAACTGATGAACATAAAATGGAGCGATTTCGTCACAAATAGTGATTTAAGAAAGAAAGAACACCAAGAATATGTTTCAAACGTCATAAGAAAACGCAGATGGAAATACCTTGGTTATGTTTTAAGACTAGATGAAAAGAGAATAAACCAACAAGCCCTTACATGGACGCCTGAGGGTAAAATAAAATGAGAAAGGAGTAAAGCAAACCTAAAAAACACCATGCTTAAAGAAGGGGAAATAACAGGCTGCAGGACCATACAAGAACTAAAACTGCAGGCAGTGGACCGCAACACATGGAGAATCAAAACCTCTGTCCTATGTGCTGAATGTGGTATGAAAGGAACATATTTCTCACCACCACGGAGAGATCTATCTGGGAACACAATATCATCCTTCCCAGCTTTATTTGATATCAGTTGATTTATTTAAAGGGCTGATTTTCCATTGTTCCATTTTCTCCATATTTGTCAAGATTCTGTCTGTATTCATCAATCATGTATGTGTAGTACAACATTACCACACATGGATAAGATCGATAATATGTACTGACTGCAGTAAAACTGAAATCCATCAGGCAAAGCTTGGAACAGCGCAATGAAGTTTTGCTAATCACTGTAAACAGATATAAAAACACACAAACTGATGTTTCAACCAAAAAGCCTTTATCAAGACACACAGTAAAAAAACCATAGGTAAGAATGGCACTATTGTATATACACATGGATAAGCATGGCAACCAATTCCTCCACACCACAAAGAAAGTCTGCAACCTCTCCAATATCAATTGACTGACTGTTTTCTATATCGGTGGCCGTTCCATTGACTGTCTTGTTGAGTTACAATGTTCTGTTTACACTTGACCCATACCATCAGAACAATCGGCAATCTACATATAGTGGGTACAATGATAGGTCTGCCAACTAGGTCAGATGGTCTGCCAAATTAATTAACAGCTTTCTGTGAATATCCATCTCTGTGGGCCAGTGTTCCTCCTTTAACTGGTTTAATGAAATGTAGTCTTGCAGGATATGTTCTGCTGTCTGACCACATAGACACAGTGGTAATGTTACCAGTCTTGGATAAATATATAGTATATGAAATATAATTGTTGTAGTGTGACAAGTATGTCAACAACAATATATTCACGTGATCAAATAAACATGAAAAGCGAGACAACATCATTACCAAGTGTTTGAGGTACATGTTTATTCAACTGGATAATCATTCTGTCTATAGTTGCTTTCCTGACTCCACTTTGTTCTTTAAGTTTGAATAAGTCAATTTTAAGCTTCAGTGTCCTGTTTTGAGAAAGAACACAACTTTGTTAGCTAGTAGATAGTCATGTGAACTAGATGACAGATGTGTGAGCTAGAAGACAGATGTGTGAGCTAGAAGACATATGTGTGAGCTAGAAGACAGATGTGTGAGCTAGAAGACAGATGTGGGAGCTAGAAGACATATGTGTGAGCTAGAAGACATGTGTGAGCTAGAAGACATATGTATGAACAAGAAGACAGATGTGTGAGCTAGAAGACAGTTGTGTGCGCTAAGACAGATGTGTGAGCTAGAAGACAGATGTGTGAACAAGAAGACAGATGTGTGAGCTAGAAGAATTATGTGTGAACTAGAAGACAGATGTGTGAGCTAGAAATCAGATGTGTGAACAAGAAGACAGATGTGTGAGCTAGAAGACAGTTGTGTGAGCTAGAAGACAGTTGTGTGCGCTAAGACAAAAGTTGATCTAGAAGACATATGTGTGAACTAGAAAACAGATGTGTGAACAAGAAGACAGTTGTGTGAACTAGAAAACAGATGTGTGAGCTAGAAGACATATGTGTGAACAAGAAGACAGTTGTGTGAACTAGAAAACAGATGTGTGAGCTAGAAGACATATGTGTGAAAAAGAAGACAGATGTGTGAGCTAGAAGACAGTTGTGTGAGCTAGAAGACAGAATTTGTGAGCAAGAAGAAAGTCATGTACGCTAAGACAAACGTTGATCTAGAAGTCAGATGAGTGAATTTTTAAAATACATAATTAAGCACAACTGTAATTTCCTAAATATTTGGGGTTACGGGTGGGTGGGGAGTGAAGGGTAAAACCTATTGATGAATCTATGGACAGCACTTTAGCAGCAATATCTCATCATATCAAACTCTAGCAGCATATGCTAACTTGCTGCCATTTTTCATATTAATTAGTTCTGCACGCACCTAAAAATTGTAGAAGTAGGATCTTACCTTTACCAACACAAATATATATACTTTCTGTAGTATTTAGCTATTTTCAATAGTCTGATAATTTATTTTCATTTTTATTATGCTAATTTGCTTCAATTTTTAATATTAATTAGTTCTGTGCGCACCTAAAAATTATAGAAATAGAATCAACAGATGCGTCTCGTCTATGCCAATAAAAATATAGGTACAATACAAGAACCAGTGAACAGGTTTCTATGGAATAAACAGCTAACATAAATAGACGGAATGAAATTCCTAATGTTGCATATACAGACGTGTCCACTATTCGACACATTGCGCGATGAGAGCCCCTGACCACTTGACATGCGCGCTGCACACTGAGTGGGAGGTGGATAGCCAGTTCATTGCGCGCAAATTGCTAGATCGGTAATTTATGTTACGACTTTCTAAGTTTCTGAGATAGTGCAATAGCATATGAAATTAAAAAGTGGTATGTTGTCACATGATTTGTCCACGGATTCTTGTATTGAACCCAAATATATATCATTTCTGTGGTATTTAAGTATATTCAATAGATTGATAATTTATTTTCATTTTAATTATGCTAATTTTCTGCAATTTTAATATTAATTAGTTCTGCGCAACTAAAAATTATAGAAATAGGATCAACAGATGCGTCTTGCCTTTGCCAACACAAATATATATAATTTCTGTGGTATTTAATTATATTCAATAGTTTTATAATTTATTATCATTTTAATTATGCTAATTTGCTGCCATTTTTAATATTAATTAGTTCTGTGCGCACCTAAAAATTATAGAAATAGGATCAACAGATGCGTCTTGCCTTTGCCAACACAAATATATATAATTTCTGTGGTATTTAATTATATTCTTCTTCTTCAGCGTTCATTCTCAAACTCCAGCTGGATATCACTTATAGCAGGACTATGATGCAACTAGATTTCCAGCAGGATGTAGTCCAGAGAATGGAAATGCATTGTGTTGCCGTTTTATTTGCGCCAATGGCCCGACATATCCATCTTCGGCGGTAATTATATTCAATAATTTGCTGCCATTTTTAATATTAATTAGTTCTGTGCGCACCTAAAAATTATAGAAATAGAATCAACAGATGCGTCTCGTCTATGCCAATAAAAATATAGGTACAATACAAGAACCAGTGAACAGGTTTCTATGGAATAAACAGCTAACATAAATAGACGGAATGAAATTCCTAATGTTGCATATACAGACGTGTCCACTATTCGACACATTGCGCGATGAGAGCCCCTGACCACTTGACATGCGCGCTGCACACTGAGTGGGAGGTGGATAGCCAGTTCATTGCGCGCAAATTGCTAGATCGGTAATTTATGTTACGACTTTCTAAGTTTCTGAGATAGTGCAATAGCATATGAAATTAAAAAGTGGTATGTTGTCACATGATTTGTCCACGGATTCTTGTATTGAACCCAAATATATATCATTTCTGTGGTATTTAAGTATATTCAATAGATTGATAATTTATTTTCATTTTAATTATGCTAATTTTCTGCAATTTTAATATTAATTAGTTCTGCGCAACTAAAAATTATAGAAATAGGATCAACAGATGCGTCTTGCCTTTGCCAACACAAATATATATAATTTCTGTGGTATTTAATTATATTCAATAGTTTTATAATTTATTATCATTTTAATTATGCTAATTTGCTGCCATTTTTAATATTAATTAGTTCTGTGCGCACCTAAAAATTATAGAAATAGGATCAACAGATGCGTCTTGCCTTTGCCAACACAAATATATATAATTTCTGTGGTATTTAATTATATTCTTCTTCTTCAGCGTTCATTCTCAAACTCCAGCTGGATATCACTTATAGCAGGACTATGATGCAACTAGATTTCCAGCAGGATGTAGTCCAGAGAATGGAAATGCATTGTGTTGCCGTTTTATTTGCGCCAATGGCCCGACATATCCATCTTCGGCGGTAATTATATTCAATAATTTGCTGCCATTTTTAATATTAATTAGTTCTGTGCGCACCTAAAAATTATAGAAATAGAATCAACAGATGCGTCTCGTCTATGCCAATAAAAATATAGGTACAATACAAGAACCAGTGAACAGGTTTCTATGGAATAAACAGCTAACATAAATAGACGGAATGAAATTCCTAATGTTGCATATACAGACGTGTCCACTATTCGACACATTGCGCGATGAGAGCCCCTGACCACTTGACATGCGCGCTGCACACTGAGTGGGAGGTGGATAGCCAGTTCATTGCGCGCAAATTGCTAGATCGGTAATTTATGTTACGACTTTCTAAGTTTCTGAGATAGTGCAATAGCATATGAAATTAAAAAGTGGTATGTTGTCACATGATTTGTCCACGGATTCTTGTATTGAACCCAAATATATATCATTTCTGTGGTATTTAAGTATATTCAATAGATTGATAATTTATTTTCATTTTAATTATGCTAATTTTCTGCAATTTTAATATTAATTAGTTCTGCGCAACTAAAAATTATAGAAATAGGATCAACAGATGCGTCTTGCCTTTGCCAACACAAATATATATAATTTCTGTGGTATTTAATTATATTCAATAGTTTTATAATTTATTATCATTTTAATTATGCTAATTTGCTGCCATTTTTAATATTAATTAGTTCTGTGCGCACCTAAAAATTATAGAAATAGGATCAACAGATGCGTCTTGCCTTTGCCAACACAAATATATATAATTTCTGTGGTATTTAATTATATTCTTCTTCTTCAGCGTTCATTCTCAAACTCCAGCTGGATATCACTTATAGCAGGACTATGATGCAACTAGATTTCCAGCAGGATGTAGTCCAGAGAATGGAAATGCATTGTGTTGCCGTTTTATTTGCGCCAATGGCCCGACATATCCATCTTCGGCGGTAATTATATTCAATAATTTGCTGCCATTTTTAATATTAATTAGTTCTGTGCGCACCTAAAAATTATAGAAATAGAATCAACAGATGCGTCTTGCCTATGCCAATAAAAATATAGGTACAATACAAGAACCAGTGAACAGGTTTCTATGGAATAAACAGCTAACATAAATAGACGGAATGAAATTCCTAATGTTGCATATACAGACGTGTCCACTATTCGACACATTGCGCGATGAGAGCCCCTGACCACTTGACATGCGCGCTGCACACTGAGTGGGAGGTGGATAGCCAGTTCATTGCGCGCAAATTGCTAGATCGGTAATTTATGTTACGACTTTCTAAGTTTCTGAGATAGTGCAATAGCATATGAAATTAAAAAGTGGTATGTTGTCACATGATTTGTCCACGGATTCTTGTATTGAACCCAAATATATATCATTTCTGTGGTATTTAAGTATATTCAATAGATTGATAATTTATTTTCATTTTAATTATGCTAATTTTCTGCAATTTTAATATTAATTAGTTCTGCGCAACTAAAAATTATAGAAATAGGATCAACAGATGCGTCTTGCCTTTGCCAACACAAATATATATAATTTCTGTGGTATTTAATTATATTCAATAGTTTTATAATTTATTATCATTTTAATTATGCTAATTTGCTGCCATTTTTAATATTAATTAGTTCTGTGCGCACCTAAAAATTATAGAAATAGGATCAACAGATGCGTCTTGCCTTTGCCAACACAAATATATATAATTTCTGTGGTATTTAATTATATTCTTCTTCTTCAGCGTTCATTCTCAAACTCCAGCTGGATATCACTTATAGCAGGACTATGATGCAACTAGATTTCCAGCAGGATGTAGTCCAGAGAATGGAAATGCATTGTGTTGCCGTTTTATTTGCGCCAATGGCCCGACATATCCATCTTCGGCGGTAATTATATTCAATAATTTGCTGCCATTTTTAATATTAATTAGTTCTGTGCGCACCTAAAAATTATAGAAATAGGTTCAACAGATGCGTCTTGTCTTTGCCAACACAAATATATATAATTTCTGTGGTATTTATTTTCATTTTTAATTATGCTAATTTGCTGCCTTCTTTCATATTAATTAGTTCTGCATGCACCTAAAAATGATAGAAATAGGATCAACAGATGTGTCTTGTCTTCACAAACAAAAAAACATATAGTTTGTAGCTTGTATTATTGAAAATAACAAAGATAAGTTACAAATTATCAGCGTGGGTACATTTTGTCACTGTGGTCACAAGTTTTATTTATATTTTCCTATGTGTTTCAATGTAAATTATTTTGATGTCAAATTCATTAGAAAAAAATATGTAACATGTTTTCAGGTATGACGTACAGACTTGGTTGAGGTATCGTTGAAATGAATTTTTGAAGGGCTATCTAACCAAATAACATAGTATATTATTTGTAATTATGTAGAAATGTAGCACAATTCTGAAAATTTTGTCAGTCCAAGTATCTAACTAACAACATTTTAGATTCCATGTCTCTCGTTTCATTGCAATTTGTTTTAGATCTTCATTATCGAATTAAATAAGGTTGAACGAACCATGATGTAAATATGGAAATCATTAAATCCGTTTCAGTAACACAGATATTTAATTTCTACGATATTAATGTGTTAAATTAATGATCAACCAGTTCTTGATTCAGCAAAACAAAAACATTATTTGAACCGGAAGTTAAAGATATTAGCATGTATTTACCAAGGGACATAGCCGGACATGTACTCCAAAATCAAGGGTGGTAATAAGTATGAGATATTAATAAATCATCAAAACACAAATATTTTGATCTGACAATTGGCAATATCATTTAAATGAACAACTATAATTTATTTTGCGAGATTTTATGTAACTTTTCCCCGTTCTCCTATTTATAAAAACGTTTTTTGAAAGCAATATGCGCGACATTCTTCCCTCACTGTTGTCATAGGTAACAAAATGTGTGGCACATAAGCCTTTGAATGTTAAGGGATAATGTCCGTATAAGGTTCAAGTTCCCCGCGGAACTTTACAAAAGTTGGCTCTTGACTTTGTATGGGAACCAGTGTCAGTAGTCCGTTCACATGTCTTAGACTCCACCGCGGGGTCAAGGTTCAGCCAGTGTCGAGTCAGCTCGCTCGTCACAGTACCGCTTGGGATCTAGGCTGGTTCCTCCCCATATGACATGTTAAGACAGGATGAAGTCACCGGGGTGAAGTTTTCGGTCGTACGGAATGTTAACAGCATAAACGTGCTCAGCTGAGTGGTGAGCTATACTCAGCGTCCGAGTGGCTTTCGATGTCGGCGCCTGCTATGTCATACCGCCTCGAGAGAGGATTACGGGGGTATAGGAGAGCTGCTTAGAAAGTGCTTCACTCGACTTTTTTGTCATTTTTTTTAAATTTTGTAATTACCTCTGTGTTTAAAAAAAATGTTTAGTAAATTATTTCTTTTTGTTTTATTGTAAAGAATACATTTTTTTAAATAAAGAAACAATATTTTGATGCATAGTGATAATGTATAGTTTTTAATGACTTAAATTCTCACATTTTACAAGAAAATGATTTTTTAAATTTCTGTGGATTATTGATTTTTGATTAGGAACAAGTGTCACAACACTGGGGGCATTCCTATATATGCCGTTCCGTCAGCCATCTAAAAGTGTATAAGCTCAGTGTCCCAGTCAGTTGCTGATCACGCGTTCTTCTGATCTTTCCGGAGAGGGAGCACCTTCTCCCATCACATCTAGTCAATACCATTTCTGCAATTCTCTGAATCTTCATTGTCACATTTCTGGGGGGGGGGGGCGGAATTGCAGTTTATGAGTTTTAAAAACTTAATGGTTGAGAGAGCATTTACTTTAAAAAATAACGCATATTCACACTATAAAAACATATATTGTGTTGGTTGAGTTTTTTTAATGTAAACTTAAAATATTTTGACTTGATAAATATATTTCTCACTATAATAGCGGAAATATGCATTTGTTTATGTGAATGGCAGATATGTGTGTTAGTCACGGTCTCACGGGAATTATCTTGGTTTTATATCGCTGCCTGATATCTCGCCCGGTTATAACGTGTCCCGGTTTCTATCAGTTTAATAATATGCATATAACGAATGTGTCACGTGTTCGAATCAACACACTTGGTATAGCTTCGTGAAAACAAGAGAAGTGTGATCATGTTTACGAGTTTGGCACGCTTTTTGACACGGGGGCATGGTAACACTAAGCGCAGGCGATTGTAAAGTCTTAAATCTATTTATGCATAGATCAGTGGTCATAACGTATTTTCTGTAGACGTATTAAATTATTTCAAAATATTATGTGATTGTCAGGAGTCTGTCATGGGATCATACAATGAATAAATTAGATTTCCAACACAGTTAACATGTGTTCTTTGATACAATTAAAAAGAAAGAATATCTTTGACAAATTGTTTCTAGTGAACAATCTGAAAGCAATGGTAGTTAAATGAACTTAATTCCCAATAGAAACTGCCCTTGTGTTACCGGGCCTGGGTGGGAGAAGTGAATAAAAACTGCGCTTGTTTAGCCGGGACTGGAAGGGGAGCAAAAATAGCTACACTGTTACCTGTCAAACATTTCGTAAGCAGCAACTAAGTGGATTTTGATGTGGAGTTCATTGTTCAATAAAGGCCCATAGATAACTATCAGGGCCGTAGAGACGTTTTCGATGTGGAAGGGGTTTTACCTAAAAAAAACTAATGTAAAAAAGGCATTCTACCGTTGTTGTTGTAAGAAATAATTCCATCTTTTTACTGAGAAAGGGGTGATTACCTTTTCATTATAAAATAAAATCGTTACGGGAGGGGTTTCACCCGCCATTTGGCTAAATTACTAGCAATAAAAAAACATTTTATGTTTTCTTAAGAGTGAAAGGGAGTTAACCCCCCCCCCCCTTATCAATAGAAGTATACACAATGCAAGTAGATATATTCGTCGATTTAATATTGATTGACTGATTCGGAACCACAAGAAATGTGTTCTATTAGCTCTTACTTCCTATGTGCAGTGCGGTAATATTTTTTATGAGCTTTCTTTCATACCCAGGAGACTTCAGCTCAGTGCACTGCCCATTGAATGAGTTTTCTACTCAGAGGAGGTCTATAATTGTATAGATGACATGCTACAAGCTTCCATAAAGGAGCCTCAATATAACGGCATGTCATCTACTAAGGTTTTCTATTGCATGGGTGGTTTGTCTAGTGGGACATTTGTGGGACCCACAGATGCAACCGCTTGCGTTTAATATTGAAAGTAATGGTCTTGTAGACATGTATGCATCTATAGCATTGATTTTGCTTTTCCAAATGATAGTTGGTCTTGACATATCAGCCAAATCCATCTCCAGCCTTAAGCTAAAGTCACCTTTTTGACTAGGAAAGCCTGTGACTTCTGGATCACTGGATCACTAGACCGTCAATGGAAGAGCCAACTCAACCCTCGAAACTTTCTTAGTCACCATTTACGATGTGCATGTCAGGTAATAGTGTAACTAATATGAGCTCCATTTTCTGGTTTCCGCACCACACGGACTGACCACTGATCTATAATACATAGCACACTCCACATCACACAGGCTGACTACTGATCTATCATACATAGCAGTCTACATTATACGGGCTGATCATAAATCTACAATACACAGTTTAGTACACATTACTCGGGCTGACCCCTTATCTAAAACACACATCACAGTCAATACCACGCAATGTTTTTGTTTTTGTATTTTCTTATAGGTCCTAATTTTGACATCTTAGCAGCAATCTTACTTTCGTGAACTGTACGAGATAGAAAAATGGCTCTGTTTACAGGAAGAAAACGTGACTATTGTGTCTTAGATAGTCACTTTGATTTAACATAATGCTTTATTTTTTTTTAAATACCCACTAATTTAATCACCGTCAACAGAGAACTTGACATTTTATAAAAGGCGGTTTTCCGTTTACAATCAAAGGGAGATAATAAGAACAATTGTCAATCAATTTGTTTCCACTAATTATTCTCCCCTTATTAGTTATCATCACACTGTGGCATACCAGGAAATTGAAAAGGCAGACAGACTGGCAAAGGATGGAGCAACACAGGGACAAATATACCAAGAAATCGCATACAAAGAAAAAGGACACTCATTAAAAACATCAGGAAAGTTGACCACCCAAAAGACAATTACCACTATCTCGACAGAGCAGAACAGGTTATTACCTTCGCCTCAGAACAAAACACAACAGATTAAACATGCACTTAAATAGACTGAGACTAGTCCCAGCACCTCTGCGCCCTTGTGGGCAGGCAGCACAGACCACTGAACATATTCTGCAAAACTGCAATACACTAAACCAGTTATGGTAAGAAAACTGGCCCACGGAGATGGATATCCACATAAAGATGTATGGGGGCACTGAGGAGCTTTCAAATACATCAGAATTTATTAAGAAAACAGGACTTAGAAGAATTGGAAGACTAATTATTGTGTCAAAAAAAAAGAGAAGAAATGTACTCCTGCTACATCTTGAATTTAAACACGAATTAAACAAATAGTTTGTTCTTTTTTCTGTTGTATGCATCTGTCTAAAATGTTAAAAATATTTTTATGAATAACTCATATGTAGGTTGACCATGATTCCTGTGTACAAAAACTGGAAATTAGAATGATATCCCCTGTGAACCAAATAAGAACCAAATTGTGCTGATTACAAACATGTGTGTTTCCAGTAACGACTAATGCAAAGCATGCAAAACATGGGTACTAATAAAACATTGTCCAATATAACAACATCATTTAAATTAAAATTCGACAGAATAGTTCTGAGAAAACAAACCAGGAGGTACAAAGCACAATCATCGCCCAAGAGGGCTGGCTTCTGAAAACCATATTAATTGAACAACTAGCTTTTTCGGTCATGTTAAGAGACATGACGGTATGGAGATAGTGATATTTGAGGGACGATAGAAGGTAACAGGTGTAAAGGCCAACAAGACGCCCTTGGACAGAAGACGTACGGGAGTGTCTGCCCTAAAGGAGGCGGTACACCTTGCTCAAGACCGAGGAGAATTCAATAGAGTCATAAGGAAGACCACGTTCTGGGTAGAATATATCACGTGTTGATCCCCTTAAGGTGCTCCAATAATAAAATTGGTATGATAAAAACGTGATGTATTATATACCCAGGCAGTTTTGGTTCAGCAACTCACTCTTAAACACATACTCTTGAATTCGCGGTGACTGGATTACCAGAACACGACCTCTATTATTATAAGCTGATGGTTAAAAACGTTGAGGATACAACCAAATTGTCGCCTGAGTGTTTCCGGGATCATAAATTGGAGTAAAGAAAGGCGACATTGCTACCTACCAATCACGTTGTAAGAGGCGACTAAGCAAGTCTTGGGATCGCGTTGGTTGTTTCATCCCAAAAATATCCAAAGTGACGCAGAAGCTATGCTGAAGTAGCATCTGGAAGGCCGAAAAGCGCATATATCGTAGCTTCTTCTTCTTTCGTTCACTTGAAACATGTCTATATCTGTAATTCTGTCTCCTTAATAAAACTCACTGTCTTTTGTAGTTCATACAGTGTCCCATAGAGCTTTGATTCCAGTGTTGTTTCCTCTGGCCAATATGTCTGCCTCGGCGTTTCATGCTCAGGACACTCTTGAAGTATATGTTTGGCACTCTGTGCTGCCTGTCCACATGTACACATGGCTGTGTTGCCAATCTTGAACTTTGTATACATGTGACTGCGGAGTCGGTTGTGTCCTGTTCTGAGACGTAGAATTATAACTTTTTCTGATCTGTTCATAATGTGATAGTCATCTTGTGTTGGTGTTTGTGGCTTTCTTATTGACTTGATCATCTGTTTTTTCTGATGGTAGGTGATTGGTATATTTGGTTGGTCTTCGACAGCACACTCCTTAGCCAGTTGGTCTGCTTTTTCATTTTCTGGTATTCCACAGTGAGAGGGTATCCACTGCATGGTTACCCTATACTGGTACGAGAATTCGCTAAGAAGTTTTTTCAAGTCTGTTAGTTTTCCAGACTGGAGAGCTTGAAGCACTGACCTTGCATCTGTCAAGAATACCACAGGCTGTAGGCCAGAGTTGGAGTTCAGCAGTTTTTTAGCTGCCACACTAATTGCCTGGATTTCTGCATCATAATTATTGCAGAATTTTCCTGTCGGTGTTCTGATTGTATCTCTAGGCTTGTGTGGATATTATATATATACACCTGCACCTCCATTCCTCACAGCATTCTGTGCTAATCCATCTGTGTGTACTCTGACCCATATATCTTGTGGATATTCCTCATCCAGGAAACTGAGGATGACTGTCCTTCGCTGCACACTGTTCAGTTCGTCCTCGCTTAGTATTCCTTTCACATGGGTCTGAATGTATATTGACATTCCATGGCTTTCACTCCACGGGGTTTGTTCTGGTACAGACCTTAAGGGGCTGTCAACTTCAGGTAGGTCTGTAAGTTGTCTACGGAGTCGTTTAGCTTGATGGATAAAGCTGCTTCTTTTCAATCGCCCCATTGCTAGATTTTGGAATCTTTCCTTCATTGGATGACTTGGCATCGAGGCCAGCACCGTGAAGTAGTGATGGGGCTTAGTTCAGCCATCAGGGGCTGGAAACTAAGACTGGTCGGGCAGTCCCACTCGAGCAGGACCATAGTCCTGTCCAAGTAAGCAGAGTGCTGAAGACGGAGGCATCCAGCCAAAAGGCGCACAGAAAATCAGGATGCCCCGCACAAAACACAAGATCGCAGCTAAGATGTACGCTATAACACAATGAACTTCGTTCTCCGAACTACATAAAGCTGATCAGGAGTCTGAGAACGAACGCAGAAGAACAAGAGCGAAATTGGATCATGTCCGCGGATGAAAGAAGAGCACCATTACCATAAGAGTAATACGTTGATACGTTGATCTCCATACCAAACTTACCACACTTAAAAAGACTGATCAGAAAACGAGGGATAACTCGCACTCAAATTATGCGCTTGCTTCAAAACAATGCACCTTCCCATAAAGCATGGCTTGCGTTGCAAACATTCAACGATTTGAATATTGAAATTATTCCACACCCATCATATTCTCTAGATTTGAATATTGAAATTATTCCACACCCATCATATTCTCCAGATCTGACTCCATATGTCTTTTTCCTTTTAGAAAATCTTACCGGTGAAAGAAAATAATTTTGATAGTTAAGATGTCGTACTGGCTTGTCTTCTTCTTCTTCTCGTTCGGAGTTTGACATGTCTACACAGCAAGTCCTGTTTTCTTAATAAATGCTGCTGTATTTGAAAGCTCCTCAGTGCTCCCATCCATTTTTCTGTGGATATCTATCTCTGTAGGCCAGTGTTCTTCTTTAACTGGTTTAGTGTATTGCAGTCTTGCAGGATATGTTCAGCTGTCTGTGCTGCCTGCACAGTGGTGATGGGATAAATCTTAGTCTATTTAAGTGGCTGTTTAATCTGTTGTGTCCTGTTCTGAGGCGGAAGATAATAACCTGCTCTGCTCTGTTGAGATAGTGGTAATAGTCTTTTGGGTGGTCGACTTTCCTGATGGCTTTGATGAGGGTCTTCTTTTCTTGGTAGGTGATTTCTTGGTCTTTTTGTTCCTGTGTTATTCCATCCTTTGCCAGTCTTTGATATGCGTGGAGAAGAAGCCGCAGATGCCGGGTTAAGCTACAGAAATGAACTTTGGTTGGAAATATGCGCTTCCATGGACAGAGTGAATCAGGTAAGTTCAACAAGAATTGCACAAATGCATGAGGTTGCTGACAAGTTTGGCTTTCTTTCTCCAAAGCAACTGTTAGACGATCGAGTCGACATTGATCTTCACAACGCTCCTTTATGATGACATCGACAAGGATGAATTTTTACTCGAGAGAAAGTGACTAATGAATTTTGTCGTAGCACCTTCGGTCTTGAACTTAAAGGACCAAGGGTCTCTGGAATTACTTGTCTTTATTCACAAACATCAGCTTTCCCATTCAGTACCCATCATTGTCTTTTACTGTGTATGTTCCTAACTCTAGGAGTTAGTATAGCTACACGTGAAAGAAGTGTCTCCAAACTCAAATTAATCAAAAACTATCGCAGGTCAACTATGAATAACTTTAGATTAAACAATCTCGCAATTTAATCAATCGAACATGAGCTGGTCAATGATGTGAGCTTCGACACAGTCATTAATAACTTCTCTAGTCAAAAAGCTCGCAAAGTGAATTTGTAATTTTAAATTTACATTTTAAAATTTATTTCTATCTTTGTTAAATGTGGATATAATCGATAATATTAATAAACTTGTAAAATTTTACTCGGAATTTTTAAAATTAATTTCAGGCAGGTGGGGGGTCAAAATATTCATCGCACCGGGCTGCAATTACCCTATGCACGACGCTGTCCAGAGGTGAGAGAAGGAAAAGTAAATTTTTTTGGAAAATCACGAAGATCACACAATCAACATCTGACCGGGACTCTAAGTCTACATACACTGGGATGTCTGCTGGAGCGGAGGGCGGAGCACTTATGGGAATGTCCCGCCTGCTGTGAAGCCAATTTCTAATCAAGAATCAAGAACTAAAATCGACTGGTTCGCAGAAATGCATAGACTTGTACATCCCTTGTGACATGAAAAAAATGTGTCAGTGATTGTGAAAGACTTGACGAAAATAAATTTGCCGACCTCCAGATGATGCCGCCCGGGGCGGTCCGCACCTCCGCCCCCGCCTCGCTACGCCACTGCACAGCTGATAAAGAACATCCACTACACCCTGAAATTCTCAAAGTGAAAGTCAATCGACTTAAGAGAGGAAAGTCGTGGAGAGGGCGCGCAGAAGATATTATACAGAGTGTGTGCAGATTGGAGGATGTGCTACCTGGTGCGGAATGGACGAACTAACTAACTAACTAACTAACTAACTAACTAACTAACTAACTAACTAACTAACTAACTAACTAACTAACTAACTAACTAACTAACTAACTAACTAACTAACTAACTAACTAATTAATTAACTAACTAACTAATTAACTAACTGACACCCAATTATGATCATCTATTTGTCTTACCTCATCGATGCCAACTCCGTGAAGTGGGGAAGGGCTTAGTTCAGACAACAGAGGCTGAAAACTAAGATTGATCGGGCCATTCCTAACAATTAAGCACATGTGCTGAAGTCGGAAATACCAGGCGCAATGTGCACCAGCAACCATGGTATCGCGCGAAATGCAATAGCCAACACATTAAGTAATCTATCTGTCTGTCTAATTTTCTTTCAGCGCTTTTGCTGTGAGGCGTCGTAGAATTGAGTGGCGATCGGTTTTCGGACCGTTGGTCGCTTGACATGCAGTAATGCTGTGCCGTGTCAGAATGTTAGTAACTTCTTCAAACCACATTCTTCTTGGTCTTCCTCTACATTTTGATGTTTTCATTTTCACATTGTAGGCTCTATGCTCTTGCCAATAAGGGTTCATCTCATTAAGTGGTGTAAAAATTTCAGTCTCTGTTTTTCAATATATTCGACCAATAATATTGTTCCATCCGTTTTTTAAAATCCAGGGTGACGAGACGTTCCCTTTTGGGGGCTGTTGTCACACTGAAACTCAAAGGGAACTCTAAATTGCCCCCCCCCCCCCCAACTTCAGTCCTGTTTTGTCCCCTTATTTATAAGTGTAGACATAACCGCAGCAGTTCTTTAATTTTGAGCGTTATATATTTTATCTTTTGTTTGTTAAATGGGGGATTAAGGCCTCAGCCGAGGCACGACACTTTCAACCTAAGATAGAAGTCTATTTTGGTTATATCAGACAGTCAATTTTATCTCATGTCATATCGAATATTTTTTTTTTAAATGGGAGATTACCCTATATGTTAGTAAAACATATTTCCCGACAGTTACCAGTCTTTACAGGAAGTTTTACATCACTGTTACCACTCCTTGGCTTTTTCCCAAGTTCATGGCTTTTCGATTTGACCTTGGGTTATTTTCTTAAAACCTTTTTTTTTTGGTGAAAATTTAGCATCAGATGTTAAAATATGTTGCGATTACAATCCGTGGGATATAAAGAAAACCAATTTCGTCAAGACATGTCATTTTTAACAGATTTATGTGCTCAAATAAGGAAACGATTTCCTCTATCCGGTGATAGTATTTTGCCTGAAATGAGAGTTCTTGATGTTCAGGAGTCTTTATCACGGGATTGTCGTTTAAAGTCATTAATTCCACTTGCCTCCAATTTCAGTCATTAGTACCTGAGAAAGAACTGGACAATTTACAAGATGAATGGAAATTGCTGTTGAATTCAAAAGAGTCTCTTGTGGAAACATGAATAGTCTCAATCCTGAAACTTTCTGGTGTAAATTACTTTCAATTAAAGATGGCAATGATCAGTTGAAATTTGAATTGGTTTCAATCTTTATGTGTGGGTTAATGTCACTTCCACATTCATCAGCATGCGTGGAAAGAATATTTTCACAAGTAAATATGGTGAAAACAACACTAAGTAATAGATTGTATGCTGTTACAGTAACAAACCGGTTATTGGCTAAGCAAGCCATTGCAAGAAATGTATCACTCGTGGACACCACCAAAAACTCTAATTGCTGATGTTACAGAAGGCAGCTGTCATCAATCTTATGTAGAAAGAGTGAAGAATAGACAGAGACAGTCAACTTCAGTAACGCTACCCAAAGATGTCGATGACTATGACTCAATTGTTGATGTTTAATCTGTTGTAACTTTTGTTCTGAAGTTATTTCTTAGTCTACAAGGAAGCTTAATACAAGAACTGTGTATATTTTAGCATATCAGTTGTTCATATATTGTGAGCGTAGGATACCGGTATATATATATATTTAAGCAAAAACAATAATCCACAACACATACACAGCAAGTTGGAAGAAACAAATAGAAGAGGAATGCGAACATGATGCAATACATCTCCTCCAAAGATATCAACAGACCACAATATTTCGCCTTGGAACAGGCCACTGCATTCTGTTGGGTCACCTTTACCGATTGAGGATCTCATACACAGATGAATGTCACTGTGGATCTGGAACCCAGACCCCAGAACACATACTTCAGGACTGCCCAACATACAAAGAGCAGAGACAGCAAATTGGCTGAAGGATACAGACTTGAGGCAAAAACTATGGGGCAGCCGTTCTGACCTGAAGACAGTGGACTTCGTCTTGACGACAGGCCTGACAATATAGCATGACCACAGATGCTGAACGCAGAAGAAGATATATATATATATATATATATTATGAACTTGGCTTATCTTGGCTTTTTTTTGCCCTCTGAACTTGGGACTTTTCATTGGGTGATAACTATGGTTTACATAATACTCTTCTAAAGTCGATAAAGTTTTAGGCGCTAAGTCCCCTGTGTGATGCCGAAAAGAAAGTGCAGTTTCTGCAGGAACATAAAAGAGGAATATCCCTTCTTCAAAGACGCCACACTAGGCTAGGTGCAATGTACTGTGTGTCATTTCATGTTTTCCATTGACAATGGAGGTTGTCATAATGTAAAACAGCATTTGAAGATGCAGAAACACAAAATGGCAGTCGTTGCTTGCAGTTACCAAAAATAGCCATAATTTTTATTACCGTAAATAGCACATACTCCTCTAGAATTGTCATGTGTCCTATCTCATGTAATGTCACACATTTTGGCTTAAGTAACACGTTATTTGTTGCTTTGTTTGGCTTAAGTAACAAGTTATTAGTTGCTTTGGCTTAAGTAACTTAGTTCTTAGTAGATTTATTTGACTTAAGTTGTTAGTTGCTTTGCGTGTAATTTGTGCCGCCAGCCAATGAAAGCGCAAATTTCATTTTCTGCTCAAGGCAAATGCTTTCTGCTCAAGAGGTCATGAATTCAGATCACTCTCACAATGACTTGTCTAATGGATTTAATTTTTCCGGAGATTCCTGGGAGATTATAGCTTGAAGCTGTGGAGTTACGTGGTATTCTCAACAGGTTTTATGCTGCTTCTTGAGAGGGACGGAGTATATTTGGAGGGTAACCCAAATACAATTAAGTCAATCCTGTACGATATTTGAGCCATGTTTAGAGTAAAATTATTAAAAGAATTGATGTGTAATACAATAACCTCCAGTAGGAGAACGTATATTGAGACATTCAAGTGGCCCTAAATGAATCTCTGAAACAGTGGAAGTCAGTGTCACACTCTCAATATTCCGCCGAAGATGGATGTGTCAGGCCATTGGCACAAATAAAACGGCGACACAACACATTTCCATTCTCTGTACTACATCCTGCTGCAAATCTAATAGCACAATGGTCCTGCTACAAGGAGATCCAGCGGGAGTTTGACAATGAACGTTGACGAAGAACTCGCAATAAATGATACGCAAGAATGGATGGTCAAGTCATGAGCGATGGAGTATATTGGCGCGAACCTGCAGGGAGATATGTGGGTATTTTTCCCAAGTCATGATGAAGTTCAGGGTAATGTGAGAACTGACAGATTGGGCTCACGAACACAAGTGTCAGTACAGATAATAAAGGACAAAGGAAAACATTTTGCTTTCAGAATGTAGCCTATATATGTCTGTGGACGAGAACACCATTTTTTTGTATGTCTTGTTTGTAGCTTGAAGGTGTTTGGAATTGATCGGGGAGATATTGGGAGGGAGCGATGGAAGGAAGGATGAGGAAGATATACAATGTGTCGATCACAGGATGATATACAATGTGTCGATCACAGGAAGATATACAATGTGTCGATCACAGGATGATATACAATGTGTCGATCACAGGATGATATACAATGTGTCGATCACAGGATGATATACAATGTGTCAATCACAGGATGATATACAATGTGTCGATCACAGGATGATATACAATGTGTCGATCACAGGATGATATACAATGTGTCAATCACAGGATGATATACAATGTGTCGATCACAGGATGATATACAATGGGCGGGCTATGGGAAGATATACAATGTGTTGATCACAGGATGATATACAATGGGCGGGCTATGAGAAGATATACAATGGGCGGGCTATGGGAAGATATACAATGTGTCGATCACAGGATGATATACAATGGGCGGGCTATGGGAAGATATACAATGGGCGGGCTATGGGAAGATATACAATGGGGGGGGGGGGTACGGAAACTATTAGTACGAATAGAGCATGTTTATGTGGTTGAGCACAGTGCACTAAAAAAGGCATGACAACTACATAGTAAATATCTGCTCACGGGAGGCCTTATTTTGACATATCAACAGAAATATGTCATTGCATTACATTACCCTATTGCGCATCAGACTGCTACATCCTGTCTGGGATATGCTACACCAAGACTATTTCTTGTAACCAACAATTGTTACCACATTTCCTAAATGTCAACTGCACATCATCAGCAACAACTAACATGTAAACAGATCTCTAATATCAACAACAGAACAACCATGAAGTATTCTTTCTGAATTCATTATATATATTTCTTGAGGGAGAACAAAAAAATAATGTCATATATAATTTACAGACATATCTTCAAATATGAAAAGTATCTCTCATGAGGTCAGACAACCTGTTGTAGGCAATATTCAACAAATAGCAACATCTGAGAGATTTCACTGACTGAAAAACTGTTTATTCCTGTCAATTATGTCAGAGCTATAATGAGAAATAACTGAGAGAGAGATAATGTTGTGTGATGGTGAAAGGAGGATATGTGAATGTGAGGAGTGACTGAAATGTGATATGAGGATGAAGAATATGTTGTGATGCTGAGAGAGAAAAAATGTGATATGTGAACATCATGTGATTGATGATAGCGGAGAAAAATGTCTCATGTAACAGATGACTAAAATGTGATGTGATGGTGACAGTAGAAAATGTAATATAACGAGTGATTAACATGTGATGTGATTGTGGAGGAAAATGTGTTATGTGATGTGTTTAACATGTGATGTGATGGTGGAGGAAAAAATGTTATGTGATGTGTCTAACATGTGATGTGTCTAACATGTGATGTGTCTAACATGTGATGTGTTTAACATGTGATGTGATGGTGGAGGAAAATGTGTTATGTGATGTGTCTAACATGTGATGTGATGGTGGAGGAAAAAATGTTATGTGATGTGTCTAACATGTGATGTGTCTAACATGTGATGTGTCTAACATGTGATGTGTCTAACATGTGATGTGATGGTGGAGGAAAAAATGTTATGTGATGTGTCTAACATGTGATGTGATGGTGGAGGAAAATGTGTTATGTGTCTAACATGTGATGTGATGGTGGAGGAAAACATGTGATGTGATGTGTCTAACATGTGATGTGATAGGAAATGTAATATGCACTACTAACATGTGATGTGATGACAAGATTTAAATAAATGCAGAAGTTGAAAATATTATGGTATAGTAAAAATGCAATGTGACAGAAGACTAAAGTGTGATGTGAGGGGGAAAGATACCATAGTATTGGTGAATAAAATGTGATTTGACTGCATATTAATTGCTCATGTGTTGCAAGGACACAAAAGATGAGCAAAGAATAGTAAATGTGTCATGTCATGTATTTCACTGAGGCCAACTAAGGAAGGCTGGGTGTGGACTTGCCTACCCTATCCAGTAAGAGGTAAAAAAGAATGTCAAACTGAAGTTGGTTGTGTTGAAACTGAAGAAAAGTGCCATGCTGCAAAACAGCAATGCTGTAAACCCATAACGCAGAAGAACATTTCATTCTCCAGGCTAAATTCAAGTATGAGTACAAATTCAGAAGAGAAGATGGTGACACAGTAATTGTGGCACAATGAATATAGTGTAGAAAAGCAGAGAAAAAATTGTAGAGGTTGTTGTAGTGAAATCCCTCTATAGTGCATTCTTTTATTACATATTTTCCTATTTAACAACACTTTTCAAAATCACAAACTATATTTATTCGCTATTGTTTATACATTATATAGCGAATTTATGTTATTACACACATATTTTGTTGGTCCGGTCCATGTTGCTATCAATCAATCAGTAAACTCGTAACCCTTCAGGGCCATAGGAGTACCACATTTGATGCTTCAGCACACAGAGTCTTCCAGCAATTTCTATCCTCAGTGCTGAGGTGAGAAAAGATCTTGTCCTGCCCATGCCTTTATTTGTCCTCCTCTGCTTCTTCCCCCTTCAACAGTTCCCTGCAGTAATGTTTTTGACAAGGAATCATGTCTGCATACATAAAATTTGACTACCACTAAATACATATCATAGTAGGTGTATAGTAATAGCCATTCGACAGTTCCCTGCAGTAATATTTTTGACAAGGAATCATGTCTGCATACATAAAATTCGACTACCACTAAATACATATCATAGTAGGTGTATAGTAATAGCCATTCGACAGTTCCCTGCAGTAATGTTTTTGACAAGGAATCATGTCTGCATACATAAAATTCCACTACCACTAAATACATATCATAGTAGGTGTATAGTAATAGCCATTCGACAGTTCCCTGCAGTTATGTTTGTGACAAGGAATCATGTCTGCATACATAAAATTCCACTACCACTAAATACATATCATAGTAGGTGTATAGTAATAGCCATTCACCACAGGTGATGATGACAATAGTTTCTGGCTTGTGTTGTTGCGTCTCTATTGTGTGTGCAGAGATGACTGATAAGTCACATTCTAACATAGAATCCCATGCCATATTTAGGACAATTATGGTCACAGTTGGACGATTGTGTGTTTGTTCTTTTGTCCTTTTTTTGTGGCAGCATGTTTTCTCTGTGCTTTTGAGATTTTATACTTCAAGCAGCTTGCTTGCGTTGCTATACCACATTGTTTGATTCTGAGTGACAGATTCCCAGAATGTGACATTGAAGTTGAAGCTCTTTAGAGACAAGTGGTTTTTTTCTGTCCACATATCAGCAAGTCATTTTCCGGTAATGAGCTCACCATACATTAGCTGTTTTGGAATGTGTTTGTCATGCATAGTAGATGTAGATTCAACTGCGTAGTTGAGAGGATTGAATCCCAGTCTAGAGTGTACGTCTCATAACCATGACGTCTCAGGTTTAAATCATGGTTGAGACTGGATTTCTGTCCGTCATAGGTACAATAAAAATCTTTTCTGTACACAGCATGTGGCTGCTATGGAAAGTGACCACTATTTCCATTGTTTATAACAAATCTCAGTAAACTGCTTAAGAGTAGAACATGGAGTAATCAAATTTTTAGATGCAGATCAGAAAAAAGAGAACAGCAAAAGAAATCAGCAGTCCAGAAAATTTACATTACATACAAATCATTGTTTATGGAAGTCAAGAGAACTCTTCAGTGCCACATAAGACAGTACTGACATATAAAAGTGAGGAGTGAACAATGAATGAACAAGCAGAATGAAATCTGAAGCAAAGATGTTTTTACTGAAGAATGATAATAATGACCACTGGCATCTAAAACAGGCAAATTTTGAAGCCCTGAAATCAATTCTACCATCATGTAAGGTTTACAACACAGTCTCATTATATATGATGTCAAAATATTTTATTTCCTTGAATAATTAGTTTTTAACAATTAGCATTGTCAGAACCTCTTGCTGAGGGTGTTCGCTACAAGCAGCACACACACACAAAAGAGCTCAAATATTGCTGAGAGATGAACATATAAAACAGACCAATATTGAAATCCTGAAAGAGGTAAAACACAGGAGAAGCTCATTATTGCTTGGAACAATATACATTATTTTGTCCCACTTAGGTGTATTTGTGTAGTCTACAAATTTCTCCTCTTGACTGACAACTGAACCATGACCACCATGCTTGTACACCACTACACTAACAACTGTGCTACTAACACTATCTAGATTTTTTTTAAAATAGAACATTTAATTTGTGGAGTGTTTAGATTCTCCATTTTAAAAATGTTGGAAAATAAAAGATAGGTTCTGCAGCTTCAAAAGACTTTTTATTAAGTCTAAAAAAATAAAAATTTCTGTAACAAATATATTCCGTGACGTTTGTATATTTGACAGCATTAGCAGTCTTCATTTATTAAACCAGTCATGTTGTATGTGGCTATGCCAATTTTGGAGCAAGACAGCAGCAAACATTTCAAGCATGCATGATAGTGATTAGCTTGAGCTTCATGCTCAATGTGTAAGTAAAAAAACCAGTTGTCTCATACAGCTGGCCTACTTTACTAATGATATGTTTCTGGCGTGCACTTTTCAGTGGAAAAAAATACTGATGTATTAGTTACCAATGCAGAAGTCAGATGTGTCGGACTATGGGCACAAGTTAAAATGGTGATACAATATATTTCTGTTCTCTGGACAACATGCTGCTGGATATCTAGGACCATTGTCCTGTTATAAGAGAGATCTGGGAGTTTTAGGATGAACCAACAAATGGTAGCTATGTCTGATTCAAAGTTCATAATCTGAAAAATGTATTTCAAAAGGCAGGTGGCATTATGAGTGAATGGCATCTATAGCTACTTGAAACCTCCAATATGAGTGAATGGCATCTATAGCTACTTGAAACCTCCAATATGAGTGAATGGCATCTATAGCTACTTGAAACCTCCAATATGGGTGAATGACATCTATAGCTACTTGAAACCTCCAATATGGGTGAATGGCATCTAAAAATACTTGAAACCTCCAATATGGGTGAATGGCATCTATAGCTACTTGAAACCTCCAATATGGGTGAATGGCATCTATAGCTACTTGAAACCTCCAATATGGGTGAATGGCATCTATAGCTACTTGAAACCTCCAATATGGGTGAATGGCATCTAAAACTACTTGAAACCTCCAATATGGGTGAATGGCATCTAAAGCTACTTGAAACCTCCAATATGAGTGAATGGCATCTATAGCTACTTGAAACCTCCAATATGAGTGAATGGCATCTAAAACTACTTGAAACCTCCAATATGGGTGAATGACATCTAAAACTACTTGAAACCTCCAATATGGGTGAATGGCATCTAAAACTACTTGAAGCCTGCAATATGAATGAATGGCATCTATTGCTACTTGAAACCTCCAATATGAGTGAATGGCATCTATAGCTACTTGAAACCTCCAATATGGGTGAATGGCATCTAAAATTACTTGAAACCTCCAATATGGGTGAATGGCATCTAAAACTACTTGAAACCTCCAATATGGGTGAATGGCATCTAAAACTACTTGAAACCTCCAATATGAGTGAATGGCATCTATAGCTACTTGAAACCTCCAATATGGGTGAATGGCATCTAAAACTACTTGAAACCTCCAATATGGGTGAATGGCATCTAAAACTACTTGAAACCTGCAATATGGGTGAATGGCATCTAAAACTACTTGAAGCCTGCAATATGAATGAATGGCATCTAAAACTACTTGAAACCTCCAATATGGGTGAATGGCATCTAAAACTACTTGAAGCCTGCAATATGAATGAATGGCATCTAAAACTACTTGAAACCTCCAATATGGGTGAATGGCATCTAAAACTACTTCAAACCTCCAATATGGGTGAATGGCATCTAAAACTACTTGAAGCCTGAAATATGAATGAATGGCATCTATAGCTACTTGAAACCTCCAATATGGGTGAATGGCATCTTTGGGTACTTTAAACCTCCAAAGTATCATGTGCATCTATCCATGATGGACATGCTGAAGTTGGATGTGTGAGGCCTAATGGCACAGATATTGCAGCAATGCTGTAAACCATGACACAACACATTCCGTTCTCTGGACTACATCCTGGTAATATGCAGGAGTTTGATATTGAACACAAAAGAAGGACATGCTGCTGTCTGTAGTAATGAAAGAACATACAGGCTTGCAACCAAGGAGGTACCTATGGTCCCTGAGAGTTCAGGTGGATGTGCTGAAATTGCTAAACACTTCTACTGCAGCAGATCATGAAAGCTATCAAAACACCCAATCCTTTATACTAGCCACAGACAAATTTTATCTTTTGTCAATATACATTTTAAAAATATGGACTATGACTGATCCTGCACCTGTATTATTCTGTGTGGCACTATCAGTCTATTAAAAAGGTAATCTGGATTTATTTAACACAGATAGGACATTTTACGATTTTTTAGTGCATTTTTTCAACGACCACTTCAAAATTGGCAATTTAGCTGTTCATACCCAGAACCAAAATAACTCTTGATTCTTACTTGTTGCAACGGAAAGTATTCAGACTCAAATACAAAATTGGACTGATTCAAGTAATGACATTCGTAGATTTATACACAATATCTCTGCAGGTACAAGAGCAAGTGATGAACACTACCTAGAAAATGGAGCGTGACCCTGCCATTGCTAGACAAATCCATTCACAGAATATATGGGTCACTCTTCTAAGCAACACGCAGAGCATTACATAGATCTACTGTTCAGGTCATGCTGGGGGTCAGGGGAAATGAAAGAGCCTATGTGTTGAGTGGTAAAACCTTGGTGAACAGCACCGAGATAAGAAGAGACAGGACTGAAATGATTAGAGCAGTCATGGATACCCTACGAGAAGACGAGGAGGAGGTCGACGAGACAATGTACATATTCAGAGAATGGTAGAAAAGACTAGAGGCGGTGGGAGAAAGTGCTCCCTCTTTGGAAATATAAGAAGAACGCATAATCAGCAACTGACTGGGACAACTGAGCTTATACACTTTTACATGGCTGACAGAATTGCAAGCAGAGCATATATGGGTATGCCACCAGTGCTGTGACGCAAATCAAGAATTCACAAAATAAATGGAAACATTTGTGGAATAGCTTGAGATAAACATTTTTGGAAAGCTTATTCATGTCTGAACATCTGAATGTTTCAAAGGCCCAACTTTATTTGATAATTTTTTTTTAAATATCACCTGTAGAGCTCATACCCAAAAAAATAGCATAGCACTAGATGTAGATAATAATAACTTTATCCAGGTTGGATTGTGTGTACAGTGGAATCCCTTTACAGCCCATCCTTTTATAACAAATTTCCTTATTTTTCCAAATCTCCAACTTTGCACAAAATACATATTTTGCATGCCAGGACCAATTTGTTATAATGGGATTTTACTGCATTTGGTATTAAGGTGTGGTATGAGTAAGACTTGTCTGACTGAAGAGTGTTTAACCAGTGAGCTATCAGTATATATATTGTCCCCCTCACCAACAACTGCTAGGGAAAACTAAGCAATTCTAGGATTACCTGGAGTGCTACATGTCAGTTAACATGATATATAATAAACTACACCAATGTTACTTAAATTTGACAACAAAAACAACTTAAGGAGCGTAGTTGTATGGGACTTTTCTGTCTTTGCACCTGATACTATCAATGTGGCATCAGTGATAGTATCAGAAAAGAAAAATAGTGACCACAGAAATGACATGTCTACGAAGAGTGTCATTAAGAGATAGAATTAGAAATGATAATATCAGACAGGTAACCAAAACAATACCAGTATTGGAACATATCAAAAGACAACAGATCAAGTGGTTTTCACACGCTTCCAGACTACCGACATATAGCATGTCACAAATGGCCATGGCACATAGACATAACGGTTATAAAGCCAGAGGCTTACAAACAGTGCACAAGAAAGCCATCTCCAGAGAACTCTTCCACCCCTGACGCCGCAAGGCAAACAAGGGACACAGCATATAGATAGATAGATAGATAGATAGATAGATAGATAGATAGATAGATAGATAGATAGACTATCACTGTTATGATATATGAAGGGGTTGTGATATAAGAAGGGGTAAAACCTACAGTCCATGATGATGGTGTACGTGGCTAGCGAGAACAATATGAGATACACAAAAGTCTTCCGTAGTATGTACAAAGATCTCAAGATCTCTTCTACTGTCGAGTAATGTGTGTGTCTTCTAAAACAGGCAGTAGCAATATTTTTTAATACATTAATATACTTTAAATTTCATCAAAACGTTAATAAAACTAAACATTTAAACTTAACATCTCAATAATCAAAATAACCATATAATCATAACATCTCAGTTAATAAAAATAAACATCTAGGGCCTAAGCTTAACATCTCAATTAATAAAACTAAACATCTAAGCTTAGTGTCACAGTAAAAATAAACATTTACGCCTGATATCTCAGTTCATGAAACTAAACATTTAAACCTCATAGTTGACAAAACTCTACATCTAAACATCCATATTTGGGCAAACTGTAAACCATTATGCCAAATATAGGTGTACATATTTCAAACTCAAACACAGTAAATGTTCAAGTCTAGCATCTTAATAAAGTATATATGTCTCATATTTCATTCAGCTGTAAAATGTAATCTTGATTTCTCTACACTATAAACATCTAGACAATCCATCTATGTAAAAGTCACTATGGCGACAAATAGTTTTGTGAGACCTCTCACATTTTCAATTCGTACAAACTTGGTTGTGGTTGAAGAATAGTCAGTCATGCGTATATTCATTTAACACTGACATTTCTTAAAAATATAACTGGTCCCTGAAAATTCAACAATGGTTAAAAAGCAAAGTTTTATCTAGGACATGCTTCATTTATTTTTTTTTTTAAATCTCTGCAACAAAGTAAACAATTATTTCTCATCAGTCACTATGTGCAGCAATAAACATCTAAACTTCATATCTCAGTTGTTGAAATTGTACACATTTAAACTTTATTTCTTACTAGATGAAACTAAACATTCAAACTTTATATCTTACTTGATGGAAATAAACATACAAACTTTATATCTTACTTGATGGAAATAAACATTCAAACTTTATATCTTACTTGATGGAAATAAACATACAAACTTTATATCTTACTTGATGAAACTAAACATTCAAACTTTATATCTTACGTGATAAAACATTCAAACTTTATATCTTACATGGTGAAACTAAACATTTAAACTTCATTTCTTACATGATGAAACTAAACATTCAAACTATATATCTTACATGATGAAACTAAACATTCAAACTTTATATTTTACTTTATGAAACTAAACATTCAAATTTTATATTTCACTTGATGAAACTAAACATTCAAACTTTATATCTTACTTGATGAAACTAAACATTCAAATGTTATATTTCACTTGATGAAACTAAACATTCAAATGTTATATTTCACTTGATGAAACTAAACATTCAAACTTTATATCTCACTTGATGAAACTAAACATTCAAATGTTATATTTCACTTGATGAAACTAAACATTCAAACTTTATATTTCACTTGATGAAACTAAACATTCAAACTTTATATCTTACTTGATGAAACTAAACATTCAAATGTTATATTTCACTTGATGAAACTAAACATTCAAATGTTATATTTCACTTGATGAAACTAAACATTCAAACTTTATATCTTACTTGATGAAACTAAACATTCAAATGTTATATTTCACTTGATGAAACTAAACATTCAAACTTTATATTTCACTTGATGAAACTAAACATTCAAACTTTATATCTCACTTGATGAAACTAAACATTTAAGCCATACATCTCATTTGGTTAGTTAATTAGTCAAGAGACCGTCATCACTACACACAGGACACATCCACAAGTGCTCCGATCTCCCCGAGTATATCCACAATAACATGATGACTAACAGTGTCAGTTTTCTGTTGGTTGACAAACATTCTGTGTTATACATAATTTCATTTCTTGCCGTATCATATTTCAAGCCCAGCCGTTTTATTCTGGACATGGAAAAGGGATAATCATCTTTACTAATAACATTGTTTGTCCAGGTTCTCTCAAAGAGTTAAATATGGCACAATCCATGCCCTGCCTATCAATACAGTGGCAGAATGTGCCAATCTACCCGCTCGATCATTGCCTTGAATACCCAAATGACTAGTTACCAAAATGAAAGTGACATCCTTCATATTTGACTTCACCACAGCATCAAGCCACTGCTCACAAATACAGCCATCTAGTATTATCCCGATCATGCAGTTTCTGAGAATACAGATATGAGTTGCACTCTGTTTGCCCTTCCAATTCATGGCCCAGTCACTGCCATAACGGCTATTTTTGTAATGCTAAATATCCTATTTTACTCACTTGATGAAACATTTTAACCGTATATCTCACTTGTTAAAACAACATATATTTTAAACCTCATGTCTATGCTGACAAAACTAAACATTACAGCAACATCTACCTTCCAAACAGCTGTAATTATTTCTTTAGAGACAAATCTTCCATAGAACATGAATCAGAGATTGAGAAGTACCACTCAGTGTACTACATGTTAGGGCTCTTGTATTCAGAAAGCACTAGATCCACAGATTAGGGCTCTTTTATTCAGAAAGAAAGCACTAGATCCACAGATTATCTATGTCTCCAAATAACAACTGCATTTTTTCACTCAAATAATTATCACTGAGGAAATTATTTCCAACCTTTGAACTAGGCATAACTGTCAACTTATTTTTTTCATAAATCTGCATTTTAATTCAGAATATACCCATAGAGAAACTGGATCAATAGGTGCATTTCAGGACACCACAACAGAACATGAACTTGCCGGTTTAGAGGGGTGTTAATATATTGAAATATTTTGTGTTTGCTCTTTGAACAATTATGTCATTACTCAATAAATTTCTGCCGCTATTTTAATGAAATATGAAGCTCATCTACACTGTCTTTAAATAAAATTCATCCATGAAACATCATTACAGCTCGCATGTGAAATTTGTAAATCCATATATAATCATAACCTCAAGTAAAATCAGTAACTATGCCATTTGTCAGCAAACATATATAATTCACAAGTCGTCAATGAACTTTCACCTTTGCACACAGATGAAAGACCATGGAGATGTCACTATGACCTAAACATACATCATATTGTTACTACATGGAATCACTGAAAGAGTTAACACCCCTCTAAAGGAGAAAGTCTTATGTTTTGAGGTGGTATTCCTGAAAAGCCCTGCTCAGTGTACGCACAAAGTGAACATTTGGTAAGGAGCTGATACACAAGAGCTACTTACCTGTACAGAATTTGAAACTATGACCTAGTGAATAAAACTCAAACAAATTTCTTGCTGAAACAGGAAGCAGTAGTAATAGGCACCTTCCCATCTTTTCAGACTATAGTATTATTGTTGAGCTATAAGAAATATTCACCTAACGAAATTACTTTAAATGGACAACAACTTGAAAAAGTACACAAATTCTCCTATCTAGGAAGCAAATTAACACTTGACGGTGATGTCATGACAGAAATTACAACTCGCATAGCCCTAGCATCAAGTGCAGTGCATTTAACAGACTGTCTAATATCTGGAAGTCAAAGTCAATCAGCACACGCACGAAAATGCGCTTATTTAATTCCTGCATTATTCCGGTGCTATCATATGGATGTGAGAGCTGGAAAAGCTCTTTATCTTGAGAAAAGAAATTACTGAGTTTCGAGAACAAATGTCTTCGTAGGATAACTAACACCCATTGGAGTGAATTCAAATCGAATTATAAAATCAGAGAAGAGTCACATCAAAATTTCATCACAGATGTTATCAGAAAATTCCGTTGGTCCTACATCGGGCATGTCCTACACGCAGACACCAAAAGAATACACCACCAATCTCTTGAATGGGTACCTACAGGCAAAAGAGCAAGGGATAGACCAAAAGAAACACTCAGTAGAACAATACTTAGAGAAAGTAAAACAACCAATATTCATACTATTCAAGAACTGCACAGAATAGCTTTGAACAGACATAATTGGAGAGATCTGACCTCTGCCCTATGCGCTAACTTCAGCGCAAAAGGAAAATGAATGAATGGATAAGAAATATAATCTACAATCCATGGCTATCATGGATGTGACTCACAACATCAATCTGAGCTGCAAAGAGTCTTCTACAGTATGTAAAAGGAACCACAGTCCCACTTAATGACTCATGTTCTATTGTGTGTCTCATCTTAGATGTGCATCCTATGAATTTAACTGCTTTCACTTTATTCTTTGTCTTTTTCCTGTTATCTTCTCCCTCAATGCAGCACAATCTATGGCAACCTGTTCCCATGATTCTAAATCAATGCATGTATCATGCATATCATGTTTGCATACTTCTTTGTACCGAAGTACAGCTGTAATTCTCTATAAAGTAGATTCTTTGGTATTCTGCCATATCCCATCCTCCTACTGCATCCAAGCAATCTAAGTCTACACAGACTGACCATATAAAACATTGCAGTGTTGCCTGTACTTCCCACTACATTATTGTTAGTGACTTTCTCCTACCACCTAACTTCAAGAATTCAGGCACTGCATATGAAAGCTATTTAGTCATCTTCCCTGATGCATATAGATGTAATGTGAAAGGTGAAATAGAAATTGCCGAACTGAAATATGACAGCTTTGCTGTAAACTAACAACTTAACATTCTTATGCTTAAACGAGATATAAAAAGTACAGAGGATTGCCGTCATTGCACTCAGGTTTCCCATATGTACTGTTTTCTTCTGAGCAGAGTAGCAAACTGCATGTCAAAAGTATTTCTCACATTATGTCACTTTAACTTAAGTGATAAGAATTTCTCACAGTATGTAAATCTAACTTAAAGTGATAAGAACTTCTCACAGTATGTAACTCTAACTTAAGTGATAAGAACTTCTCACAGTATGTAACTCTAACTTAAGTGATAAGAATTTCTCACAGCATATAACTTAAGTGGTAGGTAACACTCGCAGCACATAACACTAACTTTAAGTGATAAGTTATCACTAAGAGAACTGCAACTGTAAGTGCTAGGTATGACAGTATGTAACTGTAACTTTAAGTAATACGTATCACTCACAGAACATAACCCTGCAATTTTAAGTAATAATCCCTAAAAGACTAAAAATAAACTTGTAAACAAGACATGTTGATCTAATTTAAACTTGCACAACACTGTCTGACCCCGTCAACACAGAAACAAGAAAATCTGAGCAGTTAGAAGCAAGTAAGTGGTTAGGTAAATAATGAAATAGAATGTTAAATGGTCAGATGGAAGGTAAGTGGTTAGTGTAGTGTTTCTCAACCTTTTTTTTAACCATGCCTCATCTAAGTCTTTCTAAAATTCTGATTCCCCCCCCCCCCTCCCCCCAATCCCTAAGTAACATATACACATTCTTTTCTATTCAAAAAATGAATTCTTCCCTAACTGAAGCTTAATTATAAATTTTTGACAGTAATTAAAATAAACCACAGTGACACGTCTGGCCTTGGAACGACAGCCTAAGCTCCCACCTCTATACTTAACGGAAAGTGTGAATAAGATCAACCACCATTCAACTGGAGACAGACAATAGACAATTCAATGAAAGGTAATTGGGAAGGCAGAAGTTGAATGGCACAAATTTCAAACATTTCATTCTCTGCTTATCATGAAACACCATATCATATCACAGCGGAGCTGTCAATAATAAACTCTGACATTTCAGCAAAAATATAAACATTTATGTCTAATATCTCAATACAACTTTAAATATCTAGGTTCCATATCTTCAGTGATAACTGTAAACCTTAGATCTCACTCTGTGACATTATCAATATTTAGATCTCATATGTTAAAAAAAATTATCAGAAGGCAGCAGACAGGATTTGTACACGCTAGCACCCATTTGCCTCACAACTTTGATTGACATATTTTCCGAATTTAACCACACTGAATTTCGTTGATGTCGAAAAATGTGTGATGCGGTGTTGTCGAATTTGACAAATATGCTGACAGGAGTTGTGACGTCAATAGGTGCCAGCTGACCTGGCCTGGTTCAAATCCCATCTACTGTCTATTTTTTGTTCTGTAACCCCCTCGTCGATTCCTATTTATGTTATTCATTTAACAAATATTAGAAAATTTAACTCATAAATTTAGGTAAAAGAAAATAAGCATGCATACATGATATCACAGTGCAACATTAGCACATTTCTCATCATCAATTCCTCACATTGCTGGTATATATCCTTGGTGAGCAACTGTGATAATTGTAGAATTTATTATTACGTATTATATTATTTAGTCTTTGCTCTTTAGCAAAGACTAAACAACTTTGAAAATAAATGTCTTAGAAGGCTACTGAACATACCGTTGGTCAGACTTCACATCAAACACAGCTGTCAGACAAGAATCAAAACAAGAATATGTATCCACCTATATTAGAAAGTGTCGCTGGAATTACATCGGGCATGCACCACGAATGGATACTGAAAGATTCCCCTGTCAAGCTTTGATGTGGTCACCAAAAGGCAAGAGAAAACGATGAAGACCAAAAGAAACTTTATGTAGAACTATTACAAGGGAACGTTTCACCATCGGTATCAGAAACAATGAAGATCTAAAGCAAATTGCAATGAAACAAGAGACATGGAAATCTATGACATCCGCTCTATGTGCCGTCTTTGGCCCTAGAGGAATAAGTAACTAACTAATTATATTATTATCAGTAATAGGACTACTATAGCAATAGTTTTACTAAATTTTTCATCGGAGTTATATCATTCCAATATAGATGAGATTATGGAATAGTTAGTTGTCAGATCATCATCACTGCAAACTGGACATGTCCATAGTTGCTCTAATCTCTCCCAGAGTGTATTTGCCATTGCACTTCTGCTGACAGTACCGGTCCTCTGCTAGTTGACCATCATTCTTCTGTACTCTCCAAAATGTTCACTTTTAGCAACACCGCATTTCAAACCCTGATTTTCAATCCTGGACATTGAAAAGGAACAGTCACCCATGCCAGTCTCACTCTCACATACTATTCTCTTGTGGAGTTCAAAACATCAGCTTGATCCATCGCCCTGTGCCACAATCGCGCATGACACCAACTGATCTGCTCTTTCATTGCCTCAAACACCCATATGTCCCGGCACAAAAATAAATGTAGCTACTTTCAACCTCACCTTTATCAAGGATTCAATCCACTGTTCACGAATGAAGCCCACTTATACCTTCCTAATCGTGTGTGTTCGTCCATCACAAGTGATAACGACCATTTTTTTACATTCACTTTTGAAAGTAACTTTCTAAAGTTTTAAAACACCCTTGGTAATGCTATGCATTGCAGGTCAACAAAGTGTTATACACTCAGGATTAATAGTATAAACTACCATACTGTCAGAGGATATCCCACAGAGTATAATGTGCAGCACTAACAAAATCAAGAAGAGATAACTAGGATAATGTACTATTGTGACTGGTTTAACTAATAACTCACAAATACTAAAACTAATGTAAAAAAAGAAAGAAATCAGGAGAAAAAAAACACCAAGGAACATGGACTTTTTCAAAGACTATTGTTCTTTCGTTTTCTGTTATGTCTTTTTTACATTAGTTTTATCATTTGTTATCAGTAAAATAACAATATTTGTTATCAGTTAACAATAGTACATTATCCTAGTTAACACTTCAGGGTCAATACTTAGTTGATAAGGACTGAACAGCAAACTCTTAAACACTCTAGATCAATACCTTAGTTGATAAGGAAAGCAACTATTGTCTATTGTCTATCCCCAGGTGAATGATGATTATCATATTAACTCATGCTATTAAGCGTAGAGATGGGAGCTTAAGTTGTCATTCCAAGGCCAAATGTGCCGCTTTGGTTGCATTCAATTCATGCTTATTCAAGGCTATCTTGATGTTTTCTATCCACTGTCTTCTTATTCTACCTTTGGCCTTATGTCCGGATATTCTTTTGTTATATGCTCTTATTAGTATTTGGTTTGGGTTCATTCTCATAAGATGATCGAACCATCTTTCAATATGTTCTTTTTCTTCTTCAGCATTCATTCTCAGACTCCCACTGGATCTCTCTTGAAGCAGGACAATGGTCCTACCAGATTTCCAGCAGGATATAGTCCAGAAAATGGAAATGCGTTGTATCGTCGTTTTATATGCTCAATGGCCCAATACATCCGTCTTCGGCAGACAATATGTTCAATCCGTGATATTATACCTACTCTTTTCCTAATTTCTTCATGTTTTATTTTATCTAGCTTAGTAACTATTTCAGCTAATCTCAGACACTTCATTTCACATGTAACAATTTTCCTCTGCTGCAAGGCTGTTAAGGTAAAGGTATGTCCCATGGCAGCAATCTGCTGTCGGGGATGAAGATAACTCTTCATGTACTAAGCCGCAGCAACTATTAGGTGGGGTGGCTGGTTCCCTTCCTTGCTGTCTTTACCTCCCTAACTCATGCGTCAGGTACTCATTTACAGCTGAGTCAACTGGAAAGGCTGTTAAAGACCACCAATAAAACACTTAGAAATCAATAACTTAGTTTATAAGGACTAAACAACAAATTGTTAAACACGCAGAATCAATTAACAGCTTATATTTCATTTAGTGAGATCATTCTTTTGTTTCCCTGAATAGCAATGATCCTGATACATAATACTAGAGATGTGGAGAGCTATGATCTCCTACGCCAACCAACATGGCACCTGATGATGATGACTACAAGAAAAAATACAGTGATGCCCAAAAGCTGTTCTTAAATATGAAGAAAACAAAAATTATGACAACGGATAAAGTGAAAGTGCAACCAAAGATAATAATTGACAATTTTGAACTAGAGGACATAACAAATTTTGAGTATTTTAGCACAAACATACATAGCTCAGGAGACTGCGCTGTAGAAATCAAGAGATGAATTTCAATGGTGATATTGAAACTTGCACAAATGAAAAATCTTTGGCAAGGTACCAGCAGCATAACCAAACTATGTATGATCAGAACATGCATATTTCCAGTGGCAATATGCAGTTGTGAGGCATGGACATTAAATAAAACAGTAGCAAAGAGAATCACAGCTATCAAAATGAGATGCTACAGAAGAATTTTACTTATACCATGAAAAGCTAAAAAGACAAATCAAGATCAATAAACGTCAAAGAGGACTGGATCCTTAACAATCTTAAACAATTAGACTTTAGTAAAACACAGGTATATATATCGTTTCAATGGGACATGATAGACTGTAGCTAAAACTAGTAGGTAATGATGGGCAATGATGAGCACACAAGAAATCATAAAAATTACAATACACAAATCACATTCAACGTTTCAACCAAAAGGTCTTTAACAATCTTAACAAGAAAGCTGTGTTTTTTTTGGTCATATAAAGAGCATGGAAAGATTACTACATGGGAAGAGGGTGTCCAAGATGACGATAGTGCAGTGATATGTCAGATTATTTAAACATGTCTCTAGCTGCTGAAGATCAACTCGCCCAGAATCATGGAGTGTTTGTTCAGAGAATCTATAAGGAAGACCACATTCTGGAAAGAATATGTCACATAATGATGATTGGTATTTGACATTATTCTGTGTTATCATTGTTGTGCTTATGTGATAGCCATAGCTTCTACATTAATAACGGAAAAAATATTTTAAAATTCTCAGCTTATATTTGGAAATATACGGTAAATGAAAGATCAAAACAGAGCTGGATACTGTGTGTCTCATATTATCATATCTACATGTACTTTGTAATGTTAAGACATTTTGTACGGGTGTTCTACATTTGGTTATTATTTTTAATTCAATGTTTTGTCTATGTTGTGTTTCGGGATAAAGGCTCCATTGTTGCTGCAGCGTAGAAAATGTCTTTTGTTTTTTCATTTACATTTACTATTTCTTATCATTTGCGTTCATTATTTATACTTAAGTATTAGCTCAACTGGCATCATGCACGATTATGACACAGGGCAATAAGGTAATGGATCGAGTTGAACTCCATTTTGAACTCCTTAAGAGAAATAAAACACGAGAGTGAGACTAATGTGGATGATAATTCCTTTTCAATGGCCGAAATTAAAGATCAGGGTTTGAAATGCGGTGTTGCTAGAAGTGAACATTTTGGAGGGCGCAGAAGAATGGTCAACAGCAGAGGACTGTTACTGTCAGCAGAAGTGTAATGGCAGAACACTCTGGGAGAGATTGGAGGAACTAGGGACGTGTCCAGTTTGCAGTGATGATGATGATCCGATGACTAACTAACTATTAGCTTTTTAGAAGAAGCAACATATCTATATCTTATCCTTAGTGTTATCACTTCCTGTTTGTGTTAATATAGCACTCTCCTCAGTGTCGGATATCTTCCTGCACAGATGATATTGGTTATTTTTTAAAAATGGTACCATATTCTATACAGCCATAAACCCAGAATTTCTTTTGTCATAGTAATTTTATTGGCAGTATTATGTTGCGTAGTTTACCATAATTTCTGAACGTTCCAGATGCACAGTTGTCTGCGGCGGGATTCAAACCTGGTACTGTGGCCATCACAGATGTGCTCTGTATCTCACCACCACAGATCCAGACAATGGTTATTATATACTTCTGAATACCAGAAACATGATGGGAAGTAATTTTAGTGTCTTAATACTAGGAGCAAGATGGGGGCATCTCAATAGTAGAATCATGGTAAAACTGGTACTTGGTCATTCTAAACTCCACTATTTCAACATTTGCTATCTCTTTGTACTAAGATACTCTGACTACAGGTAAGTTTGATAACGTAAATAAATTAGAGGTGAACAACTTTCTTAGGTCAGCAGACCTGCTTGAACATTTTTTATGTGGGATGAGGATAACAAGCCTTTTTAACTATTTTGACATCCGAAGTAGTATTTGCTGAATTCTGGGATCACTGCATATAGTAATTATAAACCAGACTGGAGGACAAGTAAAAATGTTTTTGTTGGCCATATTTTACTCATCACTGAACTAGATTCTTAATTATTATAAACCAGCATCATAGTACAGGGGACATTCTCATAAGTACTCTTTCTATTATATTAACCATACAAGAGTAGCCCCAGTCAAATGTTGGTTAAGTGATCTTCACATCCTCCCAGAAAGAACACACGTTCAAATCTCAACCTTTGTGACACCACCCCCCCCATATTCTATGATTCTCTGCATGTATATTGTCACCTCCAACTTCATCTTCTTCCTTCTGTAGCAAATGCTATAACTATTCTTGGTTAAGTCAGCTGTGTCTTTTCTCAATACTGTACAATCCATCACAGTTTTACCCACCAGTGAGTGTGTTCTTTCATTGCCTATATTCACTTACAAGAGCATTTACTATGTTTCTCACATACATCATTTTAATATGTCAAAATAACTAATCTCAGTTCAGAAATTGAAGAATTCGCTGAGAAACTGGTGTCAATGCAAAAATTAAAATAATCCACTTAAAAAATTCCTACAAATATACCATCACCAAAAATTAAAACAAAATACAAATCACATTGGCAACCCTTGCTAGTGCTAAGGGGTCATGCACTTACAGATATGATCTTCCTGTGTAAGAAATATATGACACAACAAATTTATATTGGTTGAATGTGTAATGATCGTTGTGCTAGCACTAAAAATCCACACACAGACAGAAATATAGCAACAAATATAGTTCTGTGTGGTGTGTTTCTGAAAACAACAAATTATAAATTAATATAAAGAGAACTGTAACTACAAGGGAAGAAATATAATATATTCTCTATTGGAAACAGCTCTGAGATCAGATGAATAGTGTCGGAAAGTGGAACTAATGATAACAAGGAATAACATTATAATTTGGTTGAAAATATCAAGTAATCACCACGCCTGTATGTTACTGGGTCCTGATAAGGGATTAAAGAATTATGATGGCTGTTACCTACTAGGCATGTCTAATGATGTTACTTAAGTTTGAGGGATGGTGTTTGTTGTCACATCCTATACATCAAAGCAACCCATACACTATGTTGAAGTCAGATATCATTGCTAAGCTGTAAACCATGACACAGCGCATTGCATTCTCTGTACTACAATCTGCTAAAGCTTAAGAATTAACACAGAAGAAGAACAAACAAAGTAGTATTCATTTCAAAATGATGGAAGTGTGTTTACCATGACAACCAGCAATATAGTGTCATGAAATACTCAAATACAGTTGGAAAAGGCTGTACTTTTATTAAAACTGTTGACTGACATATCTAATGATTAAAACAGTGAAAGCAACATGGGCTTCATTTTTATAGCAGTAATATGGATGTCCGGCTCTGTAGCGGATGGTACAGGGCCCGTCTGTGACGGCCATGGTACCGAGTTTGATCCCCGCCACAGGTAATTGTGTATCCAGACCGTTCAGAAAGAACTGACAAACTACTGAATGTATTTATATTGCCTATAAAATCACTACAGCCAACAAATGCTGGGTTGATAGCCACATCATGATGGGATATGCTACCAATATGGATATCAGGTGATGTAAGTAGCAATGATTATGGCATTTTGTCAACCTCTGGGAAATCAGAAGAGAACAAATATGTAAGGACATTGGTTCATATCGGTAACATACACATTATCTATCAAGCACAGCCTAATAAAGTTATTTCATCATCAGGTGCCATGCCGTCTGGCGTAGGCGATCATGGATCTCCACAGCTCTCTATCTCCAGCATTATTTATCAGGATTGTTGTTGTTTCCCTGCACATGACAGGTTGTTAAACTGTCCAACATTTTCTCACATTGTCACCCTATTGTCTCTCTTGCCTGTTGTAAATATGTTCTCCAAACCTCCTTGTCTAAAAAAGTGGCCAGAAAATGAAGATAGGATTTTTTTTCTTATATTATTCAAGCTGTCTTGGATTTGACTCTTTCAACACATCCACATTAGTTTTCCTGCTGTTCATGGTAATCTCAACATTCCTCTATAGATATGTCTTCTTTTCTACTATCCTACTTGTTCATTGTCCAAGACTCGCATCCATATGTTAGTACAGAAGTAATGTAGCACTGCAAAGCTCTCTTCCTCACTTCTAATGACTGTCATATTACACAATACATTTTTCATTATTCTGAATGCTGTTTTTGCCTGCCCTATTCTGCTTCTTATTTCTGTTGAACTTCTTCCATCCGATGTTATCATTGTACCTAATAACTTGAATTGGTGGACATATTTTACTGTTGTAAATAAGTTAGGCCTAAGTGTTAAAATTTTTCAAATATTTATATTTTTAAACTTCTGATAATTTGTTTGATAGTATAGGCATGACTAACAATATAAACATTCATTAAATCATCTATTTTTGGGTTTTATTTCTTCAACATTGGATATACAATCATATTGTAATATTTCAATGGGCAAAAGGTTTAGTTGGTGGTGCCCATCTCCTCTCCAGTCATCTCCATAAAACTATAATACAGTGAATGGTTGAGGGTGGAAGAGAGGAGAGACGGATAAAGAGAAGCATGGACAGACAACATCAAGGGCTGAACAGAACACGATTTTTCCTCACACATCCGCATCGCTGAGATAAAAATCACTGGAGGAATCTGTGTGTTGGTGTATCCAATGCAGTATCCCTACAACTCTGATGGGTTACGGGTTTATAGAATATAACCATTATCTTTAAAGAAATATTGTTCTTTATGTTGTTATTGTTGTCAATGTCCAATTGCTGCTGAGTAATTCTATTCTTGGCAGCTCAATGATATTCTTTAAAAAAAGAGCAGGTCTTCTAAAATTTACTTAACCGCTTATCTACATATAAGCATCCATGCAGATTTTTTTCCCTAGGGAGCTAAGAAGAGGAAGATCTTTCCACAATGGCAGTGGTTTTTCATCATATTCTTAGGAATGCCTCTGCAGCTATGGGGTTAACGATCTATATAGTGAGTTAGTGATTGTTAAGGGTTTCTGTACAAGTTTTTTCCTAAGACTTGAGAGGGCAAGATAGTCAATAAGGTGGTATTCAGATTTTGTGCTTTATAAATTCTGAATTTGTCTATGAGTTAACATTTTGAACCTCTGTTGTTATCATTTTGTGTATATATTAATTTTTAAAAAAAACTTTTGTTACTGCATGTTTTCCTGTGGAGTGAAGGGAGACCTTCTATGGGCTGTGAAAATAAAGGCCGCTTTGCCATAGCAGAACTGCGACATGTACAGGAAGGATTTTTATTGTACCTCCAAAAGAAAAAATCCTGGATTGAACTCGGGACCTTAACCATGCTGCGTCAGAGAACAGCATTCTAACCACACAGCCATGTACTCCACTAAAATAAGAATGACCATACAAATATATCCTTCTGTTGGCTGATAATAATAGTACTATAATTTATCTCCTAAATCTGTTATAAAATAAAACTACAACTTAGTTTCTCTATTGACCATCAGAATTTAACATTGAACGCACATGCTATTTTTTTGTTAGTTCTCCCCATCGAGGCCAGCACCGTGATGTGGTGATGGGGGCTTAGTTCACCCATCAGGGGCTGAAAACTAAGACTGGTCGGACAAGACCACAGATCTGCCCAAGTAAGTTAAAGACGTAGGCAACCAGCTAAAAGGCGCACAACTAATCAGGATGCCATGCATAAAACACAATGGGAACATGTTTATATATATGTTGTTATTTCTCATCGGATCTCTCTTGTAGCAGTACAATGGTACTACTAGAATTTCAGCAGGCTGTAGTTCAGATAACTGAAAAGCATAACACTGCCATTTTATTTGCACCAATGGCCTGACACATGTGACTTTAAAGAGAATACAAATTAATGATGCCAAAGCTTGTTTTTTGTAGCCAATGTGTTTTAAAAAAACAACCCCGCCCAGAAGCAATCAAATAATTTTGTCTTGTTCGTCCTCTTAATTTCTACTTTCAGAAATAGATACAAAATCGCTTTGAAACAAAGTATATAATGCCAATAACAGTTCAGGAGACTCAATTTTTATGTATACCTGGCAAGCAGCTGAAATTTGACCTGAAACTACATTTCAGTGAGTTACTTTGTACAAAATTACAAATAAAATAAACTTAAAGAGGAATGATACTACAATGACTTTCATGGTTTTAGCACTAACAGATGATCCCTAAACAACTGATAACAATAATTTGAGATTGGTGTATTTAAGAAGATTAAAACTATAGTTATTTTTCAGTAGACTCAGAGGAATGAAAATAAATGACAAAAAAAAGGAACAAATGTTAGATATGTGAAACACTTGGAAAAACATTCACAAAACAAGAGGTTCAAATTAAGAAAAAATACAACCCAGAATTTAATACTCAACTGAAAGTGGTTTTACCAACCCCCACACGAAAATGAAGCATTGGCGAGATTGATCCACTGTAAAAAAAACACCAGAGGTAGGAAAAAAAGTATGGATTGTGATTATTCTCTTCTGTGTTTCATTTAATGTGCCAGATGATTTTATATACAGAAGCCAAAGTTTCTAAAGCATAGTTAATGTGAGATAATTTATGGAGAGAAAAAAATGTTAAATATCTCAAGGAGTTTTTCTGGCAACAATTCTTCACAATGTTCAAGGAGATACTAGATATGCATGTTATCTTTGTAGATTCTATGTACTGATACAAAATTATAATACAAGATTGCATGAGCTTTGAACAAATTGAAATAATAATTATTCTTTAACATTCATGTCTGTGATAGATCTTCAGCTCTGTCACCAGTGGTAAGTCTGTGAACTTTTTACCAGGATAAGGACCAAGTCTTTCCTTCTGAAGCTGGAGTTCAGGATCAACCTTTCTCCACTTGAAGCTGATGTCACAATGTTAGCTTCAATTTATGCATGGCATTTCTGAAGATAAAAAGAGACTGAAAAGACTTAGAGGACTGTTTTCTTTGTCAAGTGTTTCCTCATATGTACTCTGGTTTCCTCATATGTACTCTACCCCTCTCAATAGAGTAGCAAGTCACCTGATGAGAGTACAACTCACAGCACATAACTCTGCTGCTTCATATGATAATCTTCTGGAATCTCCAAACAAGACGTCATAGCCCTGTACAGCATCCACAATCTCACGAATGATCTCGCAAACACAATAGCTTAATCACTTTGCACAGAGATCCACTTTTGAAGATGCTAATGTGAATATTTCCTGGTACATACACTATAACTGATAAATGATCTTCTTAAAGTCAAGTTTGAAATAATAACAATAAAAAGAGACTTTCCTGTTAACTATGCTTTCATAATCATCTTTTTTTTCTGTTTACGGCATCACACATTTTTTAGATCAACCTTGTGTTGACTGATAACAACGCATGTTTATATAACGTCATTTTTTATTTTAAAAAAACAATGGCTTCTTTTAATGTTGTTAAAATTAATAGTGTGAATCATGGAAATTTAACAAAGCCTATTCTCTAATAGAAAATAGCTCTGGCCAAGTCAGCAATAGATATTGTGACCTGTGTCATGAAACAGGGAAAGGTCTTTTTCATGCCAGTACCAGATAAAATTATTGCCACATTATTAAAAGTCATTGCAGACATCGTTCATGTTGGTTCCATTATCCATACAGATTCATGGAGAGGTTACCATATAAACAAATTAGAAATAGCTAGTTTTTCAACACGTCTAGGTCAATTCCCATTACAACTTTATTTATCCTGAAACTGGATTGCCTACACAGAATGTGGAGCAGCACAAAATGGAAAAATAAGAAACATTGTGGGGCATGTAGACAACACCTGAAAAGTTATCTTGAGAACCTCATGCATGTGAATGTTCGTGGGTAGCACCTGATCAGGACCTTTTTGATGTCATTTTTAATAACATAAATTTATCTTGAGGAATTCATGCATGTGGACGATCATGACTAGCACCTGAGCAGGGCCATGTTTGATGTCATTTTGAATGACGTAAAAGCTATCATGAGGACTTCATGTTTGTGGAGGTTTGTGGCTAGCACCTGATCAGGACCTTTTTTGATGTAAATGTTAATGACATAAAAGAATACTTGTCCCATGAATAAATAAACTACTTAATTTTCCATTTTGTACTTTCAATAAATGTCTTTTTCTGGATTGATTTTGCTTCCCCGTATAATTTATATTCATTGTTCATTCCCCCGTGGTTGCGCTACTTTTAATTTTACGCTAGTTTGTCTTGTTAAATGCATGAGCGCTGTTAACAGGAAAGTAACAATTTTAATAGTTGTCTATCAAAAGTAATGAAGTATTCTTTCAGTATATTTGAGAGTTTCATATACACCATCATGTATATACTGTCACAGCACTAGTGATAAAAGAATACAATTCGATTCTAGCATGGAAACACCTATGATTTTTGCACTATAAATAATGTGTTCTGAGAGCATAGGTGTCACTACAGTTTCTCAGGTGGGTGCTTGTAATTTGCCAATTTATGAATAAAATTGAAGGTTCTACTAAGGTTCTACTAATTGAATAGTAGACAATTGTAACATTTGAGAGTTGTTCAGTCTGAGCTGTTTACCTGAGTCCTTGTCATGTCAGAAGGGATGCATGTTTCAGGTAACATCGTTGCATGCTGATCATTGCTAGAATCTCCTCCATGTCTACTCCAGGATGTTTCTCTTGAGTGATGGCTTCCAGGATAAGAATATTTTAATTTTATGTCATGATCTACGTTTGATAAAAAGTGACGTGTATCTTCTGAGGTTGAGGCAGCTGCTGCAATGCTTGCAAGCTCTGAGGCTGTCAAGGTTGAATGGTCAGAATTTAACCCAGTAACCTGGTTGCGAGACATTAGTTCTCCAAGCGTGTGAGCCTGCCAGTATGCTGCTAATGCTAGCCGCTGTTGGTGGTCCAGGGAAGAGACCCCTGGTGCTATCACAGAAGAGTCTGGTGAGGTGAAGCGATGTAACAGGGATTCCTTAGCATTAGTTTGTGCCAAAACATGCTGGTGATGGTGCTGATACATTGATGATGATGATGATGAATGTGGCAAAGATGAAGCATGGTTCCTCACTACAGCTGTCTGTATCAACTGTTGATTGGCCGCATTTTGGGATGATGATGATGATAACATCAACGATGGACTGGATGACTGAACAGATAAAGAAGCTGCCATATGTGCACTGTGCTGTGCTAGAATATCTGGATGTAAGAAATGGGATCCACTTCCAGTTTGGTCCACTGTAGCCTGCTCCTCTGGGGTTAAATATTCTCCCTTCAGTTGGGCATGCTCTTCTGAAATGTAATGATTGGCTGCTGTGCGATGAAGACCTGATGACGAATCAGCTGTCTCTCCCATACGTTGGTGTGACTATTTAGGGAAAAATGTATAAGATTACTATTATTTGCAGTTTATTTTCACAATTCTCATTAATAAAAAAAGGGTTCAAGAGGTGAAGAGGACTGATTTCATTGTACTCAGGTTATCACATATCTACTCCACCCCTCACAACAAAGCGGCTTACAGAGAGCACTACTAATAACATGTAACTCCATATCTTTAAGTACCAATCTCTATAAATCTCAGAAAAAAATTAACTTTGCAAGCACGATGTCATGAGATAGATTCAAACCTTACAATATCTTGGGTTACGGGAAACAGCTTAACCCCTACAGATAGAGAGATCCCTTAGTAGACAAAACACAACAATTTCGCTAATCTTAATCATTATATAATTCAGTGTTCAGCTTTCTGTGGAGTATATGTCTCCAACATACATGCTCTATCTTTATTCTTCTGTCGGCTAGCTCTTTCAGTTCTGGACATGTCCTAATTAATTTTCAGAATTAGCAACAGTTTGTATATTGTCAGCACCCAAAAAACAACTGCACTGAGACCTGCCATGCATGCTGTAAGAGGGGACTATGGAGGAAGGGGTGTGGGTTGACTACCTTATTCCATGATGTTTGATATGATGAATCTTGGTGAATGCTCAATGCCTGGATTGATGGCTGGGGAGTCAACCCTTTTATCTACAGCATCCCTTAAGATTGCAACGTCAAGGCAAAATCTCCTCTGGCGCAGAAAACTATCCAGCTCATTGTATTCCACCCTACAACAACATTGAATCTCACAGTTATCTGGCACTTGCAAACACCCAACAAAAACATTAAAACAATGTAAGAAAACACCAATCTAGAGCTGAAAGTAAAATTCCAATGCATGGAACATTGTAAGAAAACACCAATCTAGAGCTGAAAGTAAAATTCCAACGCATGGAACATTGTAAGAAAACACCAAATGGAGCTGAAAGTAAAACTCCAACGCATGGAACATTGTAAGAAAACACCAATCTAGAGCTGAAAGTAAAATTCCAACGCATGGAACATTGTAAGAAAACACCAATATGGAGCTGAAAGTAAAACTCCAACACATGGAACATTGTAAGAAAACACCAATATGGAGCTGAAAGTAAAACTCCAACACATGGAACATTGTAAGAAAACACCAATCTAGAGCTGAAAGTAAAATTCCAACGCATGGAACATTGTAAGAAAACACCAATATGGAGCTGAAAGTAAAACTCCAACACATGGCATATGGAAAAAGAGTAGCAATCTCATACTTGATTGAAGGTTCTATCATCATCACTACAGATAGTGATAGGGATCTCCCTGGCGTAGTTGTTCAGCCGTTCTCTTTGTGCTCAAGAGGTCACTGTCATAAATCCTGGTCGCAACATTCTGTTTACAAAGTGTTTTTTATGTTCCAGAGATCCCTGGTGACTATTACTTGAAGCTACATAGTTACGTGCTATGAGTGGTACTATTGGCAAGTAGCTTGTCACTTCATTCAGAGGTATGGAGTGCATAAGATGTAATCTGAGTACAATGATGTCAATCCTCTATGCCTTTTCAACATTTTCAATACAGATAGAAATAGCAATACTTATAATTATTCTAATAAAAAGAAAAGTAAAACTTTTTGTTACAAAGTGATCCCGCTAATAAAGAGAAAAGTAGAACTATTTATCTATTCTACTTTTAAATAGTTACAAGTAGAACTATTTGTCAGACTCTGTGGCGCCGTGCTACAGAGCGTGTCTGTGATGGTCAAAGTACTGGGTTCAAATCCCGCCACAGGAAATTGTGCATCTGGACTGTTTAGAAAGCAATGGCAAACTATTGAACATATTTATATTGCCTAGAAAATCACTACTGCCAAAAAATGTTGGGTTGATAGCTACGTCCTGAATAGGATATGCTAGCAATTTTATTTTTTTAAGTATTTGTAACAGAGAGTGATCTTTCTAATGAAGGAGATGAAAAACCTAAAACATGCAAGAACATCATAACTGAATAAAAAGGGAGAATGCAGTAAAACTTTGCACCATGTGATGGCATTTTGCACCTGTGATAGTCAGGGATCATGCCAGTGTAGAAATTACATGTTGACTATGAAGCAGGCCCTTAAATATTTTGGGTGCAGTAACATCCCCTACTGATTTGACCAGGTTTGATTGTGCAGCTGTAATACGGAGCTAGCATCTCACCTAATTTGCAGTAGTCCCCCCCATCAAATCTGTGATGAACTTAGAGAGAAATGTAAACTTCATATGCTTGAAATCTACAGGGTTGCAGAGGATGCTGAAGGATAGTGCAAGAGCACCATTAACATCTGTGTACCATACAGCACATGAATATAATGACCAAAAAAAGGAGAGATTAAAATGCAGTTTCATATTACACGGATATACAAAAGCATTTCAACAAGATCACATATGGACTATTTTCGCAGTTCGTTGCAGACACCGTAGTCGCTGTACATGTATCTGTGTATGTAGTGCAGACACTTCAATAAAAAGAAATGTAACATTATTGTAGAGTTAATGGACATCAAATTTTAAACGTGTACCAAAATTTTATTTTACGGAATTAATGTTTCAACCTTGGCATGAAGAAACTTTCAGACTTTAACAATGAAATTATGTTAATTAAATTTGGTTTGGACTTTTATTCTTTGCGAGCGAGGCCTCCGTTTCAGTAAGGTGTCTGGCCTTCTCTGGCCTCTTATCAGAGAATGGCATCTACTTGACATGGATCCGATTAACTGTTGGATCTGTTGTTGTGGGATGGATGCCCACTCTTCCCACAGTGCAAGAGACAAGTGTCGGAGATTGGCTGGAGTCACATCTTGCTGGTGAAGTCATCTGTCGAGTTCATCCTATAAGTAGTTATGGGGTTCATATTTGATGACGTGGTTGGCCACGGAATGGTCTGGATGTTGTTGTCAACAAGGAACTGGGTGGTCAGTTGTGCCACATGAGGTCAAGTGTTATCCTGAAAAATTGACCATCCTGCAGCAAAATGTAGAAATTAGAAGGACATGAGGACGAAAAATGTCATCGATGTATTGTTTGCCATTCAGGAATCATTTTGTGCCAGGTCACTTATTCCCATGAAGTTCATTCCCCCCCCCCCCTCAGTACATCTCCTGAATGGCACTGATCATTGTGGTGGCTCTCGGCCTAGTATCTCTGACTTCAGCACCAGTGATTGCTTGTTCAGGACTGTGGTCCTGCTCAATGTCAGGGATGGCCTGATCAATCTTAGTTTCCAGCCTCTGTTGGCTAGACTACGCCCCATCTCCATATCAAGGAGTTGGCCTTGATAGGGATACCCTTAGATAACTGACGGGAATGTCCCCATGATACTGATTCCTAATCAAGAATAATTTTATGCAGTGAGTTTAAATTACGTGTGTTTGTCCCTTTCTCGAATAAAAATTAAAAAATTCAATTTCTTGTATTCATGTCACATAAATTCATGCCAATATATTGTTATCAATGTAAGACATCGATTTTAAATGAGATGTCTAAGAGAAGCAGCAAACAGAACTAGAAAAGACAATGGGAGGAATGAAGAGATTAAAAGAATTGACGGAACACCGTCTGTGGTCAACTATTGTGAAAAACAGATAGCCGACAGTCAAATGTTTGTTATGCACCCATGTTGACCAATTTTTATGATTGTCAAAAACATTGCTTCAGAAATATGGCAACCATGTCTTTCGGCATGATTTATGGATGGTTTATCTTGAAAAATATTAAATTCTGGAAGGTTTTGACTTTGAAGGTAAGATTTTGAGATAAATAGAAAGTAATATGAATGAATCACACCCAGCATTATAAAAGTACAATTTCATTCTCTTAAAATAACTCTTGGGCTTTCACATTTATACTGTAAGTACCCAAAAGTCACTACTACACATAAAAAATTTCAAAGCACTATGTCGTGAGTCTAAATTTATATCCATAAGGAGAGCAAAGAATAGCAACACTGTTTCTACCATAATTAAGGAGACAACTCACAAAGTATTGGGGATTGAGTTGAGATATCTTTCCCATTCCATAGAGGGTCAAAGTAACTCAGAAGCCATGCTGAGGTCAAAATGAGCAATATATCGTAGTTAAGCTGTAAACCATAGTACAGCGCAATCTATTTTCCAGACTAAATCCTGCCAATCTGCAGAAAATTGGGAATGCAAAAAAAAGAAGGCGCTCTCAATGTCTTAAAACTTTGCAACCAGCCTTGGTGTTTCGAAGATGTGTTATGCTCTGCAATGCTGGTTACTAAAGTGCTAATGAGAACCATATTGGCCAGTAGTAAGGGCATACAACATGAGAATTGAAATACCAAGATGCAGAGGAAGACCCAAAAAAGGTGGATTGAAGGAGTTACCATTCTCCGGAGGCATCACAATATTACTGCATATCAAGCAACCAAACATGCCAGTCAGAAAATAGATTGTCATTCAAACTGCAACCATTTCACAGCAAAATCAGAGTAAAAACAATATAAAGATAAAACATAAAACAGCATTTTAATCCATTTTTTGTTTCTATTTTACTAATATGCATTTGTCAAAAAGATCATCTGAAGATCTAGCTCAAATGTAACTTTTGCCCTTTTTAAATTTGCAAATACCTCTGTACAGACCTGTGACTCCAAGTGTTTCCGCTGCTGTATTTGAGCTTCTGTCAGTTCACCTAGATTTACAGATATCTTCGGGATTTCTGCTCCCCCTGCAATCCTGCTGGCTTTGTCTGCTTCTTCCTGGAGTTGCTGAGCAAAATTCTGGCAGTATTGAGCAAGTTTGGTCATCTGTAGCATTGTAGCTATTTTATGGAGGGATCGCACTGAAGATGTATCAACCTGTTAGCAAATAAGAAAATAAATGACTGTTGACTGTGTGGAAAGAGAGTTCATTTTCAGGTCATAGTTCATAATAAATAATAATTGTAGCATATCATGTAAATAATATTGTTTGTCGTTTATTAATGAATTTATAGGTTTAAAACAATGTCAAGATTGGGGGAGGGGGGTGTGTGTGTGTGGAGGGAAGAGAGAAAAAGAAATAAATGGGGAAGGAAAGAGAATATGACAAATTTTTTTTAAATGAACTTGTTCAAGTCATCCTAGTTGTGAATATTTTTATGGTTTTGTGTTTTTTTTAATTATGTGTTTCTTGAGAAAGGTCCGTGTTGGAATGTAACGTGGAAAATTGTCATTGTTCTTTGTTTTATTGAGCTATTTTTTTACATTGGTAATTAGGATTTTATAGTAAACTTTATACCTTATTTAGTATTTACCACTTTTTTTTTAGTTATGGCAGCACTGTATTTTTTGTCAGACATCCTCTGATATTTTAGTTATTTATATTTATGATAAATCATCTATCAGGTGTGGATTAAAGCACTGAAAATCATTTGTGTGTGTATTTTAGGCGGTGATATTTGTGTTCTTCTGAAGTGACCCAATTTGACTTTTCCAATAATTTTCATTGCTTGCTGGTACAAAATGACCAACAGATACACAGGAAATGTAAAATTGCTTCATTTTAGAAGGATGCATCCACATGACTATTGTCTATGGACTAGATTCAGTGCACTGTGAGAGATAATGCTTCTCAGTGAAGAGGGTAGGAAGGACTCAGGGGCTCCTTTAACTGATGACAATTGATATTATAGGACCTGTTGGCTCACTGTGAATCATCCTTCTGAATTGACGAATTTGACTTTTCCCTTCATTTTCATTGGTCACTGTGTATAATATGTGTCGACGGCTCAATGAATATCACTGTAAAAGTCAAACGAGTGGATTTAAAAATATGAATCAGCATTTGGAATTTGTCGATGGTCACTGAGTATCTCCTGAAAAGCAAAATATCTAAAAATAAATAATCCTCTCATTTTTAAACAAAACCATGTATCAACACCTCCTATCTCAATCCCTAAAAATAAGCCGCAATGAAAATCATATAACAAAACAATACATACCTCTCCCTATCCATCATTAAGGTTGAAAAAGTGTAGAGAAATTAATTAAAAACCACAATAAAAGTTAAAGATGCCTAAAACATAGCTTCCCCTTCGCACAAGGAACTGGTACACTGTTCTCTGGTCCTTGAAACCCATGGATTATTGACATGCAAAACATTGTACAAGGGACATGACATGTTAATAATTGCAAGGGACATAATTTATGGTAACAATTGTCCATAATTGTATATTAAAAAATTTGGTTATTTCGTACATATTATGTCAGTTTTTAACAATTTGTTATAATGGAATTCTACTGTATTAAATTACCATGGCACAACCTCTAACTACTACTGCAAACATATAATAAAGTGATGATGATGAAATAATCCCTTTAGTTGTGTGCAGGTATCTCTTGACAGCACACAGCCTTTCTGACAAAAGTACGGGATCTTATTAGTTGTGTAACTCAGGTGACACCCAGACTCATATACAGTCTTAATGTCATGGATGTGTAAGGGGAATTGGGATTATGGATGCATGTTTAGTCCCTGAAGGGAGGCATTCCAGTTTAGCAGTATCCCTGGATGACCAAGTTCTAACAGAGGCACAGCACACACTTTTGGGTAAACTTTCTAATGATTCATCTGTCAGATTTGCTGACCCATCCGCAGTGATGGCACATCTAGTATTCCCTGTTACCCAGAAGTCTGCCACAAAAGGAGAAAGGTGCAATGTCCACTAGCTGCACCTCTTCATCATCCATGAGGATTATTTGAAAGAACACAAACATAAGAAATTGAGTCCGGATGTGACTATGATATTTTGTCACATGTGGCAGGTTGTCAGCCAATCCCCAAACTTTCCTTAGTCCCATCTTATGACATGCTTGAAAAGACAATGGCCTTATTCTTTACACTCCGAACTAGAAATCAAGGCCCTAGTTGTCTGGTTGAATAAAATGATAATATATAAAACTACTAACGGGAACATTAAATAAAATAAGAATCTCTAAAACTATTACAGGGAACATCAAATAAAAGTATCCCTAAAACCAATACGGAAACATCTAGTAAAATGATAATCTCTAAATTACTACTGCAAGCATCTAACAACATGATAATCTTTAAAACTAATTTTAACAATTCACAGAACATTTTCGACGGTCATCGAATTTCCTTTATAGAACTTTGGTGGCCACTTCAACACGTTATTGTCTAAATCCCTATGATACTTTAGAAATACTGCAACCGTAGCGATAGTGTTACTAAAAATAGCTCACCTGGGAAAGTTAAGTTATTCGAAAATGGCTGCACCCATGAAAAACAGTCTATAGATGTTGTTTATGAGTATTAATCATCAAGAAATCTTGAGTTATCAAAGTTGAGATTGAGTGATATAGAAAGTAATGTAAATCTAGGATTTTGCACTTGAAATAACTCTATGGCTTTCAAATTCATTCAGCGGGTGCAAACATTAATCACAACACATCAAAAGTATCAAGGCTCTTTCATGTGGGTTCGATTTTATATGAATTTTTTAAGATGGTGATGTCAATGTCTAAAAGTTTGTCATGCTTTTGGTAATGGGAGATAATTACACTCTGGATTGCTGGTCAACAAAGTATTAAAGAAGCAATTAAAATGAGTCTTTGTAAAAAGAATTTCAAAATTCTAATGAAATGATCCTCTATAAAAATTGCTACTGCAAATTTCTAATAAAAGGATAACTTTAGAATCCAGTACTAAAAATTGTAATAACAAAATGATAACTTTAAAATCCAGTACTAAAAATTGTAATAACACCAAGAACCTACCTCTAAAATACCATCATAAATGTATTTTAGAAATGCTTTCGCTGTTTCATATGTTGTGTCAGATGGCAGATTGACCTCCAACTGTGACCTTGGATCTGCATTCTTGAATGTTTCCTGGAGGTAGGGACTCATAGCCAACAGAATTAACTTGTGTACCTACAAGAACAATGATATCATAATTTAATTCTTACTTAATTAATTTCAAATATTATAAATTTGTGTCATGTTTTTGTTAGTGGTCCCAAAGGGTTCATAATATTGTACTTTTCCCTGTGTCAGGAATTAGAACTTGTACTTATAATTTATTCTGGAGACACACTTGAAACTGGACAGTTTTCTAGAGACATATGTACTTACTGCAGCAAGCCCCATCGAGGCCAGAACCTTGAAGTGGTGATGGGGCTTAGTTCAGCCATCAGAGGCTGGAAACTAAGACTGGTCGGGCACTCCCACTCGAGCAGGACCATAGTCCGGCCCAAGTAAGCAGAGTGCTGAAGACGGAGGCAACCAGCCAAAAGGCGCACAGATAATCAGGTTACCACGCATAAAACACAATGGAAACATGTCTGCATCTAATAAACGTTATGGTGCCTGCCCTGTGGCGGACGTTCAGGCAGGGACGGTGCCGGGCCCTATACCTCGAAAGGGCCCAACCTCAGTTACTGGAAGTCCTTCTCAATTGCCCCGAGGAGCCAGGAGGCAAGGGAATAGAGCTACTGGCCAAACAAACAAACGACCAATAAAAATAATGCACTGGAATGCTGAGGGTGTCAACAGTAAAAGAGATGGATACAGCAAAAAATTGGAACTTGAAAATGTCCTCAGTGAAGAACAAGTAAATATATGCTGTATCCAAGAAACACACCTCAGCAGCGACATAGCCTTCAAAATCAGAGGCTACCAGTGCTACCGATCTGACCGAAAAGACAGGCGAAAGGGTGGAATTCTGACACTAGTTAAAAACAATATCAGCGCATGTCAGCTGGAAGTATACATGGACGGGGCAGAATACCAGATGCTCCACCTAAAAACAGACAGTGCAGAATTCCATCTCCTGAACTACTACTGCCCAAATGATAAACCATTGGCACTAGACACAATTCCAGACAAAGAAAGGCTTATGGTGTGTGGTGACTTCAACAGCCACTCTCAGAGCTGGGGCTACGATCATATCGACAAGAGAGGTGAGGAACTTGAGAGCTGGCAGGATGAAAATAATCTCATTCTTATTAACCAGCCAGCAGACTCACCAACCTTCTACTCGAGAGCATGGCACACCACCTCTACACCAGACCTGGCATTCTACTCACCAGGCCTGGAATGGAACATCACACGTGTCGTTGGAAAGCAGCTTGGGGGTAGTGACCACAGACCAGTATTTCTGGAAATTCACAATGAATATACCAAGGACAGCAGCACGCTCACTAGGTGGAACTATAAGAGGGCAGACTGGAAAATGTACCAGCATTTAACCAGTGTTCTAGCTAAGGACATGAACTTGGACAAAGACATCAATAGAGCAGTGAGTGAATTTAATAGATGTATACTACATGCTGCTAGTAAAACCATACCCAGGGGGGCACGCAAAAACTACAAACCCTACTGGAATGATGAACTGGAAAAGCTGCAAAATGAGATGGAAACATCTAGAAAGCAGGCCGAGAACAGACCTAGCCAAGAACATCACAACAAATATCAGCAAACAAAGGCTAAATTTCAAAGAGCCAAGTTACAAGCCAGACGGAGCAGCTGGAAAGAAAAAAACAGAGTCGCTGAACCTAGAAAGAGATACTAGGAAATTATGGAAACTTGTAAAACAACTAAATGATGAAGGTACAGGGAGAAATACCAGGATCACACTTTATAAAGATAGAAACATTTTAACAGGTAAACATGCAGCTGATTACTTTGCAGATTCCTTTGCAGAAGACAATAACGTCAAAGTCAGCCCAGACAAACAACAGGAGGTTCGAGAGAACCAGCAAAACATTGGACAAGGTGAACCTATACCTGAAGTCATGGAGGCACCAATCACAATGAGAGAACTGGAGCATGCAATATCCAAATTGAAAATGAAAAAGTCCCCTGGAGCTGATGGAGTGTCCAATGAAATGATTAGAAACCTGGGAAGTGCAGCAAGAGCAAAGCTACTGCAGATCTTTAACACAAGCTGGTCCACAGGTAATGTACCACAGGCGTGGAGAGAAGCAATAATGATACCACTCCTCAAATCAGGAAAAGATGGCAACACAGTCTCCAACTACAGGCCCATCAGCCTCACAAGCTGTCTATGTAAAACAATGGAACGCATTATCAATCTTAGGATGCAGTGGTACCTTGAAAGTGAAAACCTTCTGGTATCACAGCAAGCAGGTTTCAGACAGTGCTACTCTACTGAAGATCAGGCAACCTACCTCTCCCAAGAGATTGAGGATGCCTTCCAAGAAAAGAAACTGGTACTAGCAGCATGGATAGACCTCAGGAAAGCATTTGATAAGGTCTGGAAAGAAGGGCTCCTAAAGAAATTGCGAAATTGCAGGGTTAGCTCAAGAATGTACAAATGGGTAAAAGCATACCTGCATAATAGAAGAGCCAGGGTACAATTAGATGGTCGCAAGAGCAAGAAAGTTCTACTGCGTCATGGAGTCCCCCAGGGAGGAGTCCTGTCACCCACACTTTTCTTGGTTTACATCAATGACCTAGTTGCTGAACTACCACACGGGATCAAAGTGGCAATGTATGCTGACGACCTGGTGATCTGGTGCACGGAAGAACATGCAACAGTGGCCACTAAACAAATACAAAGAGCTATCGATGCCCTAACCTTATGGGCTAATAGATGGTGCGTCAGCATTAACACAGATAAGTGCAGCACTACACTCTTTACCCTCTCACCAAAACAAAAAGCTGGTCATATCAAGATAGATGGAGAGCTCTTGAAAGAAGACAAACAACCCACATACCTCGGAGTTACTTTTGATGGTAAGCTGACATGGAAGCAGCACATAAACAAAGCAACAACAAAAGCCAGGAGGAAGCTAGCTATCCTGAGAAAACTAAGTGGAACCACATGGGGAGCCAGTGGAAATATACTCAGTAAAGTTTACCAGCAAGGCATAAGACCACACCTGGAATACGGTTCAGCTGCGTGGTGTCCTGCATCAAACACCACATTACAAGATCTAGATAAAGTGCAAAACCAGGCACTTAGAATAATGTTGGGAGCAATGAAATCAACACCCATAGCAGAGATGCAGAAAATGGGAAGAATGCAAACACTTGGCGAACGCAGAGACACAAAAGTACTAATTCAAGCAGAAAAGTTTCAGTGTATGCCAAGTCATCCAATGAAGGAAAGATTCCAAAATCTAGCAATGGGACGACTGAAAAGGAGCAGCTTTATCCATCAAGCTAAACGACTCCGTAGACAACTTACAGACCTACCTGAAGTTGGCAGCCCCTTAAGGTCTGTACCAGAGCAAACCCCGTGGAGTGAAAGCCATGGAATGCCAATATACATTCAGACCCATGTGAAAGGAATACTAAGCGAGGACGAACAGAACAGTGTGCAGCGAATGACAATCACCCTCAGTTTCCTGGATGAGGAATATCCACAAGATATATGGGTCAGAGTGTACACAGATGGGTCAGCACAGAATGCTGTGAGGAATGGAGGTGCAGGTGTATATATAGAATATCCACACAAGCCTAGAGATACAATCAGAACACCGACAGGAAAATTCTGCAATAATTATGATGCAGAAATCCAGGCAATTAGTGTGGCAGCTAAAAAACTGCTGAACTCCAACTCTGACCTACAGCCTGTGGTATTCCTGACAGATGCAAGGTCAGTGCTTCAAGCTCTCCAGTCTGGAAAACTAACAGACTTAAAAAAACTACTTAGCGAATTGTCTTACCAGTATAGGGTAACCATGCAGTGGATACCCTCTCACTGTGGAATACCAGGAAATGAAAAAGCAGACCAACTGGCTAAGGAAGGTGCTGCCGAAGACCAACCAGATATACCAATCACCTACCATCAGAAAAAACAGATGATAAAGTCAATAAGAAAGCCACAAACACCAACACAAGATGACTATCACAATATGAACAGATCAGAACAAGTTATAATTCTACGTCTCAGAACAGGACACAACCGACTCCGCAGTCACATGTATACAAAGTTCAAGATTGGCAACACGGCCATGTGTACATGTGGACAGGCAGCACAGAGTGCCAAACATATACTTCAAGAGTGTTCTGAGCATGAAACGCTGAGGCAGACATATTGGCCAGAGGAAACAACACTGGAATCAAAACTCTATGGGACACTGTATGAACTACAAAAGACAGTGAGTTTTATTAAGGAGACAGAATTACAGATATAGACATGTTTCAAGTGAACGAAAGAAGAAGAAGAAGAACTGCAGCAAAACTTAAATCCAACTGGGTTATAAAGTTTTGCTAAATCTGGAAACACACATGATAACACACACTCATATCGATGTTTGCATTTCTATATACATTCAAAAGGGGACTACTTTGTAGGCGATTTTCTTAGACATTGGTCTTGGGAGTATGGGTGATGAAAATTCACTTGGCAAATCAGGTGTACACAGACTGCAAGGCTTTGGGATAAAATCCCCACCTCGACAGGAACACTAAGCATACATGCTCCCCACCAACGACTAAGATTGCAAAGAGACTGAGTTTAGCACCCATTAGTCTGCTCGAAGTGTGATAATGTCAGTTTTTAAATACTTGGAGTTTTATGATGTCACCTTGTATAGTTCCAAAGACATAGTGCTGTGAACAAACATTATAGGTCAAGAACACCAGTTTTCTGACTGGCTACGATGGGAAAAAACAGAATAAAGATGCTGTGACACCTATCAGGGGTGAGATATCAAATTACTTAATATCTTCTGCATTCATTCTCAAATGCACACACTAGTTAGCAGTATGTAATCCAGAGAAAAGAATGAGTTATAGTTTGGATGTGATATCTACATATTTCAGTCTGACACATTACAAATATGGCCCAGACTTCTAGTTCAGGGTGCAAAGAATATGGCCACTGTCTTCTTTCCAGGCATGTCGTAGGAGGCCATGAAGGAAAGTTTGGGGGACAGGCTGACAACCTCTCCCTGTGTAAAAAAATCGTCATTGTCACATCTTGGTTAATTTCTTACTTTTGTCTTCAATAATAAATAATACGAAAATATGCAGGTTAGCAGACATTGTACCTTTGTTCTTTTATGGCAGACTACTACGTGATGGGGAATGCTATATGTGCCATCATTGCAGGTGAGTCAACTAATCTGACATATGAGAAAGTTGGCCTAGATGTGTGCGCTGTGCCACTGGCATGACGTGGTAATACTGGGATACTGGCACACTGGAATGTCTTCCTTTGGGGACTAAATATACATCTATACATCTCCCTTACACATTCATGCTTTTGAGAATTTATATGACTCTGGGTGACCTCAGAAGAGCTACTTGCTCACATAAAGGGAGTATTTCATCATCATCATGATCAGATGTGACAGATCATTTGACTGAAAGTCTGCAAGAAAGATAGAGCATCAATGAAAGTAACCACTTGTTGACAGTCAAAAATTCATCAGGCCAGCTTGTTTTATTGCTTGAACTTCCAGCAGTGTAGTTGAACCAGCTAACATACAGGGAATTGACCTTATTTCTGGGCAATATGATTTTGGTATGTTCAAATGCTGTTAGCTAGTTATTTATGTATAAAATGATTTTTTTTTATGCCACTTCGATTTGTAAAAAAACTGAAATACAGATATGGTCCGTATATTATTTTCTCTCCTGGCTATGAACTTACATGAAGCTTTTTATTAGCAACCCCCAGAGATGCATCAAAGAATTTTCCTTTCCTCCAGAGGATAGAAAACTTCTCTTGCAAGTCACAACCATGATCAGGATCAGCATATACTTTCATAGAGTTGGCCAGTGGATACTGTGTTTCACCGACCTTGTCTGATGGGAGAAAAGTAATCATGGACATATCACACATAACATTGCCAAATTGGAAAGTAAGAAAAATTGTTTACCAATTGTTTAAAATACAATTTGGTGGTAAGATGTCATACAAATATTGCCACATGGATAATCTTGTTCAGTCAGTTAAGTTCAGTTATACTTTAGTTTTCTGAATTGACAATAACACACTCTAAGCAAACTCTAGGTGCTCGGTAACTCTCAGCACACAATAAATACTTTATGCTGATAGTTCCCATAGCTCGCTGGTAGAAGCCCCTCAACTGTTCTGTTCTGTGCATCCTAATCAGCCAAAGATGGATGTGTCTGGCCATTGGAGCAAATATAAAGGCGACACAACGCAATCCTATTCTCTGGACTACATCCTGCTGGAAATTTAGTAGGACCATGATCCTGCTACAAGTGAGATCCAGCGGGAGTTTGAGAATGAACGCTGAAGAAGAAGAAAAAGAAGCTCGCCCTAATGGTAATTTCAAATTCTTTTAAGTCGCCAATATCTCCTTCCAGTATAGTTCCCTCATTTAGAAAGTGTTCATGTAGAGATCTTAATTTGCCATTCTTGTTGATAAATATTTCCTCTAGTACAAGTGCTGTTGACGACAATGTTTACCTAGCAAATAGTTTACCCAGATACAAACTAACCAGTTTTGCCTTCAGCTTATTCTATGTAGTATTTCTCAAACTACACTGAGCATGAGCCAGCCCTGGAACACACTTTCTGATTTTTGGTTTAACTACTGGTTATTTTTTTCAAACTACACAAGCAATGAAATTTTATGACATACACAGCGCTAACAAAAATATAGATATGGTTCTGTAAACTATTTTCTCTACTGGCTATGAACTTACATGAAGATTTTTTTTAGAAATTCTGCTTTAAACATCGGTGGTTTTAAAATCCCTGAACTACGCTACACAGACGCCACTGTGCTTCTTTCAAATGATATAACGGGATTGAAACAACTAATCAAGGACACAAAGAAATACAGCAAATCACAAAACTTTTATTTAAATACGCAAAAAACACTAAAATCATGTCAAAAGATATAACAACACAACAACCAAAAATCAGAATAGACAATACCGAGATAGAATGTGTGGATAAATTTGAATACTTAGTAGCAAACATCAACGGTGCAGCAGACTGCATGGCAGAGATAAGGAAGATATTGGCAATGGCATATTGTAAAATAACACAGTTGAAAAAAATATGGAAAAAACAACAAAATAGAAACAAAACTGCTAATACTTCGAATGTTTATTTTTCCGGTAAGAACATACAGCTGTGAAACATGGACCCTAAGTAATGCCATTGAGATAAAATGCTATAGAAAGATACTTAGAATATCATGGAAAGAAAAATAGAGAAACACAGAAATTATAAACACATTGAATATTCCAGAGTGTTACTGAACACAATAGAAAAAGAAAACTACGCCTGTTTGGTCATATAAAGAGACACAACTGTTTAGAAAGATAAATAATGTAGGGCAGAACACCAGGAAGGAGGAGGAAAGGCAGACCAAGAAGACGATGGACTGACGACGTTAAAGATAATATGAATACGTCTTTGGAAAATGTAAGCCACATGGTCCTAGATATAGAATGGTTAAGGGAGTTCATTGGGAAGACAATGTTCTGGAGAGAATACGTCACATGACACACAAGCAATGAGCGAACTCAAAATCAGTTGTCTTGTCAGAAGGTGAGATACTTAGTCACCAAACTATCTCTACTGTCTGGAAGATGTTGAAATTAGCATATGGCATCAAAACATGCTATCAACCTTCAGAGCTCTACACAGATTTAATGAAATGTGCATGCAGGTGTTCACAATCTATGTTATAGATGCAGGTCTTTCACTCTAAGTAAAAGCAAAGGTAATATGAGTTATGAATCAGCGTCATTGCACATGGTTTCCCATAAGTGCTCAACTGTTTGGTCAGTGGTTGGCCAGAAACCACCTGACTAGTGTACCAAACCGCACTTGCTCAACAACAATGTAACCATTCCTCAACTTTCCTAGAGCATGAACCTGGGTACCGTAATTCATGGTTGCTGGATGAACCACGGAGTGATGTTTTTTCATTTCCAACCATGAATAACAGTGGCAAGTTTTATGTTCAGCAGGCAAATAACTTAATATTACACTATCGCTGCTCTCAAAGATTCTCAGTGATTCACTCTGTATCTATCATAAGGTCCAATGGGTAATAAGGTGATTCATAACAGTATAGTCCGGACTGCTAAGTACAAAGTGAGACCAATTTTACACTGCATCTGAAGTCATCCTCAGAAGATGTTTAATTTTTGACTGGTTCCTAGATATCACATCGCTAACTCCACCTGACAAACCACTCAATCACCTACAAAATGCATCTATCATGATAGTATGAACCCACCATTATCCTCTTCACTTAAGACAGATTCATTTGCTTCCTTCATATGTTCTGCTTTACTCATTTCTGTATGACTGTTATCAGCTATTGCTGATCTCTGTACAGGAGCAGTCACATTGGATTTCTCACCTGTAGGAGCAAATTGTGCACTAATTAATATATTATTCAACATATATCCCAGGTGTATATTCTGTATATGATGATTGACCATGACTACATTATTAATATAAACAAGAAACCAGAACTTGCCATGTAAAACTATAACTTTTAAAGTACAACCATAATTCTGGCTGTAAAACAGAAATCTCATTAAATAACCAGACCTTTTCTCTAAAACTAAAATCATCTATGAAATCAAAAATGCAACTACAAACTATATTTTGTAGGCATGACGCAATGACCCTGATTCCTCAGTATGGAATCACACAAAGTTAAATTCACACGACGTAGAATTCTCGTCTCATGAAGCTATGAATATGTCACAGTCCGTTACACATTACGATTATAAGAAGGAGAATGCCTTGCTCATTTATCCACCGAAAGTCTAGAACGAATTATGTTGATTTTCGACACCATATTTTATTATCATCAAATGTAGTACTGTATGGCTTGGTTCGTGATCGTCATGGAAAGTAATATCTACATTTTAGTTTTTGTTATATTATAAGAATGTTCGTTTATTCATTGAATAACACAAAAACAATATTTATCAGGGTCTGCATGGAAAATAATTATATTGTATGTCGACCTAGGTCTAGTGTTGAACGGATGGACATTGTATGTGATTTCTTCATGTTTTATTAGTTTGTGCAGTCCATATTATATTAGTTTTGATATGAAACAACAAATATAAAACAGGAATAGGTATTTAGAAGGATTTTATCAGTGTTGCCACACATTACTCAAGTATTTGGTGCGTCAAGAAATTATTTTTGTGATTTTTTGTAATTGTAGTTTTGAGATTTTTCCAGCAATTTTCAATTTTACAACTTGCTCACAACTGTCATATCACACATACAACAACAACAAAATACACGATTATATGCATTATTCCCTCCTTTAGTTACATGTATGTCATGTGATGTATTCCTTCAAGAACGTTGTCTTCCCAATGAACTCTCTGAACCTCTCTCTGTTGAGGGCGATGTAGATTGCATTTTCTAGCGATGTATTCATGTTATCTTTAATGTCGTCAGTCCATCATCTTCTTGGTCTGCTCTTTCTCCTCTTCCCAGGTACTCTTCCCTCCATTATCTGTCTTTCTAAACAATTGTGTCTCTTTATATGACCAAACAGGCCCAAACTTTAAATATTGAGAAAATAATTTGTCAATCATGTATTTACATGTGCAAAATTTATTTTGATATCTTTACAAACAAAAAGTTATCTCGTTTAACAAACACTCACCAAAAATATGCACATTGTCAAAAAAGAATCCAGGGGCAGAAATTGCATAATTTGAATCTACGGTCCTAAAGGCTAAAGTGATAACTCTTCTTTCAGTCATTAAAAAGGACCACCCATCTCTGATTCTTACATAAAAAGCAAGCTCACTAGCAACAAGGTTACCTCGCTCCTCTTATACAGGATAAACAATACATGATTTGGCACTAGGTTCTCTCAAAGAATTATCATGTCATGAATATAGATTAATTCCTCAATAACAGATTCATTAATCTATTTTGGCATCTTTCATGAGCACAGATTGTCAGATAGCAATAAAGTCCAATGCTCAGGTAACAACTGCAATGGTGGGTTATCAGAATGTTGCATCACAAGGGAACCGGACTGGTGTGATTACACAATCTTGACAAAATCAGCAGGGATTATCAAGCTCACTCCCAACCTTTGTCCCCCCCCCCCCCCCCCAATGACAGGCGACGGTATTACTATTCTTTGCTACCCGTTAAGGTCCAGTGACACTGAGGCAATGATATTTGATAGTGTGACCTTAATACTAATATGCAGAAATATGATATCCTCAGAGCAATGACATAGTTCTCAAACCTACACCTTTGTATGCTTTCACAACAACTCAATGAGCATGCTAAAAAAAACATTGAGAATGGAGGGCATGCAAACAATGGTTAGAGCTGGTGAAGTGGGCTAGCCAGCAAGAATCAACTTTATATTTGTGCCTGAACATGCTGATGTCTGAGAAAATGAACGTGCAGACAAGCTTGCCGGAAAAGCGATCATGGACCATGCTGGTGTTCTGAATGTCCTTAGGGAGATATGACGAGTGACCGATGTAACAAATTCTTGTGAATTTGCAACTCTGAGAAGACTATAGGAATATCATATTAAGAGGGGTGTGGCTAAACAAGAATGTTATGCTTATCAACACAGAGTAATTGTGATCAACCACCACACACTGGGGGATATCTTGAGGATATCCGAGAACTAATGGACTGATGGGACAATGTACAGTGAGGTTGATCTTTCGACTGACTAACGACTAAGTAACTAGTGATGGCAGAGGATTAGTGATACGATAACACAACATTGTGAATGCTGACTAAGTAGCACCTTTCTGTCTTTCCAGACTGGAAATGAATGGATGTGACTCACAAAACCAATCTGAACCATAGCATGTACAAGAAATCACAGGTACAGTTGTACCATCACATGTTGTGTCTTCTTATACAAGGAGCTTTTGAACTATCTATCACTTTCTCCTTTGTCTTTATACCATTCCTGCTCTTTTGATCTTTCCCCTTTATGCAACACAATCCACGGCATCTTGTTCTCATGATTCTGTATCAATTACTGTGTTATTCATATCCTGTTTGCATATATCTCTGTACTGAAGGTTGACCCCAAGACCGTATCTCAGGCTTTAATTTTCCATAAAGAATTCTGCCATCTTTCATCCTCCTAGTATGTCCCAGCCATATAAGAACATCCAGACTGAGCATAGCAAAGAAATTGTGGTATTGTCTGTTCTTTCTAATATTTAATTGTTGGTAACTTTATCCTACTACATAACTCTAAAAATTCTATATTGGCACCACATGTGAAAGCTGTTTAGTCATGTCTCCTGTCCATATAGGTTGACCATATTTCACTGCCACAGGGGAGTGTGCAGAAGATACAAGCCTCTACTTTATGAGCATGCTAAGAAACAAGTCTCTTCAAACACTCAAGACACAAGCCTAGTAAACCAGAAGTTTAGATATTATAATAGAATACCGACTAGGCACATGATAATCACATACCTAACTGTGACTGATCGAGTGGCTCATGCAGAACACATTCTTCCTTCACATGTCTTTTGGCATCCTGGGCATCTTCTACTCTTACGCTGTGATTTTCTTGGAGCTGATGATGCTGCTGCTGATAATAAAAGTAATAGTTGATCTCAGAGAACTGATAATGAAAAGTAATAGTTGATCTCAGAGAACTGATAATGAAAAGTAATAGTTGATCTCAGAGAACTGATAATCATCGACCATGCCTGCACTAATATTTATATGATGTATTTATGTTAGGGGTGGGCAAAATATGCAGTGCGCCCATCCAGCAAACCAAGTCATGTTTACCAGCTGACCTGACTAATTGAAAACTATTATATGGATTGACCCTAGGATATAAAACCTTGAGTTATCAAATTAACAACTTCAATGTCCTTTAGAACTACAATCACAGGACGATTTATTGTAAAATATTAGGGAAGCGACTACAAGAATAGATAATTATGAGCGTACACTCATGACTAATCCAAATGCAAGGGTACTACATAATCGCACCTTTTTCAAGTGTAAGAAATCACCTGCACCAAGTTGCCTGCAAAGGAAGAGGTTCTATAACACACTTTGCATTTGGATCAGTCTAACGTGCATACTTGTAATCACTTTTTCTTATATAGTCTCGCTTGAATCCGCTTCGAGGGGGATTGGCATGCCTTAGCTTGTTACTCATCCCATATGAGGGATGGTCAATCAGACATTCCAGCCACAAAATGACATCTTCCTGACATCTATATTTATATTTAAATGGCACTCTCTAGATTACTTGTGCTTACTTGTCTTCTGCTTTCATTCTCAAATTCCTGCAGATTATCTACATATAGTCCATAGAATGGAATGTGTTGTGGCTTACAGATAGGTTGCAATATCTGCACCTTTCTGCCTGCAACATTCTACTTCAGAATGGATTTTGGGTCACTTTACCGTAACGAGCAGAACAGCCAATCTCGTAACAAACAAAACCTTCTTAATTGCCCCGACATGCACTGAAGGTCACAATGTTGTTACATCTGCTAACAGAATTTTCAAAAGTGATTGTAATAAATGGTCATCATCATTTGTGATGGACAAACATCAAAAACATATTTGCTCCCATTTCAGCCTAAGCTATACACAGATGATTTAAACTTTGATTGCTTAACTCTATGGTTTTATTGACTGAACTGTATAAAATTACTATTTGTACTTCATTATTTCAAATTTAGTATGTAGTTTTCCTGCCTGGACAGTGTATAATTACAATGTGTGTTTAATTCTTTCAAATTTAGTGTGCATACTTTAATTTTGTTTCATTATTTTAACTTTAGCGTGCATACTTTAATATTTTATTTTGATTTCGTCAACTTTAGTGAAATACTTTAATTACGTGTTTCATTCTTTCAAATTTATTGTTCAGATTTTCAAAAAGTGTATAAAATCATTAAAAACATTACCTGCAGTTGTTGATCATGCAGCGCTGGGTGAGTGTGGAGTGAAGGCAAGAGGTGGGACGATGGAAGCAGATGAGCACTAGGATGATAGCTAGATGCTGCTGATGACTGCATCAGCTGTTGTTGTAACAATGCAGTTGCTGCTGTCAACTCCTCAGACACTCCTGTTGATGCTGATAGTGAAGACACGCCTAGTGCACCTGGCTCTGACTTGCGTTTCTTTGACTTAACAGATAAAACAGATGGTTTTTTTGGTCTTTTCTCAGTGTGTGACGAGAATGTGGAATACGATTTTAATGCATCAGTACTTTTCTTAGAGATATGAGGTGTCTTTGGTATGTCCAGCAGGGTATTTGAAGCACCTGACTCAAACTCTCTAGCCTTCCTTGGCTTCTTGCTACGACGTAAATTTCTGGCACACATTGACAAGTCTCGTTGGATGCGCCGCTGTAGAAAGTTAATTAGTAGAGATCATTCAAGAATTATGATAAATATCAGAAAGTTGTGTTTATAATATTATTATATAATATAATATAACAGGAACCAGATCCATTGCAAACTTATTATATCAGGTTCAAGACCTCCATGAAACCCTCTCAAAAAATATGTTTCAATGTTGTGATTAAAATAAAAACTGCACATGGGATATTATGACTATGTTGATAACGATACCTACAGCAGTGAAAAGTAAGGTTAAGTATGCTTGAATGTGGCTAGCTTTGAGGTTGGTGTACAGTGTAGGAGTCTGTTCTCTCATGCACTGGCCTACTAATGATATGGCTACTGACATCCGCCACTCAGTGGCAGTGCTAAAAATACTTAGTGCATTAGTTACCGCACCGAAGTCGGGTGTGTTGGGTCATTGGCATAAATTAAATGGGGATACAATACGGTTCCATTTTCTAGAAATCACGGCTAGAAATCTAGACAATCAATACAATGTAACTGCGGGAAACGTAACAACGTGAAGCGTAACAGCATGAAACGTAAAGAAATCTAGTGGGAGCATTGTCCTGCTACAAGAGAAATCCAATGTGAGTTTGGGAGTGAACAGGAAACAAAAACAACAAAAAACTTGCACACTTGTAAAACATAGTACTATTTTTTACATCTTTCTACTCTAATTTTATGTCTAATAATGGTAACTAGAAACTAGAATGAGAAATAGAATCAAAATGCCAGAAAGTAAACGCAGTGACACATCAACTTTCACCATTACTCCTGCATCCTAAGATCAATATGGACATTAAAAGACTGATAATATCTACAATTTACATGCCAACACTTTGTTACCAGTGTCAAACATGGTCGTTAACAACCTTGCAGCAGAGAAAAATCATCACATGTCAGATGAAATGGTCACCAAACTAAACAGAGTACGAAACAAGGATATCATAAAAAGAGTAGGAATAATGCCTTGTATCGAATATATAGAATGTCAGTAAAGTGGTTTGGTCACCATATGAGAATGGACCCAAGTCAATTACCACTGAGAGCTTATAACAAATGATCAGCTGGATACAGAGCCAAGGGAAGACCAAGAAAGCGATGGATCGATAACATCTCTACCACCATCCACATACACAGTACGACTCAGTCATCACATCTGGCCTTGAACAGAAGCTTACAGCTCCCACCCCTACGCTTAACGGCAAGTGTGAATGCCATCAACCAGCTTCCACCTGAAAAAAAAAACTGGACCAGATAATTAAATACTGTGCAAGTCTAGTACAACTGTACTATGCTACACTATCTTTACAATGAAAATGATTTTTAAGTCATTGCTAGCATTACATAAATAAAGTCCAACTTACTTGACTGATTGCCAAGTATTCTAATTGATTCTGTCACTAACATTTTTTCAATGGCAAATGCTTGGATATAGTCATGATAGACTAATATCCATAATTGAAAGTTTACAGTCATGTTCGCACTGACATTGGGGGGAGGGGATATATATATATATATATATATATATATATATATATATTATATATATATATATATATATAATATATATATATATAGAGAGAGAGAGAGAGAGAGAGTGAGAGAGCTCTATGTTTTTTATAGAGGTACGAATGTTTAATTATAGGAGAAGTGAGTTAAGTTAAATTGACTGTACTGATATTTTTAATGCAATCAAAGTGTTATGACTAGCTGGAAGATGTAGGATGTATTTCAATTTCCGTGTCTATGGGCTATAATCCAGGACGGTTGTTGTGTGTGATGTTTGCAAGAAATGAGCAGAGTGTAGAAATCAAAAGAAGAGTTATCAACCAACACAGAACAGTCGGTTACAACATGCTGAAGCATATTCTGAATATGAGATTGGAGCACTTATGGACATGTCTGGAGTGCCATAATGATGATCTGAGAACAAACTCACCAAAAATTGCATTCTCTGTGACACCTGCTAACTGGAAGGAGTTTGAGAATGAACAAAGAAGAAGATGTGTTGATGTCCCAGATCTGATTATTTACAAATAATTAACTTACATAATTGGTCATGCCATCAGGAGTTGTATCCTCCTTAAGATCGGCAAAACTGTTGCCACAACAAGTTCAGATATTCTTGTATAGTCCGCACTTGACCACCAATATTTGAGAGACAAAAAGAATCTAGCTGTTTCCTGATTATTTCAGATCTGTGTCTTATGGATGACCCTTCATCCCTGGCATTCAAAATCTTCTGAGAATAATTTGGAATTGGTAATGGTTCAGGAAGACTAACTACTTCCTGGTTTTCCTTTTTGATCCCAATGCTGAGGGGAAACCACATCTATAAATAGAGAAACGTTTTCATTTGTCAGTATTCATTACTCATATATATCATAGTTACAATATATGCACGCACACACAGACAGATATTTATATATATATATATATATATATATATATATATATATATTAATATATATATATATATATATATATATATATATATATATATATATATATATATAATATATATATATATATATATATGTCTACTGGCATGTTCGTCCATCACAAATGATGATGACAATTTGTTACATCCACTTTTGAAATTCAGTTTAGAATTATGCCCTTGACTATGAGTTCATAGATGGCTAATAAGCCCTATTCTGGCCGCAAATATTCTTGGACATGGGGTGACCAACTTGAATGGTTTTTGGTCTGCCTGTGACTTTCTATCTAATCACCACCACTCCAAGTATCTTGGTTTATTTGAAAAGGCTTCAGTGAGGTCTTTGTAATGAGTAACGAGTACTTGTAGTTGTTCTTTTGTCACCTAGAGAACGTATCACCTCTGCAACTCACCATAGAGAATTATCTTTGGCAGGCGATGATTTGGCATTTGTGCCAGATGACTATGATACACCCATACTATGTTGTTTGTCCGTAAAGATTGACGATGACCATTCAGCACAATTGGGATGATGATGAAGGTGTCTGCGGTGTACCCGACCATAACTATTAAGTCACATGCATGTCTGAACTGTCTACCACACTCTGAGAACAGCTCTTGCCTTTCGTCTAGCACATTTTTATTATGCAGCATGGTGTTTGAAGTTCTCAGCCAATTCAGGCCACATGACCTGCCCAGTATGTGGATGCTTACAGATGTAGATTTCATCAGTACATCGCTGTCTGATATTTTATCCCACCACTAATCATTCTCACCACATACGTACCTACATGTACGTATCCAATTTAGTTATATCAGAGTGTACAATCATAAAATAATGGAGATTCCAGTTCAGATTATCCTGCCACCACAGCCTCTGAGTATATACTTATAATTCAATAATATAAGAATTCTCTGTTTATCTCTGTCCATAGCTATGTCACCAGATCTCCATGGCATAGTTATTAAGCTGTACTCTTTGTGCTGAAGAGGCATGAGTTTTAATCTCTTTATTTCTTGTTTGCAAAACATATTTTTTCAGAGACCCATGGGGATTATCACTTCAAATTACGGAATTACGTGCTATAAGTGGTACTCTCTGCAGGCAGAGTGCCACTCTGTTCAGAGAAAATACAATGAAGTCAATCCTCTTCTCAACCTTAGATATTCCTCAAAGAATAGCATTCCTCCAAAGCTTTCATCTGCCAAATCTTTCATGGCATTTCTTCTACATATGTTTCTATATCTTGCCTTCCTCATACCTGTGGATTCAAGTGTCATTCTATATGTCATTCAATGTTCTCATGCGACATTTCCTCCCGACTGAGCATGTTTCAACTCGTGTCAATATTCTTTCTTAAAATAAAATGAAGAAAGGTATATGGAGAAAAACATTAATATAATCAACAGGGGACTGCAGTAAAAGTGTGTACCGTATAGCAAATGTAAAAGAGAACAAAAATGGGTTGAATTGCAGTTTTAAGTTGAACAAATACACAGAATCTGTTTTTATCAAATGGTCTTTCAATGTGTTATTTGCAGTTTTAAGATGAAAAGATACACAGAATCTATGTTTTGACCAAATGGTCTTTGTTATTTGCAGTTTTAAGTTGAAAAAATACACATAATCTATGCTTTGACCAAATGGAATTTGTATAGGTTGCAGTTTTAAGGTGAACAAATACAACAAATCTATGTTTTGACCAGATGGTCTTTGCATGGGTGTGAATTTCAGTTTTAAGTTGAACAAATACAACGAACCAATGTTTAGACCAAATGGTCTTTCAATTCAAAATGCAGACTGCGTTTTTTATCAATGTAAAAATGGCAGAATTCATGTGTCCATATCTTGATAAAGGTCATGTATACAGCATGTGAAGACATGTAGGAATATGATGACAGGGTAGGAACAATGGGAAAGGAAGTGTGAAAAAAAGGGGAAGGGAGAGATACTAAGTAAACTAAGTAAAAAGTGTTGAGTGTTAATTAAAAGAAGGGTGGGTGGGGGGGGTGTAATTCTCAACATTCAATTGGCTTCTTATTTTGGTTTTGAAATGAAAAAGCACAGAAAATTCACTCTCTCACAGAGGTATATGGAAGCAAAGGGGAGCAAAAGTAAAATGGATATAAAATCTACATTTTTTAGCTTCCGATTTCAGCAAGAAACCCCACAGAAAACTCTTTGTGACTCAAACTCTGATTCTTATCCATGAGTTGGAAACCATTGGTATAGAGGATCCCAAAATAAATTTAAACTAAGTAAATTGAAGATATATTAATTCTTCCATTTAATATCCCTTACTGCTATGCCAATTATCACAGATTGAGTAGACTAGATACACTTTCTTACCATATACAGATCTCATGGTCGAAAGTAGGCACAAGTGATTCAACAACCTACTAGTAAATATGCATAAGATAGACTGACATAGACTTATTGTTTCTATCCCAGATCATGTTCCTACCTGATTTTTCCGGAATGTGGGCGAAGCTTCCTATTATGTACACCTTCATTTCAAGTGTGCTACGGTGTGGATTGTTTTCATGTCATCAATGAAATGACAACACAAGCTAGAAAAAACAAACTAGCTACGTTAAACAGAGATTAAATTATGCCACGATTTAATGCAATGAGCATCAAAGAAGGGATGACCATGGATATTAGGGTTAGGAGGATTAGATCTAATCCTAACGTCCACTTCCCGTAACTCTACACATTAGTATTGTACCCTTATCAGCCGAAGGCTGATTCCAAAATGGCAAATTTTAGCGCAGATTAAATAATGCAATGAAGTAATATCATGTATGCTCATCGGAGGAGAAGGAATGATTGTGAACATTAGGGGTAGGGTTATATCTAATCCTAACCCCAATCCCCTCCTCCTAAACTCTATGCATTTCTGTTTTCCCTATATTAGACATAAAAATGTTTATAATAAATGCAAGATGTCAGTAGAAGACAGTCATTTCACTAATAGAAATGAACTGGCAGAGTGACGTCACAAACTACTAAACAATTGCATTCTGCGATGACATCACAGCAACCAAAAAATAATTGGACAATTATTTAAAAACGGTGAACACTAATAGGCTCACATTCTGGGATAGAACTGACTTATCATATCAGATTCTTCAGGACAGAGTGTGCTTACAGATGTTCCCTTTCACAAAAGAGTATACAACCACAGACGACAAAAGTTCTACTACTGTACCTGATCTCTGGAACTTTGAGATGGTTCTCTGTTTGTGAACCGTGGAGATGAAGATGCTCGTCTTCGGGGACTATGAGATTTGACTGAAGTTACTTCAAACTGATTAGCCAATCCAGCTGTGTCTGGAAGTGACTCTGGAATAGGAGAGTCTGCATTCATCTTATGGGACACATGTCTTTCGGATTCACTGTATGTTAGGTTCATGGGGGCTTCTGATGGATGTGCTGAAGAGTCATGTCCAGGCAAATGCTGCATTTGAGCCTGTGAATGTGCTTGAGCAACTGCCTGTTGCGTTGCAGGATGAGGTATCCCCATGAGAGATAAGTCTGTCCCTTGATGAACATCCCAATATAATGTGTTATGTGCTAATGAACTTTTGCTCTGGGTATATGAAGATGTGTTGACCACTGATACTTGCTGGTGATTGTGATTCTTAACACTAGAAGTTTTCATACTTTCTGAAACAGGTGACACAGGTTCTCTTTTAACTAAATGTTTATCAGACATGCTCACTAAAATTCCATGAGATTTTTCCTCATGTTGATGGTTACTATGGTTTAATTCAGCCTCCTGTAGTCGATCTTCTACTTCAGACTGAGAAATCCTTCGTTGATGCTTGCTTTGTGTCTCAACATCACTTTCAGGAAAAGAGGCAGAGTCAATAGCTGACATTGAGGAATAGTCTGATGGTAATCCTTTTTTGGAGCCACCGAGGTCAATGCCCAGTCCATAGAAAGCACTGAAAGCAGCCACGGCAGCAGTATCATGACCAAAGGCTCCAGAAGCCATCAGTGCTTGTCTTTGTTCTTCACTAGAGCACTGGGCCAAGTACTGTCTTTCTAAATTACTAACGTCTTGTGGGTGTTGCTCTATGTGCTGCTTGATGCCTGCCAACACTGCCAATTCACCAAGATTTCTCTGAGTCATGCCCAACTCTGTCTTTTGTGCTATCATCAAGGCTCTCATGTATTCAGCAGTTCCTGGAACCAAAGTTGTGCCTGAAGTGTCTGAATTCTGCAACTCCAATCCTGTGTGCAGGTTATTCCATGATTTCTGAGATGATGAGGTAGATTTGTATTTGGCACTGGGTAATCGTCTTCTCATATTCCTGGCACATGTTCCCAAATCTTTCTTGACTGCTTGCTACAGGAAATAAAAAGACAAGGATACACACAAAAACAGTCATAAATCATATTGGAAATTGGTGTGTATGGAACAAAATAATACTGGCCTGTAAAATGCGCCTAAATCTGGTGCACAAAGGTTTCCATAGAATGTATTAGTGGGAAAGTGCAGATGACATAATTTCCTGTGGTGTTTTTTATACTGTGTTTAGTATAGGATACAGAATGGGAGTTTTATTACTGTGAATGAATGCATTCAATAATAATATTTTAAAAAAGAACATAATTGGGCAGTTATCTTTCATATGAAAAGTTTCTAGCAATTAGAAGTAGTTCATGATGAAGGGGTAACATTAGAATTAGCAAATATGTTTATGTGTAGCAGAAGTGTTACATAAAATAATGAGCATATTAAGAGTAGGCGTTTCTCCAAACATGAAACAACAATGCATTTTACGAAAACCCATGCATGCCAGATTCTGACACATTTTACAGGCCAGGGTTATTTGTGAACAGGTGAACAATACAGGCCTAACACAATATTATTCTATATACATCAAAAGCAGGAGAAGGGACCACTTTACTATGTTGACCGTGTCCTTAGCCCTTTAGCTGCTGCATTGTTCTTAGTAACCGATCCCAGCTGTGTTAAATTCTTTTGGTCAATGGATTTCCTACTGTGTTGATTCCTTTTCTAGTTCTACAAATATAAGTACTTCCACAATTCTGGCTTTTTATTGACACCAGAACATATACATACCAAATAGATGGGAATTCTGAAGCATACTGGCACTTGCAGATTTCAAAGTGAAATAATTTGTAGCAATGAGGGGATAGAAAACCACAACAAAACAGAGTTAATTCATCTGTAGCAGTAAGATAGACATAGGAAGTGCATGGTAGCGTAGTTGATAGTGAGCCTCCTTACTATCACCGGCGTACAGTGTGTCAGGTTCGAAACCACGTCAGGACCAAAACAAATCTGGGTTGTGATTTCTCACTTGACATGGCCACTCCTCCTGTCGACTCAACTGTAAATGAGTACATGACGCTAAGTTAGAGGAGGTAAAGACAGCAAGGAAGGAAACTGGCCATCCCACCTAATAGTTGCTGCGGCTTAGTACATGAAGAGTTATCTTCATCCCCGACAGCAGATTGCTGCCATGGGAATTGCCCGCAGCAGTAACAGGTAGGAACAAGTAAACTCATTTACAGCAGCTAAATGGTAAAAAGACTTGCTTTCTACTTGTGGATGTTCAAATCATTTCAGCCATGTACCAGAATTGTTTTGTTGATTACATCAGGTCATTGTCTGTTTCAATTTCCAGTAACTACAAGCTATGAAGCTTGTGTTTCTTATGTGGATAATTAAAAAAGGAGGGGAGGGGGAACTTTAAGAGGTTCTCTAGAGCCTTCTTGTATCTGGAATGAGTGTGTGTGTGTGTGTGTGTAGAAGCCATTCTACCTTTTTGAAAGACATTCTACCATTTTTACATTCAATCATATAAAAGCCTTCAAGTATATGCAGGGCCAATATTGACCACACCTGATTTCATTACTTCAATACATCCATGCCCTCAGCCTTAAAATATATATATCCAACTTGTAGAAATTATAAAATCATTTTCACTATGCCAAAAATCTTGTTGACTATATCAGACCATAAGACAGGCTTAAAGAAACTAATCAAGGTAACACACAAGCTTGGTAACTTGGCTAGCATTCAAAAGTACCTAGCCCTGGTCACAACAAAACAAGGGACAACAAAGCATGTGATAGAAAATTCTTCTGCAGCCATATAAACAAGCAAAGCAAGCATTTGGTGCAAAAAATTATGAAATTATTATAAAAGTAAGGTATAATCAATTGTGAAATTATAAAAGTAATATGTAATAAACATTAAATGATTCTAAAAGTAAATATGCAATAAATGATCAAATGATTCTAAAGTAATGCACAGTACATTTGTAATTTTTTAAATATGTAATCACAAGAAAATTAATGAAGTAAACACCGAAAGCAAATCTTGAAATCCCGCTTGCTATTGCCACTATCAAATGAGATGGGACAAGATTTTAAAAATTAACAACAAATGATTAAAATATCTAAATTCTAAATGTTAAGAAATTTACTACAAATTTCATGTATTCTTTATACTTTTGTTAGTCTACTTTATCTGTTTATCCGTGAAGGATGTTATGATTTTTGTTAGTCTACTTTATTTGTTTATCCGTGAAGGATGTTATGATTTTTGTTAGTCTACTTTATCTGTTTATCCGTGAAGGATGTTATGATTTTTGTTAGTCTACTTTATCAGTTTATCCGTGATGGATGTTATGATTTTTGTTAGTCTACTTTATCTGTTTATCCGTGAAGGATGTTATGATTTTTGTTAGTCTACTTTATCTGTTTATCCGTGAAGGATGTTATGATTTTTGTTAGTCTACTTTATTTGTTTATCCGTGAAGGATGTTATGATTTTTGTTAGTCTACTTTATCTGTTTATCCGTGAAGGATGTTATGATTTTTGTTAGTCTACTTTATTCTTGAAGGATGTTTGGATTTTTTATAGCAAAGAAATAAAACACCAGCTGTCACTCAACTATGGAAATATATTTGATTCTATTTAAATAATAGTTGCACATTTAATGATACATGTTTAAATGAATCAATTCACACAACACACAATGTGCATTTAATTATATACCTAACTTATAACTAATTATATTGACACAACACACAATGTGCATTTAATTATATACCTAACGTATATAGCTTATAACTAATTATATTGACACAACACACAATGCACACCTAATATATATGTTTATTACTGTATATATATATATTATGTATATATAAATGACTATTTACACAACACAATATGCACACTGAACAATATATGTTTAACTAATCTATTGACACAAGATAAATGTTTAATCTATTTACACAACATACAATGTTTAATCTATTTACACAACACACAATGTTTAACTAATCTATTTACACAACACACAATGTTTTAACTAATCTATTTACACAATACACAATGTTTAACTAATCTATTTACACAACATACAATGTTTAACTAATCTATTTACATACAATGCACACTTAATATGTTTAACGGTTTCTATTTACACAATGCACTCAATATGATATGTTTAGCTTATTCTATCTAAGGAACACAAAATTTGTACTCAATATCGAACTTGTTTATTCATTACATCCACAAAAACAAAATGGATAGAATCGATATCATGGCCCTACTAATCATACGTCCCTATAAGTTTGCTAAGGGTTATTTCAGTAGTTATTTGAGTTGTTTCAATCCCCAGGAATTACGAGCAATTAGCTCTTACTTCCTATATGCAATGGGGTGATTTCTATAGAGCTTTACTTCATACCCAGAAGACCAACTCTCAGCAGTGTGCACCAGAAGACTACAACTTTTAGCAGTGTGCACCAGAAGACTTCAACTCTCAGCAGTGTACAATCGATAATATGTACTTACTGCGCAAAATTGAAATCCAACAGGTAGATCCAGGAATATGGTAATAAAGTTTTCCTAGGGACAAACATAATAACACACACAAATCGATGTTTCGACCAAAAGACCTTTATCAAGACAACAATTGAAACAAAACATATAAAAGAAAACGAACAGTAATAACATCGACGGTCACATTGGTATGTGTAGTATGGATTGACCGGAAGAGGTGAAATGACACCGGACAAGGAAAATACAAAAATGACTACAAACATGTAACAAGAAACAAACAGAAACTATGGATTGACTAGAGTCATACATGAGACAGGCGCTCATTAATGCCGTCGGGTTTAAGAGTGCCATATTGGTTTTAATGACATAATGTAGCAGTTCTCAAGCGCCAGATGGGTCTGGTTGTCAAAGAAGCACGACTTAATGGCCATAACCTGAATGTCCAGTGTACAATGCTTTGAGAAGAAGCTTCAGAGGTATAAAAATCTAAGGGTTTTGTGGTATTTTTACCTTTCTAGAACATGCAGAGTTGGAATCATGAGTTTCTGCTCAACTGCCAAGCATTTTTTCTTGTCAGAGGTGTACATAGCAACCCAGCCCTTGTCACTATAATGGATGATGCAGCCAGCTATGCATTTCCTGCCATCCAAGGGGCTCTCCAATTATGCAGGGCTAATACGTTCGTCTGATTCTAGGCTCTCCCAGGGTATTGTCACATCCTGTACAGCAGAGCTGCTTTTCATCACACCACATGTATCAGCCCAGATTTTGATAGTTAGGGCACCATGTAAATTTTGGCAGATAAGACCATGATAAGGGCTTGAGCTACTCGCTCCCTAGCGTGATGTGCAAGATAGGTTTTTGAATATTGCACCACAACTAGAAACACTACCGTACAGATGAAATGCCGTGGGGATACCACAGAGAAAAGCCTTACTATACTGGCATGTCATCTGCTGAAAGTTCACTGTTACATAATAGTTGGTCTAATCTGCCAATAGTGAAACCTTGAGACATTCTGCATGCAGACAACTAAGAAAATTATTAAGATAGAATTAAATTAAGAAACACTAGTGACCATTATAAGTTTCCAATTACATAAACTTCTAACAATAAATTATAGAATATAATGATGACTGCGCATATTTTTGGTGACACCATTCCTATCCTATGTATACAAACTTAACTATGGTATCAAATGAGGATGTGTACATGTTAAAAAGTTGGTAAACATATAAGGCAGGGGTCCTCAAACTATTTGAGTTCAAAGGAATTAACATAAAAATTGTAAAAATAATATATTTAAATTAAGCCGTTTTACATATATGATGATGTCTCAACTCGCTGGATTGCGATGTTGATACTCTGAGGCCAATACTGGCTAATTTGAGGACCCCTGATCTAAGAATATGGTTCAAACATGAATGCTTACAAGACTAACAAGTGCAGGAAAGTTCTTGAGAACAAGCTCAGCAATACGTTCATAGTCTGGAGCAGTCCACCACATTTTAAGAGCCAGGAAATATTGAGCAGTTTCACGGATGATCTTAGGCCTTGCGGATATCGTGTTGCCTGACTCCCTAGCCCGAATGATGCTGTCAGAGTAGGGAGGCTGGGGAAGGGGGTCCGGGAGGGTGGTGCAGCGCCACATTGCCATAGCAGACAGACGGTCAATACTGGACTGGATATCCTGAAATGGACGAGCCCCTTCTCTGCTTACTTGCCATGGAATAATATGTTGTTTCATGATCTTAACAATCCATAACATTGACTCACCTTAATAGTCTCATTAAAATTGGTTACAAACGACCATTAAACCTCAGCAGATGTGAAAGAGAATTCATGCGGATGTCTTGTAGAACACTGGTTAAACCCACTCCTAATTTCATCCTGTGGGTTTCCCGCAATACTTGTGCCATGCTTAACCTTTAACAAGCTACGGGCGCAAGATGGTTTCGTTTTTGTTTACTTCTGTTGGTGCATATAACGGTAATATTTAATAATTATTTTCCGATTTAAATATTGTTTCACCCCTTTCCCAACTTTTTTGTACCTTTTGAATCACACACAAACAACGTACTCCAATATATGCAGTATTCAATTCTGTATTCACATGCTATCACATGCTAAAAAAATTTTTTTTTAATCTCTGAGGAAAAAACAGCTATTAACACCTATGTTTGTTTGTGTTGTTTTTCTGTATTTTATGAAAAAAAAGTCTTCATTACTTGATTCTTGATTAGAAATTAGCTTCACAGCATGTGGGACATTCCCATAAGTGCTCCGCTCCCTGGTCCAGCAGCCAACTCTGTATATTCAGAGTCACGGTCAGGTGTTGGTTGAGTGATCTCGGGGCCTTCCAAAAGATTTACTTTCCCTACCCTTCCCTCTAGACACTCCCATTTCTAACATTCTCTATATGTGTACATTCTCAGCCTCATTGACATCATCTTTATCTTGAAATGAATTTATTACTGCCTTGATCGGCTTTATCTCTTCTCAGCAATGTGCTATCTATCACCGCATTGCCTGCCAATAAGTTGGCTCTCTCGTTTCCTCCGACCCCAGTATGACCAGGGCAGTACCACTTCACCACTTCCTCGCACCACTCATATCACACATACATAAAAAAGCAAATTACACAAATATCTGTAGAATTCAATTTTTTGCTTACATGTGCACAAATTATTTTAAAATCTATAAAAACAAGAAAGTTATTACGTTTTCTAAACATCAATCAAAAATAACACAAATGTTAAAAAAAATGAATCAAGTTGCAGGGGAAAGACTGTATTTTCAATGCAGCTTGCTAAAAATTAATACTAAATTTCTTCAATTTCAATCTAAGTGCACCATAAATTAAAGCGTCCACATACAGCAGGTAATCACTAAGCAACTATAGAACGCTCCCCCCCCCCAATAGCCATCTTTATTTCACTGAATGTAGATGTATTAGATATAAGTCTGTCTACTTTCACATTGCTGCAAAACCAGCATGTCCAAGGTATTAGATTGATGCATATCCACGATGTTAGATTTTCAAATTACATTTTTTTGTGTTAAATTTATTTCCTGCACAAATGATATGAAGAATAAAATTCTAAAGAAAAAATGCATGCTCCTTAAACCATAAATAAATTATTCAAATTAGGTGTAAGCAGCAAGAATGAACTTCATGTAAAATAAATTTTTATCACATTAAAACTGATGAGTCGAGTGTAGAATATGTCAAAATTCTATTTTTAATTTTCCAGACTTTGGTAAATCATCAAGTGCCGTCTCCACAACGAAGGTTGGCTGCAACAGATCTCCTAAATCCCTTGTCTCTTGTGGTGCACTCTGCTAGACTGTAACCTTGTCCATCTTGTGATATTACCCTCCCACTTGTATCTCTGCCTACCTCTTGCTCACTTCCCTTTGACTTTACCCTCAAGTAAGGTCCTCAATAAGGAGTCATGTCTTTTAATGTGTCCAAAATATTTTATTTCCCTGATCTTTATTTCTCTTAGTAATTCTTTCCTCATATTAAGTGTTTTTAGCACCTCTTTATTTGTTTTCTTCTCTTTCCATGATGTTCTCTTGTATTCTCTTATATACCCACATCTCAAAGGCAACAATTCTGTCTTCTAATTGTTTTGGTAAATAGTTCATTCTAAATACATAATTTTATTACAATACAAAATGTGTATTTAAATTCTTCAAAAATATTCAAGCTCATTTTGCATGATGATGATGATGATGATTAGTGATTAACTCAATCAATATCCTGGCATTCCATGCATATTCAATGCTGTCCAGTCTCTGAGAAAATTGTGAGGGATATGCACACCAATAATTTCCATCAATTGGTTGTATACTTTCCTCAATGAACAATGATGAAGTATTTTTTTCATAGTGTTACAACTCTTATAGATGATTCAGTATTACTACCAATAGTGTCCACGTTACTGAGCTAAACATTAATGTAGAATCCATTTAGAATTGTATATTTCTCATTTTTAGTTTGCGATTTGTTCAGATGTCAATATTTTTCTCATGTCATTGAATTTTTTAGCCATTCTTATTCTCTTTTTAACATCTTTTTTTATGTGTCCAAGACATAGTTGTACTAACCACTAGTATAGCTCCATGTATTTTGATGTTTAGTTTGAGTATTCCTTTATGATTTCGCTGGATATCACAGTTTTTGCTTTCTAATCTATATTCTGTGCTTGATATATATATATATATATATATATATATATATATATATATATATATATATATATATATATATATATATGCCGCTATATAATATTTGCATGAATTTTGTTTTGTATCAAATGAAATCACTCCATATTATCCATATTAATATGCAATTTCAGATTAAATTCTATGAGAAAGTTTAATATCAGATAAACATACACAAGAATTTCAGCTTAATATCTGTGTTAATTTAATTGTCCATTTGGATACAAGACATTTGGGTTCTGTGTCCCCTAGCAAGCTAGAAAAAAAGTGCTAAAAATAAAGAGGTGGACAGCTTGGAATGAAGCAATCGATTATACAGTAGAGAAAATTAAAATAAAGGCAAGCAACAAAAAAAAATTTTTTATTCAAGGAGGGGTAAAGAGAAGCATTAGTCCTAAATTTTACGGAAGCCAAATGCAAAATAAAAGTACAAATAAGATATCTGATGAAAAGTAAATAACAACTGCTTAATATGTCATATTGATTATATTTATGTCAAAATTATATGTGCATAATCTTATGTTTGCTTATAATTATTAACTCACATTGACATTAACTGTGAATGATGGAATTAATATGAAGGTGAACAACATTCTTGCATTCTATTTTTCAAGTAGTGAATTCGCCATCTTCTGTCATAAAGGATATAGCACTTTGTTTCATTTTGATCCTACGAATTATGAGAAATGGAGTTTTTATTCTCTATGCAGAAATGGGGGCTGGGGGAAATGAAGTGTCCTTTAAAGTTTTCTTGCGCACCATGAAAGCTTCAACTTTTAGCAGGCGAATGTTAACAAGTCTCAAAGTGGTGTTTATTGTTAACAAGTCTCTACTCAAAGTGGTGTTTATTGTTAACAAGTCTCTACTCAAAGTGGTGTTTATTGTTAACAAGTCTCTACTCAAAGTGGTGTTTATTGTTAACAAGTCTCTACTCAAAGTGGTGTTTATTGTTAACAAGTCTCTACTCAAAGTGGTGTTTATTGTTAACAAGTCTCTACTCAAAGTGGTGTTTATTGTTAACAAGTCTCTACTCAAAGTTGGTGTTTATATCTGAATGTAAATGGCATGTTTAATTATTTTGTATGCAGACATCTAATCACGTGAAGCCTGCAACCATTTAGTGTTTTTATTGTTGACCACTTTCGACTATGTAATCCTTATTACTGAAAGACTTCAATAGTCATTAGAATGATCAAATCCTATGACAAAAAAGTACAGATCTAAGGTGAAAGCTTAAGAGACTTCCAGCTGTAAAAGACCATGAATTGCGTCTAGCATAATCTTACAGTCTGATACATGAGCTTTATCTAAGGAGTCAGCCAGGGAAGGAATACCAGTTCTCACGATTTTGAAACCAGTGATGGTTACTCTGAACCATCATGCTTGTTATCTTTACAACTGAATTATAACTGAAAGTTATCTTTGTTTCAATATTTATTATTACTCTGATTTATTTCTACTATTACACTTTACATCAATAACACAAACTTTAAGAATTTAATAAAGCAAAGATTAAAGACTGACACAGATTTTTTTCAATACAGATTAAATAAAGCATTATTTCTGCATTGTAATACAATTGTTTGTCTTTTTTCATTAACCTTTCTCATACATCTAATGTCAGGAAGCAACCCAACGTGTTGGAAATGCGAGGGCTTGGATAACACATGGCAAATATGGAGATAAATGGAAAAAGGTATGTGTTACCAATAATTATAAACAAAATATACTAGCAATGAGACATAGCTAATCTCAGTTTTATATCATAGCTAGCATATTGTGTTTATACATATTGCTAACCCTTATTCCTATGGGCGTATTTCTATGAATCTCCAACCTTTCTCATACATTTGATTTTCTGTGACACCAGTTCTCAAGGCTGAGAAACACGGCTATACCATCATCCTTATAGCTGATATATACCTAATGATTATCCTTATATTAATATTTATTATTACTCTGATTTATCTCTACTATTTATAAATATTGTTAACACATTTACCTGTTCTGTTTATCTCCAACCTTTCTCATACATTTTATTGTAACTACATAAGAGTATAATGAAAAAATATATGAATGCCCATTAAGAGAAACAAAAATACTTACGTCCGCTGTCCCACAGTCTGAGCCAAAGTTGCCTGCCGCTATTGCTTGAGCCATTTGCTCAGAATACATCTGTAAGCACATAAAGCAAACAAATTATAAATATAATCATGAATGAATGAATCTATAGATTTTCCCTACTATTGAAGTTCAGCACTGTTCAATGGTCCTGAAGTTAGAAATGGCTAATGTACTAAAAGTGATATCCGATTTTCTTCATGCTAACAAACCCTTGGTAGTTCATACATTGATGATTGAGCTAACAAACAGCTATCGAAACAAAAATATAGTAAGCTACAAAACTTCGACTAAGATAACATTACACACACAAAATGGCATTACATCGACAATCCGCTTTGGGCCCTACAGTGTTTATGCACTGTTGCTGTGTTCTTCTTGTGCAAGAAAGTGATCATTAATGAATTAAGGTTGGTATCACCGATGTGTCCCTGTGGACAATCTGCATGAAACAGAACATATATAGAACTGTCCACTGTCAATATCATGTGACGTATTCTCTCCAGAACATTGTCTTCCCAATAAACTCCCTGTATTCCAATAAACCCTTCTCTGTCTTGGGTGCTGCAGCTTGCATTTTCCAACGACGTATTCATGTCATCTTTAATGTCGTCAGTCCATCGTCTTCTTGGTTTGCCTTTCCTCCTCTTCCCAGCACTATTTGTCTTTCTAAACAGTTGTGTCTCTTTATATGATCAAACAGGAGTAGTTTCAATACCCACTGTACCACACCAAAATAAGAAAACTATGGCCATATGAAACAGTTCTGACGGATAAGCTGTGCGAACTGTCATGCAGAATGGTGACTACAGTTCATTGAAGAAATCAATATTAGCACCTGACTCCAACTGAAGAACAATAAAGAAGACAAAATGCATGGATGATGGCCATGACATCTATAACCCGTCATGGTCATAGGTCCTACACTGCATGTGTCAACACATTGGCTACTCCAACGATTTCTATCCACAGTGAAGCGGGTGATTGCGGAAAAATCTTGACCTGGCTAGTCTATGATATTGTATGTCCATGATTGTATGTGCTTCTCCCACTTTCAACTGTACCCTGAATAGTTTTTGGTGGAAATCATGTCTGCATGTGCATATCCTGACTTGTAAACAAACCAAAAATGACCATATGGAAGTAATGCTGTTATGTAACCTTAATGGTCAAAAGTAGGCTAACATTAAATACCTGTGCTTGTTCATCCATCACAAAACATGACCATTTTTTACACCCACTTTTGAAATTCAGATAAAGATATATCATTGCCTGTGAGTTATAGATGGCTAATAAGCCCTATTTGAGCCGCAAATGTCTGTGGACATTTCGGACATGGAATGACGCACTGTAGACGGTGTTTGTTCTATCCTTAACTTTCCAGCTACTCTCCGCTTTTGAGCTGCTGCATTTCTCCTCTTTTTACAAGATGATGCACCCTTTTCGACCATAGAGTGCCATGCAGACGTATTTTGTGCAAGTTCTTCAGATATGGATACCTGTAAGTGGCCGCAGACAGACTTTCATGTGATTGGATGCCTGCATACAAAATAGTGGAAGATGCCTTCTACATTCATACACAGACCCCTATCTGAGTAGGTTTTTTTTTTCCTCAAAGTATTGTGTCACACTGAAAATATTCTTTTCATTCACTTGTAATATGCCTACATCTGAAGTTTATCACTTCTATAAACCTGACTGTGTGTTAGAACTCATATAGAGGTCCATAGCGATTTCTTTCCATTGTTGTTTCTTTGGGCCAGTGTGTTTTCCTCAGCATTTAATATTCAGGACATTCTTGAAGTATATTATTCAGGACATTCTTAAAGTATATTATTCAAGACATTCTTGAAGTGTATTATTCAGGACATTCTTGAAGTGTATTATTCAGGACATTCTTGAAGTGTATTATTCAGGATATTCTTGAAGTATGTTATTCTGGGTACGAAAAGAGAACTGTGTTGAACACCACCACCATCCAATTTGGACATAGGAAACAATAACATTCTTATAATTTCCAGATAATGAAATAAACCAAATATATAGATTTAGGGCAGCAACCCTTCTACTCATTTATATAATTTAGCAGACCATGTTATGAGTCCCTAATGCCTTGTTTGTCAATGACCTAGTAATATGGACTATGCCCTAAATGCCAACTCTGAGGCTGATCTACAATGTATTATAGACAGATTCTCCAAAGCCTGTACCAACTTTGGGCTTACCATTAACACAGAGAAAACAGAAGTCATGTTACAACCAGCACTTGGCAAAAGCTATCTCGAGCCCTGCATAAAGGTAAATGGTGTAGCACTGAAAGTTGTGAATAGATTCACATATCTAGGCAGTACGTTATCACAAAATGCCAACGTTGATGATGAAGTGTATACAAGGATCGTCAAAGCAAGCAGTATTTTCGGCAGATTGTACGCAAATGTTTGGTGTAGAAATGGCATTAACCTACAGACTAAGCTGAAAGTTTACAGAGCAGTGGTACTTCCAGTGCTGCTTTACGCTAGTGAAACATGGACTGTGTATAGACGTCATGTGAAAAAACTCAATCATTTTCATGAAAATTATCTCAGAAAAGTTATGAACATCAGATGGCAAGACAAGATTCCAGATACCACTGTCCTTGATAGAGCTGGTATCCCAAGCATTGACACGATCCTGATGCAGACACAGATTCATTGGGCAGGTCATTTGGTGCGTATGCCAGACCATCGTCTGCCAAAGATACTTCTCTATGGTGCGCTAGAGAAGGGTATACGATCTCAAGGTGGCCAAAGGAAGCGCTACAAGGACTCGTTAAAAGACTCACTGAAAGCCTTTGAAATAGACCACGATACATGGGAAGAACTTGCACAAAATAGATCTACATGGCGTTCTAAAATAAAAAAGAGCGCATCATCTTGTGAAAAGAAGAGAAATGCAGCAGCTCAACAGCGGAGAGCAGCTAGAAAGTCACGGATAGACCAAGATCCGTCTACAGTCGTTATTCCATGTCCAAACTGTCCAAGGACATTTACAGCTCAAAAAGGGCTCATTAGCCATCTACGAACTCATAATCAAGGACATAACTAAAATTGAATTGTCAAAAGTGGATGTAACAAATGGTCATCATCACTTGTGATGGATGAACAACAATATGGACAGAGAGTAAATACCTGCTAAAACTACAAAATACTCTCACTACTTACTACAAACTGCAGTTTATGAAAATTAAAGTTCAATAATACTCAAATTGTTTCTCTCTTGTTCGCTATTTGATGTCTACACCATCAGACTAGTCTTACTGAAGAGTTCCTGACAATGATGGAGTTCTTAAATAAGACTTGTCTGATGGTGTAGACATCAAATAGCGAGCAACAGAAAGAAGCAATTTTAATAGTATTGATCTTTAATTTTCAGTCTTAATTGTTCTAATTGATCATTGTCTGGAGATCTTCTTTGGTTCCATGTATCTTTGATTGCTGGTCACAGCCATGCAGAGACAACAATTTTTTCACAGGTAATAAATTATTAGAGTACCTCTCCAATTTTCCTTAGTCACCTGGAAAAAAGACAGTGGGCCTATTCTTTATACCCTGAACTAGAAATCTGGCCCCAGGTGCCACACAGGTGAAGGTTGTGGGTAAAACGGCAATTCTTCTTCTTCAGCACTGATTCTCAAACTCCTGCAGGATCTCTTGTAGCACGAGAATGGTCCTAATAGGTTTCCAGAAGGATATAGTCCAGAGAATGGAAATGCACTTTCGCCGTTTTGTTTCTTTCAATGGCCTGACACATCCATCTTCGGAAGGAAACAGTCATTCAAGATGATAGAACGTCCACTGCAACAAATAACCATGATGCTAATGTGTTCTTGAAACAATACTTACATCAACCATAGACCTACTAAAGTATAGAAATTACCTGCCAAGCCGTATTGGAATCTCGTGACGCAGCAGTTGTTGCTGTGTTCTTATCATAAACAAAGTGGATGGGCGTGTCGTGTTCCTCATCATTTATTCTCTCCTCTTGTGATCTGTGGTTGCTGTTGATACCCTTGAGTCTGTCCTCCTCCTCTACAACTTCATACTTCTGAATGACGGTGCCATGACCATGAGGTTCTGGCTCAGATACCCTGACTTTGTGATTGGTGTTGGACATCACTGTGGTCACTGAAACAGATAGAGCATGATACAAATAAACATTTATTTAAGGAATGTAATGAGATTGCCAATTAATAATCATCATCTTCTTTGTTCATTCTCAAACTCCTGCATAAAGTTGTCTAGAGAATGGAATGCATTGTATCCTAGTTTATAGCTTGACTGCAATATCTGCACCTTTTGACCTGCAGACATTATATCCAATTTGTATACTGTTTCTGGGTTAGCTAACACTACTGACAAAACTTCCTATGACAATACTGGCAAGTTAGTGCCGCAATTCTTTGCTCCTCCCTTTTGACCCTGGCATAGGCGGATATAAAATTAGTATCAACTAGTGTCCCTACAGAACCTTGTTTCTGGTGCAATCTCTTACTGTCCTATTTACTTTACTTCTCTTAGACATCTAATTTTACATGTAACAAGCTTCCACTCATTGTCTATAGAAAATCTCTATGTGTGCCATTGTAGTATAAGGCTGGTATAAAGAAGACGCTTTAGTTTGAACTATTTGCTGTAATGATATGTTAGAATTAGCAAATTTATGTCATTTGTAGCAGAACTGACACAGATAATAGTTCTTCTTCTTCTTCTTTCGTTCACTTGAAACATGTCTATATCTGTAATTCTGTCTCCTTAATAAAACTCACTGTCTTTTGTAGTTCATACAGTGTCCCATAGAGTTTTGATTCCAGTGTTGTTTCCTCTGGCCAATATGTCTGCCTCAGCGTTTCATGCTCAGAACACTCTTGAAGTATATGTTTGGCACTCTGTGCTGCCTGTCCACATGTACACATGGCCGTGTTGCCAATTTTGAACTTTGTATACATGTGACTGCGGAGTCGGTTGTGTCCTGTTCTGAGACGTAGAATTATAACTTGTTCTGATCTGTTCATATTGTGATAGTCATCTTGTGTTGGTGTTTGTGGCTTTCTTATTGACTTTATCATCTGTTTTTTCTGATGGTAGGTGATTGGTATATCTGGTTGGTCTTCGGCAGCACCTTCCTTAGCCAGTTGGTCTGCTTTTTCATTTCCTGGTATTCCACAGTGAGAGGGTATCCACTGCATGGTTACCCTATACTGGTAAGACAATTCGCTAAGTAGTTTTTTTAAGTCTGTTAGTTTTCCAGACTGGAGAGCTTGAAGCACTGACCTTGCATCTGTCAGGAATACCACAGGCTGTAGGTCAGAGTTGGAGTTCAGCAGTTTTTTAGCTGCCACACTAATTGCCTGGATTTCTGCATCATAATTATTGCAGAATTTTCCTGTCGGTGTTCTGATTGTATCTCTAGGCTTGTGTGGATATTCTATATATACACCTGCACCTCCATTCCTCACAGCATTCTGTGCTGACCCATCTGTGTACACTCTGACCCATATATCTTGTGGATATTCCTCATCCAGGAAACTGAGGGTGATTGTCATTCGCTGCACACTGTTCTGTTCGTCCTCGCTTAGTATTCCTTTCACATGGGTCTGAATGTATATTGGCATTCCATGGCTTTCACTCCACGGGGTTTGCTCTGGTACAGACCTTAAGGGGCTGCCAACTTCAGGTAGGTCTGTAAGTTGTCTACGGAGTCGTTTAGCTTGATGGATAAAGCTGCTCCTTTTCAGTCGTCCCATTGCTAGATTTTGGAATCTTTCCTTCATTGGATGACTTGGCATACACTGAAACTTTTCTGCTTGAATTAGTACTTTTGTGTCTCTGCGTTCGCCAAGTGTTTGCATTCTTCCCATTTTCTGCATCTCTGCTATGGGTGTTGATTTCATTGCTCCCAACATTATTCTAAGTGCCTGGTTTTGCACTTTATCTAGATCTTGTAATGTGGTGTTTGATGCAGGACACCACGCAGCTGAACCGTATTCCAGGTGTGGTCTTATGCCTTGCTGGTAAACTTTACTGAGTATATTTCCACTGGCTCCCCATGTGGTTCCACTTAGTTTTCTCAGGATAGCTAGCTTCCTCCTGGCTTTTGTTGTTGCTTTGTTTATGTGCTGCTTCCATGTCAGCTTATCATCAAAAGTAACTCCGAGGTATGTGGGTTGTTTGTCTTCTTTCAAGAGCTCTCCATCTATCTTGATATGACCAGCTTTTTGTTTTGGTGAGAGGGTAAAGAGTGTAGTGCTGCACTTATCTGTGTTAATGCTGACGCACCATCTATTAGCCCATAAGGTTAGGGCATCGATAGCTCTTTGTATTTGTTTAGTGGCCACTGTTGCATGTTCTTCCGTGCACCAGATCACCAGGTCGTCAGCATACATTGCCACTTTGATCCCGTGAGGTAGTTCAGCAACTAGGTCATTGATGTAAACCAAGAAAAGTGTGGGTGACAGGACTCCTCCCTGGGGGACTCCATGACGCAGTAGAACTTTCTTGCTCTTGCGACCATCTAATTGTACCCTGGCTCTTCTATTATGCAGGTATGCTTTTACCCATTTGTACATTCTTGAGCTAACCCTGCAATTTCGCAATTTCTTTAGGAGCCCTTCTTTCCAGACCTTATCAAATGCTTTCCTGAGGTCTATCCATGCTGCTAGTACCAGTTTCTTTTCTTGGAAGGCATCCTCAATCTCTTGGGAGAGGTAGGTTGCCTGATCTTCAGTAGAGTAGCACTGTCTGAAACCTGCTTGCTGTGATACCAGAAGGTTTTCACTTTCAAGGTACCACTGCATCCTAAGATTGATAATGCGTTCCATTGTTTTACATAGACAGCTTGTGAGGCTGATGGGCCTGTAGTTGGAGACTGTGTTGCCATCTTTTCCTGATTTGAGGAGTGGTATCATTATTGCTTCTCTCCACGCCTGTGGTACATTACCTGTGGACCAGCTTGTGTTAAAGATCTGCAGTAGCTTTGCTCTTGCTGCACTTCCCAGGTTTCTAATCATTTCATTGGACACTCCATCAGCTCCAGGGGACTTTTTCATTTTCAATTTGGATATTGCATGCTCCAGTTCTCTCATTGTGATTGGTGCCTCCATGACTTCAGGTATAGGTTCACCTTGTCCAATGTTTTACTGGTTCTCTCGAACCTCCTGTTGTTTGTCTGGGCTGACTTTGACGTTATTGTCTTCTGCAAAGGAATCTGCAAAGTAATCAGCTGCATGTTTACCTGTTAAAATGTTTCTATCTTTATAAAGTGTGATCCTGGTATTTCTCCCTGTACCTTCATCATTTAGTTGTTTTACAAGTTTCCATAATTTCCTAGTATCTCTTTCTAGGTTCAGCGACTCTGTTTTTTCTTTCCAGCTGCTCCGTCTGGCTTGTAACTTGGCTCTTTGAAATTTAGCCTTTGTTTGCTGATATTTGTTGTGATGTTCTTGGCTAGGTCTGTTCTCAGCATGCTGTCTAGATGTTTCCATCTCATTTTGCAGCTTTTCCAGTTCATCATTCCAGTAGGGTTTGTAGTTTTTGCGTGCCCCCCTGGGTATGGTTTTACTAGCAGCATGTAGTATACATCTATTAAATTCACTCACTGCTCTATTGATGTCTTTGTCCAAGTTCATGTCCTTAGCTAGAACACTGGTTAAATGCTGGTACATTTTCCAGTCTGCCCTCTTATAGTTCCACCTAGTGAGCGTGCTGCTGTCCTTGGTATATTCATTGTGAATTTCCAGAAATACTGGTCTGTGGTCACTACCCCCAAGCTGCTTTCCAACGACACGTGTGATGTTCCATTCCAGGCCTGGTGAGTAGAATGCTAGGTCTGGTGTAGAGGTGGTGTGCCATGCTCTCGAGTAGAAGGTTGGTGAGTCTGCTGGCTGGTTAATAAGAATGAGATTATTTTCATCCTGCCAGCTCTCAAGTTCCTCACCTCTCTTGTCGATATGATCGTAGCCCCAGCTCTGAGAGTGGCTGTTGAAGTCACCACACACCATAAGCCTTTCTTTGTCTGGAATTGTGTCTAGTGCCAATGGTTTATCATTTGGGCAGTAGTAGTTCAGGAGATGGAATTCTGCACTGTCTGTTTTTAGGTGGAGCATCTGGTATTCTGCCCCGTCCATGTATACTTCCAGCTGACATGCGCTGATATTGTTTTTAACTAGTGTCAGAATTCCACCCTTTCGCCTGTCTTTTCGGTCAGATCGGTAGCACTGGTAGCCTCTGATTTTGAAGGCTATGTCGCTGCTGAGGTGTGTTTCTTGGATACAGCATATATTTACTTGTTCTTCACTGAGGACATTTTCAAGTTCCAATTTTTTGCTGTATCCATCTCTTTTACTGTTGACACCCTCAGCATTCCAGTGCATTATTTTTATTGGTCGTTTGTTTGTTTGGCCAGTAGCTCTATTCCCTTGCCTCCTGGCTCCTCGGGGCAATTGAGAAGGACTTCCAGTAACTGAGGTTGGGCCCTTTCGAGGTATAGGGCCCGGCACCGTCCCTGCCTGAACGTCCGCCACAGGGCAGGCACCATAACGTTTATTAGATGCAGACATGTTTCCATTGTGTTTTATGCGTGGCAACCTGATTATCTGTGCGCCTTTTGGCTGGTTGCCTCCGTCTTCAGCACTCTGCTTACTTGGGCCGGACTATGGTCCTGCTCGAGTGGGAGTGCCCGACCAGTCTTAGTTTCCAGCCTCTGATGGCTGAACTAAGCCCCATCACCACTTCAAGGTTCTGGCCTCGATGGGGACAGATAATAGTGATGTGTACATATTATGTTTTTAAAAAAAGGGTTCAAAGGTTGTAGAGGATTGACTTCAGTGTACTACGTTTTCCCATATGTACTCTGTCACTCTCAACGAAGCGGCATGCTGTCTGTTGAGAGTACCACTCATAGCATGTAAAGGCGTAGCTCCAAACGATAATACCCAGGGATCTCCCAAAAAAATCCACCTTTTCAGTAAAATGACACTAGCCGGATTTTAAAACCATGACCTCTTGAACACAAGATGAACAGCTTAATCACTAGGTTAGGGAGATCCCTCAGATAATACTGATGTGTGCATATTGATGAACATAAAATGGAGCGACTTCGTCACAAATAGTGATCTAAGAGACAAAACACACCAAGAGCATGTTTCAAACATCATAAGAAAACGAAGATGGAAATACCTTGGTCACGTTTTACGACTAGATGTAAACAGAATAAACCAACAAGCCCTTATGTGGTCACATGAGGGTAAAAGAAAAAGAGGAAGATCTAAAACAACTCTTAAAAACACCAATCTTAAAGAAGGGGAATTAATAGGCTGTAAGACCATCCAGGAACTAAAGCTGCAGGCAGCAGGCCCCATCATATGGAGAACCAAAACCTCTGCCCTATGTGTCGCTTGCGGCATGAAAGGAACAAACTAAATGAACCATAATTTATTATTATTATAATAACAATAATTTATTATATTAATTTATATATAATTTAAACCATATTTCTCAGCACACTCACTGAATTTTTCTAATCATACCACTGAATCTTTCTCAACATACTCACTGAATCAATCAGAAAATGAACACTTGCAACACTCTGGGTCTCCAGCCACATTATTGCCCTGCTTCCCACAATCACCTCCATTGTCATACTAGTGGCTGTACTGAAGGCACCACTGTTCTCCCAAATACAATTCCTTCTGCATTGAGTAATGCACTCAGACATGTGGAGTCTCCAAACCATCAATGTAGCCAAAAATATATATCTGAGGAATTCTCACTGATAAAAGCCTAGACTTTTGAATCTACCTGCCCTAAAAGTCTCATGTCAACAAACTGCAAAGGTATTAATATTCTTACTGATCTTCTTCTTTCTGTACTCATGTACCTTTCGGTGTTGAGGGGAGAGTGAGTGTACGGTCTTTTGCCCTTCTATTTGCCTCTTCCGCTGTTATATTTCCGAGTGTCTCTATCCACCTTTTACGAGGGCGTCCAATAGGTTGACTGTTTTCGTATCGTTTGTTAAGTGTTTTTTGGATAATACTTTGCTCTTTCTGTCTGGTTATGTGGCCGTACCATTTAACTTGTTGTTTCTGGATGTATTCTATTGTTGACTTGATTCCTATTTGTTTCCTTAAGTGTTTCATTCCTGATTTTGTCTCTCAAGCTAACTCCAATCATACGTCTTACACATTTCATTTCAGTGGTGTTAATCTTATGTATTGTTCTAGAATCTAATATCCAAGTTTGACACTGATAACACAATATTGGTAAGAAAATGGTGTTGAAAAGCACTTTCTTTGTTTCTAGTGTAAAATCTTTGTTTCTTAGTAAAGGTGTTAATTGACCAATGACCTGACAGGCCTTATTAAATCTTGTGTTTATCTCCGTCTCTTGTCTGCCGTCATATGTCAATGTGCTGCCCAGATATTTGAATTCATCTACTGATTTGATTCTTACTGTTGGTGCTCTAATTATTGCTCTAACTTGTATTTTATCAGTGTTGATCTTGATGTCACTGCATGCGGAATGTCTGTGTGTCACCAATGGCCCACTAGACAAGCTAACCATCCAACAGAAAATCTTAGTAGATATATTTAAGCTCTCTTGAAACGCTGAGGCAGACATATTGGCCAGAGGAAACAACACTGGAATCAAAACTCTATGGGACACTGTATGAACTACAAAAGACAGTGAGTTTTATTCAGGAGACAGAATTACAGATATAGACATGTTTCAAGTGAACGAAAGAAGAAGAAGAAGAAGCTCTCTTCTTATGGAAGCTTTGTAGCATGTCATATATACATACACTTATGCTTTTCATGCATTTTTATGGGTTTTTTTAAATTGTATATGTGCTTGCACCTCTGTGGTTGGGAGGGAGCAAGAGATGTACTGCACAGCACCGGGAAGGGAAAGAGTGGCTACACAGTTTTCCTATGACTGAGACCCATCATAAAGGCACAGTGAAAGGATGTCACAAGCCATTTACCTTGAATATTTAATTACATGTCTGTTGCCATAGAAAAGGTTCAGCATAATCATTCTATTGGTGGTAGGGTATGAGCACAGTAAACCCTATCTTGGTTGCAGTGGCTAGTGACAAGAGCACAGTAGAAACCTACCTTTCTGGTGGTGTGATAGTTATTTTCTATTTCTGGGTGATAGAAAATCTACAGACTTCCCAGTACTGTAATGCCATTACAAACAAAATTATTACAAATGAGATCAGACATCACCTCGGAAATCAAGGTCTGTGGCAGACTGTGGGTAACCAGGCTGCTCTGGCTGTTAATTTGACTACTGAAATGCATCAAAAACAATAACACAAACATCTACATGCACAAGATACAACACAAAGTCAATATCTACACAAGCATTAAAAACATTAAACCAAAAAAAACCTTGAAGGGAGGACCAGCAGAGCCAAGATTGTCAATACTTACCAACATCATTTCTGCATGCTCCTGCCATATTCTGACTCTCAATGATACCAGCTGCTGTAAGAAGCTCATTACAAAAGTCTGAAGGGTTGCTAGCATTGCTGGAAAGTAAGGGCCCACTGCCAGAACTCGAATGGAAAGGAGAGCGAAGTAATGACTTGTCCCCGGCTTCATGAGAACCATCAACGACTGCTTCTGATTTCACACTTACAGGAGAGGAATCAGTCTTTTTCTTCTTATGCTGAGATACTTCCCTACGTCTGAAATTTCGGGCATACATAGACAAATCAGTTCTGATCCGTTTCTGAAATGTAAAGAAATAACATAAGCGAAAACAAATCTAAATAAGAAAATTAACACATGGATTAAGATATTAAAATTTTAAATAAAAAATTTTAAAAGTATATATGGATATGAATTAAATCTATATGCTTGTTATGTATTTCTGAGTAGGATACTTCTTGAAGTACTACACACCTCTGAGAGCTATTCTTTTGGGCATGAAATAAAGCTATAAAGAAGCCACCATATTGCTCATAGAAAGCAGAACTAATCACTTATAATTTTTGGGAATCAATAAAATAACAATCTATATACATTTATATATGAACCTAGCCCCATCGTGGCTAGGAGCTTAGTCCAGTCACTAGAGGCTGGAAACTAAGACTGGCCAGGCCCTCCTAACTGCATACAGAAGGTCGGGTGGTAACCAGACCAACCACCATGCTACATTATAGAAAATGATATGACTGTATAGTGAGGCTTTTTTAAATGAAAATCTCGCCAGCATTCTATCTTTTTTATGTCATAATGTCCTGTTGTCAAGTATCCCCCCTGGAGTAGACGGCAGTCAACTATGGCATTGCTCTCTGTCATAGAACATAGGTTCTGTGACCCAGACTGTCACGATCTCATGGGTTTGATGGTGTATGTCAAACTGACACCCAAAACCAACTGGAGGAAGGGGAAACAAGAGGTGAAACCATCCACTCTTGAAGGAGCTCAAATAAGTCGTGAAGAAAACCCAACATATCTAGGTGATCAGCTGAACAGGAGGCTAACTTTCAACAAATTTATTAACAATATTACAGAAAAAGCGCCAGGAGGTTAACCTTTAGCGTGCGTTCTACAACAGTTTACACTCCAAAATATCTGCGCTCGAGTGCACAAGCCCCACACAGAGGCCCCATTGCTAGGTCTCTGGTAATCAATAAAAGAAGCCCTATTTTAAAAATTTTGGTTAGATTTTTTTGTAATCTGGCAAGTTATTAAATTGACTTCCATTTTTTTTCTTCAAATTTAGTGACAATTTCGCAATATATTGACAATTTCAAACCAGAACATGATGTGAATCGGGTTTTATAGATTTTAAAAAAATCGTATTTTTATTAAAATCATCATGGATTATTTGTATGAACATGGATTCTTGAGATGTAAGTAGATAATCACACTCGAAAATACATTAGATCCACGTGGTTACGTATATTATGACTTTATATAAATCAACTGTCTTACATCAATTAGTTTTGGAGTAGATCTAGATTTATAGGAGGATTTTATATCTAACCTGCATGTTTATTCATTCTTCTCAGTGAAATTATGACAATTTGACCATAATTACTGCTGATTTAGATATGTAAAAGGTGATGCCACTTCAAAATATTTATTTTCTAAATCAATGCAAACAGAGCCACTAGACATTAGAAGAGGAAAGGCAACTATAAAAGCTGGTGAAAGATACACACGACTCCCACAAAACCATCCTAACAAAGAAGTAGTCAACAAATGGACACTAAAAACAAGACTAAAATAAAAATCCCCAGTACAGCTAGCAGAAGAACTAAACATCATCTTCTGAAGATAGAGGGGATCTGAAAGAGTATCAAATATCCCACCAAATGCATCCCTCATACTGCCCCAAATAAAGACTACACTAATTGACAAGTCAATAACCAAGGCAACAAACTAAAACACCCTAAGTCCATTGCACTAGAGACTATCGATTCCTACCCAAAGGACTGGATCCAAGAATACACAGATGGGTCATCTTAAAATTCACCATCAATGCAAAATATGGCTCTCTCATAGGCCTCCCTGACAAAAAATCAAACAGAGATATCTGCTCCTTATGAAAAGTTCTGCAGCAACTATGACACAAAGGTGAAAGCAATATCAGTAACACTCTCATACATCACCACCAAATACAAAAACGATGCAACATGCCCTAAAAGCCAAGTAATATTCACTGACTCCCTGTATGAACCCTAGAAAACCGGAATCCAACAGCAGAGAAAACTATAAGCAACGTACTTCAAGGTACAAATATACTTACATCCTATGGCATCAATGCTAACCCATATCATTAAGTAATGCCGTAGGGGTGTGAGATGTTACCTATCTCACATTTCAGTGGCTCTGCTATATGAGGGTGGTAGCCATCTCCTCTCACTCACAGTCTTTACTTCCCAGATTAATCCAGTACCCATTTAAGACTGGGTCAACCCGGAAGCTGTTGCAATCTGAAAAAACATTTCCGCCTCAACTGGGGAATTAACACAGGACCACTCATATGTGAAGCCAGTGCGCCATGTCGTGCCCCATCAATACTACACTACAGTGAATACCATGCCACACAGAAATCAGTGAGAATGAAAGTGCTGATAAACTGGCAAAAATTGGAGCAAGTATGTCTCAACCAGGAATTCCCACCAACCTTAGAACAGCTCAACACATTATCCGCAACAGCTGTAAACAACAATGGACGGACCACTTGGCGACTGGCTCAAAAGGAAGAGTGCTATATGCAGACATGTCCAAACCAAATCCACATGACTGCATAAATAGACTACACCACAAAGATCAAACCACAATATTTAGGTTTTGAACAACACATGTACAAAGAATTACAGCGGACCATACACCATACTGCCACCACTGAAAGAGACAAGAAGAGGAAACATTAAAAAACCACCTTATTGAATGCCCTGTACTAAAAGACCTATGAAAACAACTGTTACCACCAAACCCCTCCATCACCAACACCCTTTCTACAGATACAACACAGCTGAAGAAGATATACACTTACCACAACCTCGACCAGGGAAGAAAGAGTGAAAGCTCGCAATCTCAGGGATCGGATAAGTAAGTAATGAACCTAGATACATTCTTCCAAATATTAACATACACTCACACTTGCTGGAACACCATTAGCGTCACCGCTGTCTGTAAATTCAGGAAACAGCTCAATAACAAGGTTTGATATCCTGTCATAATCATGGCTGCTCCAGTAATGCTTAAACTGCAGGAAGTACTGGACTGTCTCACGCAAGACTGTTGGTCTGTCAAAGGTGACTGTACCCAGCTGCTTAGCTCTCATAACCTGTACAGAGTATCAATAAAAATGGTCTTTTATAATTTATAGAAACAAATCTGATGCAATTCTAAAATGTAAAACACACACAATAAATGATAATTCAAGTATATCCTATACAGACACATGAAATTATATACATGGACAAATGACACTATGTTACCACTGCAAGACTTAGTTACTGACAGTTATTTTCACACAAGGGAAACAAAATGGCATGTAAAATGAAATATATAGAAAAAATTTCCTGTTTGGACATTCACCAATAAAATTAAACATGATATTTCAGAATTGAAACAAAATGTTACAGAAGAATCTTCAGAATAACATAGACCAAAACAATCACCACTAAAGACATCTTGAAAGAATTGAAAGTAAAAGGAAATTACTGAAACAACAAGGTTCTCTCTGGAAAATTACAATATTTTGGCCATGCCAAATGATATGACAGTCTAGACAAGACCATAATGGAGGGAATCATCATGTGACATATTCTTTCAAGAAAGTGGTCTTCCTCATGGATCAACTGAACACTCCATGATTCTGAGTGAGTTGATCTGCTGCAGCTAGAGACAAGTTTACACAATCTGATATATCACTGCACAATCGTCGTCTTGGATGCCCTCTTCCCCTGTTGCTGTTAACTCTGATTCGGCTATTAATTTTTGCATACTGTTATGTTTTTATATGACCAAAAAACTCTGCTTTCTGGAGGGAATAAAGCAACAAAAAAGATATAGATCACAAACAAGATGAATGCAAGATATCAGACCACCTGAAAATGCATTAAACTCACCTTTTCAGAGTACTGAGGTATAGGAAGAGGATCGGGGAGCTCTTCTGATGCCGCCATACTTAATCGAAGTCCAGCAGGCGTAACCAGCTTCCTACTGCTTTTAGATTTTGATGATGTCACTGTTGTCACATTTGGTGTTGTATGAGCTACAAAGGAAGTCTGATAATGAGTTCCACGATGGTCAGAAGCTACATTATGAGACAAATACGCACACATAAAAATCCACACAATATACATCAACATCAAATAAATTATATTTAAAGTTACATTCTATTTAATTAGATTTTTGAAATATATAGTACTCAAGCAGCATTATCCTGAAGCAGCCTAATGTCAACATTTTAATTCTTTCCATAGACAACTGATGTCAACAAATGTCACCATTGTGGTAGCCATTTGTAGTAATGGACAACTCCCATGATTACTTCCCATCATGCTTTTATAATATCTATTTTTTAGAATCGTTGTCCCAGAATCTTTTGCGCCGATATGAATACTTCATCGTAATTTATTCTGCCTCTTCACGTTTGCAAGCCATACTGTACGGACATAACTTCAGTAACATTATTGTTCGTTAGTTCTGCATGGATACTGATTTCGGACATAGATTTTGAAGGCTTCAGTGTCTTATTATATTGTGGTATACATATATATATGATTGATAAGTTGATGATATTTGACGAGATGTATAGATCTACATTGTTATTTGTCAATACAGATATGGCTTAACTCTATTATCTCCGATTTAAAATCAATAATAAAAAAAGGTGTGCCAAAACAGCAAAAACTTCCAGAAAAATAAGAAAAAATGACGGGGTTCCAGAGAAAGTTGCATAATTTTTCTCTGGGCTTCTACGGGTTAAAATATACTTCTCGAACAGAAGAAGGAAAATCTTCAGAGTATGTAACTTTACCATTTATCTGTTACATTTGAAATCACCTTTCATTGTCTATCCCCAGGTGATGTTGTCATAACTTCCACTCTTGCTGTTGAGTGTAGGGGTTTGTGAAGGAGATTTAGTCTGCATTCCAGAGCCAGGTGTGTTCAGGATTGGTCTTGATGTTGTCTATCCACCTTTTCCTAGATCTGCCCTTGGCTCTGTATCCTGATTCCACCTTGCTATAAGCTCTTATGGGAAGTTGATCGTTCACTCTATTAAGATGTCCAAACCATTTTATCTGCTGTTTCTCTATATATTCGATGCCTGATATGATACCTATTATCGTTCTGATATTCTCAATGCTCATTTTATCGAGTCTGGTAACTCCAATAACCTTCCTGAGACATTTAATTTCGCAAGTTTCGAACTTTCTCTTATATGTAAAAGTCATGTGCCAGGCTACTAAGCAAGCAAGAACACGTAAGGTCCCTTTTTTGTATGAGTTATGACTGCAAGTTAACTTCAGTGCATGCCAGATAAGTCCATTGGTGCTCCAATCCCAGTCTATTATGTTTCTTTTTACATGCTGCTCTGATCTTTACACCAATCTTGGGAACGTCTATGAATCATATTATTGGAATCTTCTGAGTGAACAAAGGTCCCTTAACGCATTAACTATGTCAGATCAATCTGCTTATGTAACTATTGACACTGTGGCCATGCTCACCAGTGTATCAGCTTGCCCATTACTCAACACCTGCATGTCCTGGCACAAATATAGTTGTAACAGTAATTTTTCTGGCCATTAATAGAGTGTGCCAATAACTCCACTTATTGACAGCAGATGATCCCTGCTTCAACTGTGCAGAGCATGTTCAATGTGTCATCAAATCCCTTTTTACATTTTATATGTTCATATACTGCATGGTGAAATTTTGGATAAATTTGCCTGAGATCTGTTGGTAGCAAGCTAGATTTGTGCTCCATCTCTGGCCATTTTCCAATTTAGTAGATTTTCCTATCAAGAGGTTTAAAATTGTGCACCAAAAGGCATATCGCATAAGCCCAGCAATACACCAAAACACAACACTTTAAAATTAGAATAAGGACCTCTTGTAAGTAAAGTCCCTTGTCACATCATTGATTAGACATGGAGAATACAATGATAGGTATTTATTTTTAGTGACAGATAGAACCCTGGGGATTTGTGGTCAGCATCTCAACCGATGCCTTTAATTTTTCAGATATGATCTAGTACAATTTTCTCAAGACTATGTAGACTTTCAGTGATCTCACTGTGGTTGAAAACCTTGTGTTGCAGGAGGCCAAAAACTGCCTAAAGAATAGTAACACAGTGTAGGTGTCTGTTGTTGTGATGATAGAGACACAAGACAAGTGACAAAAGGTCAAGCATCTGTGGCTAGCTTTGAGCATGGCGATCAGCAGATAGTATTGCAGAATGCATATCTTTTTTGGGTGCACAAGAGACACATCGACAAGAGCTATGCAGAACCTACCTGACTGTCCAACAGCTGAGCACAAATTACAGCATTGCCCTGCACAGGCGTACCTTCAAATACATGCAGATAAGGAACACCCATTGCATTCCGAAATACAGAATGTAAAGGTAGCAGACATAAGTGAGGGAAATCATGGATGGGACGGTGCTAACGATGTTATACAAAGCGTGGGCAGATTGCAAGATGCGGCAGCAGGTGTGGAATGGATAGGTCTACCTACAGATTTCAAAACTTGTTTGAGAGTAGTACTAAGACTTAGCAGTGAATGCAGAGAATGGTGTCCCACGGCTGTGGAGGCTTTGGTCGGTGAGAATACCAAAGAGATGGATGTGATTATATACACTGACGGAGCTGTTATTAGACATGTTCGCAGTGCTTGGGCCTTCACTGCACAGGTAAAACGATCAGGGAGGAGAGTGGGGCCATTTCTGTGACTAAGAGTAGCATGACCATGGAGATTATGATGGTAACCAGGGCATTTGAGTGGGTAGGCACACAGAAGGCAATACAGGTCTGCATCTTGAGTATGATTAGGAAGATACAAGTGAGTCCCGTTCACGAACAGTGGATTGAGGCCTTGAGAAAGGCGAGGCTCAAAATAGTTACATTTATTTTTGTGTCAGGACATGTGGGTGTTTGAGGCAATGAAAGAGCAGATCAACTGGGGTCATGTGCGATTGTGGTACAGGGCAATCGATCAAGCTGACGTTTTGAACTCCATAAGAGATATAGCACGTGAGAGTGAGACTAGTGTGGATGATGATTCCTTTTCTATGACCAGGATTAAAGAACAGAGTTTGAAATGCAGTGTTGATAGAAGTGAATTTTTTGGAGGGCACAGAAGAATGATGGTCAACCAGCAGAGGTCCGGTACTGTCAGCAGAAGTGTAATGGCGGATACACTCTGGGAGAGATCAGAGCAAATATGGATGTGTCCAGTTTCAATGACTAACTGATATTTTGTATAAACTACAAAAAAAAGAGAAGGGAGGAAACAAAATGCACATATCTTGGTTAAAATGTTGGTGCTTGTTTTCAACTAAATCAACTTCAATGTCAATTGAATGTAAAATCATAGGAACAACAACAGAAAAATAATCATACCAGTAGTATCACCCGATGTTGAAGGTAAGCTTGCTCCATATATCTCACTACTAGACTTGTTCAAGTTATAGAGTACTGGTGGAGACTTAGCAGGGCCCAAAAAATGAGCAACTGATGGCAGCACTGTTCTGGAAGCATCACTACTTTTGCTATGAGGTGCTATGTGGTGCATGCTTGGTAACTACAAATAACAGGTACATTTTTTGTTAATATACAATAAAACAAAAATAACACATTTGCTGTAATATGATCTGCTAATTAAAATCAAAACAGCTTCATGATTATCAAATAATTTTTCTCCAAAAATGTGCCATGCTAACTTGCATAAGTAATTATGAGGATACAATTTTATGTTGCTAGTTCTGTAATCAGTTGAAGTTATGATTATGAGGTGCGGCATTGCACATCACGCTGGGAAAACCAGATGAGCTCCAGCCCTAGAATGGTCCTAGCTGCTAATATAGATGTGGTGCCCCAGCTATGCACAGTTGGCACCTGAGGTGTAGTGAAAAGCAATTCTGCAAAAAATGTGAAAATTTCCTGAGAACCACGCTAAACATGTTAGCCCTGCATACTGGGAGACCCCCTTGGATGGTGAGGAACACATAGCTGACTGCCCCACCCATCCTAGCTACCAAGGCTGGGTTGTTAGGGACAACTCTGACAGGAAAGTATTACTGGCAGGGGAGCTGAAGCTCATGACTTCAACTTTGCATGTTGCAGAAAGAAGATAGTCACAAAACCCATAGAATTTACCTGAGTAGGAAACTACTTTTCAAAGCATTACAGACTTCTGAGCGCTGGGAGTCTTCTGGGTATGAAATAAAACTCTGGAGAAACAGCACATTGTAGCAAATAATAGCTACAAATAATAACAACAACCCAAATATGTTAAAACCTCCAGGATGTCCTACAAAAATAAATAGCCAACAGAATATTGAATACTTACAGCTTTTCCATGGGAGCCAGCACTGGATGGTGCCAATAGGGAACTGATAACAGGTAGCCTTGCACTTGCAGGCATGCTTCTCTCAACTTTGCCTTTCTCTACAGAACCAACAAGATACAATTACTGCATGAAAAATTAAGTGAAGTTTGATCAGTCAGGTCCTTACAATATTCATAACATCTGTCTGCAGTTGGTTAATGATCCAGAGGACCAAGAACTCATGACCTTTGGCTACATGCTATTGTGCTAATATATGCATGCATCTGTGAGCTGCTGCCTTACTCCACATAGGATGTTAACTATTTGTAGTCAACCTGTTTAACAGCAACACTCTTTAATAAAAGTCCAGAGTCAAACTGTTTAATCAATATCTACAGTCAGACTATTTAATCAAAGTCTGCAGTCAAACTATTTAATCAAAGTCTGCAGTCAAACTATTTAATCAAAGTCTGCAGTCAAACTATTTAATCAAAGTCTGCAGTCAAACTATTTAATCAAAGTCTGCAGTCAAACTATTTAATCAAAGTCTGCAGTCAAACTATTTAATCAAAGTCTGCAGTCAAACTATTTAATCAAAGTCTGCAGTCAAACTATTTAATTTTCTTCCTCTTCAGCGTTCATTCTCAAAACTCCCTCAAAATTGATGTGCTTAACTAGTTACGGGCACGGCGTGGGTGGGCAGAACAAAGTAACCTGTCACAAGGACAAGAGTTGTGCCCTGATGTCAATGTCTGTTTTGACAGCATTAGACTCGAAACACCATCGAGTCGAGTGGCTGCTGGAACAGAGAGTGGAGCACTTATGGGAATGCCCCACGTGCTGTGAGGCCAGTTTCTAATCAAGAATTAAAAAACTCAAACTCCCACTGGATCTCTCTTGTAGCAGGACAATGATCCAACCAGATTTCCAGCAGGATGTAGTCCAGAAAATGGAAATGTGTTGTGTCTCCGTTTTATTTGCGCTAATAGCCCAATCTGTCTTCGGAGGCAAACTATTTAATTAAAGTCTGCAATCAAACTGTTTAATCAATTTCTGCAGTCAAGCTATTTAATCAATGTCTGCAGTCAAACTGTAATCAAAGTCTGCAGTTAAACTATTTAATCAAAATATGCTGTTAAACTATTAAAATCTGTAAAATAATAATAATTTTAGCAACATATTCTTTTTTTTTTGTGACTCATAAAACTACTTCTGAGCTCTATCTCTCAAACTCCTGCTGACTGGCAGGATGTAGTCCAGAGAAAAGAATGTATTGTGAAATGGTTCACAACTTAGGTGTGATATTATGTGTTTTTTATGCCTGACATATCCAACAAGCCTCATGAAGACCAGTTCCTTCATGTGGAGATGTCAATAGAGGTTTGAAACTAAGACTGGTCAGACCATCCCTTACATTTAGCAGGACCACAGTCTTGTCCAAACAAGCACAGGTGCTGAAGTCAGAGAGAAGGAGCCCAAGAGGCGCACAAGCAGCTATGGTACCATGCAACAGGCTACGGTGACATTCACCTATAGCCTTTGTGTCACTTTAACTAATTAGATGTGTTAGATAGGATACAGCCAACTCCGTTCCACAAAACAACCGTAGTCTCTTCTTACTACATGCATGCCAGGTCATAATGTTGCTATTCTTCATCATCTCCTCCCTGTCAACACATGGGTGGAAAAAAGTACATTAATATGTATTTTTTTATTTGTCCTCTTGAATAGAAGAAATGTATTGCCTTAAACGAAGGCTACGAATGACAACAAAAGTAACGTAAAATATATTTTGCATTGTATTTGGATTTTCGTGAGGAAAATTTGCACATGAAAAAACAGTTTCTATCAACCAAGGCTTGTAGGTTTGAGCTCTGCTGTTTTTAATGAATAATCAAAATCACCAGTGTGTTGCCGGGGCCCGAAAGGGGAGCAGAGAATAGCAACACTGTTTACCTTTCATGCATGTCGTAAAAGGCGACTAAGGAGGTTATGGGATGGAGTTGGCTGTCCTATCCCATATAGGGTCAGTGACCCAAAGCCATGCTGAAGTCAGATGTGTCAGGCCGCAAGGCGCAGATATCGCAGCAATGTTGTACACCATGACACAACGCATTCCGTTCTCCGGACTACATCCTGCTAATCTGCAGGAGTTTGAGAACGAACGCAGAAGAAGAAGAATCAAAATTGAAATGTATACTTACTGTATTTGGATGAAGGGTCTTGATGAAGTGAGTGTAACGTTTGTTCTTGTGTATGCATTTCAGGATGGTCTCTTGTCTGGTACTTTGGTAGATCTCCTTCCCCTGCTGCTACACTTGCTATTGTCATTGTTACAGAATCAACAGTCCTTCCAACACTGCTGCTGCTGGCATAACTGGAAACTGGAAAGGAAGATCGCTCCCCAGAAGACAAAGTACTTTCATGTCTATTTGATGGCTTATAAAAATTATTCTCATTTCTAGAAAATCTCATATTTTGTGGAATGTCTGTTACTTTCCTAGAATCTATATTGTGCATCTCACGCGAGCCAACATTAAGAAATGATTCAACAACTTGTTTCTCTATATAACGAGCATCTAACATTTTACGAGCCTCATCCTGTTCTGCGCCATTGGACACAACCTCAACATTTGATCCCATCTCGTCTGCTTCAATACCATGCAGACTGTCATTCCCAGGGATACCCTGTTCCTCGGTTTCAACATCCACATTGCTATCTTCACTTACTGCTGGATTAAGACTGCCAACAGTGCGTATGTTCTGATGACTGCTATTAATAGTTGGCGGGATCTGCCGTTGGAACTCGGAGCTATCAATACTACTACTGCTATTACTATCACTCATATCACTATCTAAATCATCGCTGTTGGTTTGATCTAAATTATCACACATTGCACCTGTAGCACTTCTAACTGACGGAACATTTAAGGGTGGGCCTCCTCTTACTTTCTCGGATGGCATGTTCAATTAAATTGAGTATGCCCATTGACAATCTTCAGCGTCTGATATGTGATGTACATATTCTTGCATAGATGGACACTGAGTAGGTTTTTCATTATCACATGTAGTAAACAAAACCTACATTAATTTTGTTTATTTGTCCTGAAAGTAATGAGAGAAGAATTAACATTAATCAAAAACATTCAATATTCTAAATTTATATTGTATGTGTATATATATATATATATATATATATGTATGTATGTATGTATGTATGTATATATGTATGTATGTATATATGTATGTATGTATGTATGTATGTATGTATGTATGTATGTATGTATGTATGTATGTATGTATGTATGTATGTATGTATGTATGTATGTATGTATGTATGTATGTATGTATGTATATATATATATATACACACCCCAGGTATATAATCATAATCCTTGTGAAGGGCTAATCTCTACTGGAATTAAGGGGTATTTCAGGGTTATTCTTGGATTGAATTATAGTATCTGGTTGAAATTAAAGGGTTACTACGAGGATGTTGTTGGTGGAAGTTGAAGGGTCATTAGGAAATATTCTCTGCTGAAATTAACATTGGGAGGGATATTCTTGATTGAAGTTAAGGGTAACTGATGGCTATTTTTGGGGATCACGCTAAAGAATCATTATGGGGCTATACCAGACTGAAGTTTAGTGGTACATTACAAAGATATTTTTACTCCACTCTTTCTGCATGTGGGTGGTCAGAAGGTATCAACACTAGCGTATATGACAAACCACATTGCAATAGCAAAACACAAAAAAAGTATGTTTTTATCACCTCTAGGAGGCTATATCTAAATAACTCAAGCATTGTATACCACTGAGAGTTGGAGTCTTCTAAGTATGAAATAAAGATCTGGAGAAACCTCCCTATTTCACAAAAGCATACCAGAGCTATATTGCTTGAAATTCCTTGTCCGAAACAAACTCCGCTCTTTCATGTGAAAAACAAATTAAAATTACATTTTTTTAAATGAACTACTGGTCTCAGTTGAAAACAATGGCCAATTTGCCGTAATTTGTAACAAAGTAAACTGAGTTCTTTGTTAACTGTGACAAATTTTGAGTGAGGTCAACCTAGAATGATAATTCTCAAACAGCAACAATTCTGGTCACTTTATTTTAATGAAGCTGATTTTTTAATGTATACAACAAAGCACATTTCAACAATTGAGCTATTTCACATCACAATGGTCAGTGAGATTTATAGAGCCTCAAAGAACTAAAGAACTATCATTTTTGGTTGCAGACATATATAGATTTTAATAAGAAACCAGATCTTATAAACCAATTGCAGCAACAATGAATAATCATCTTTCAGAACTGGCCACTGCAGACTAGAGGGCCACATATACCAGATCGGGATGACCGCACAAATGAATGTTACTGTGTGAGACTCCCAAATACACACTTCAAAACTTCCCAAAACTGCATGACATGACTACACTGAACTGAGTTGATGAAAAACCTTGGGCAGCCACTCTGACCAGAAGCTTTATTCTGGCAACCAACTTGAAATCTAGCTAGACCAAAAACAAATTATAAATGCAGAACTACTTTTATAGAAACATATAATAAGCAATATGACCAGCACAATTCACACAATCAATTTCCATAAGTAGGCTATCATTCTGTATTTCAAGCTAAAATAGCCCTGTTGTTGTCAATATCCAAATAATGCTACTCTTGTCAGCATAATGCCATTCTTAAAAAAGTGCAGGTCTAAATAAATATCCCCCCCTTTCTAGCCATTAATTAAATAAAAATAAATATCCACAATCCAACAGATAATTATAGCCACAGGAAATAATCCTTGAAAATGAAGACCTCAGGATCTGTTTACTTTTTTCCCTTTATTTTGTTTCGCTATGCGTTAAAAAAAAAAGGTAGGTCTTTTATATGGTATTGTAACATATGTTGTTTTCTGATGTTTACATTTCTGATTCTCTTATTGTTACGAGAATTCTACATAGAAAAGTCGTTTCTGTTATAACAAGTTTTCTTTTGGTTTCTGATGATAGTGTCCACGCTTGGCATTGGTAGCATAGTGATGGTATGATGATCCTTTTATATAGTGCAGTTCACATATTTGTTTTTCAAAATAGGAAACATCTACCCTTAGATCTGGCATGCTATGTTGCATCTATATTAAGATTTCTTGTGTGTTTTCCTCATTTGGAGATTATGATGCTTCCAAGATAAGTGAATTCTTACACCTGTTTAAGTTGTTGGCCATCAATGACTTATTTACTTACCTATCCAATCTCTGTGGTGCAAGCTTTCACTCTTTCTTCCCTGTGCCAGGTGGTGCATGTCTATTTCAGCTGTGTTGTATCTGTATAAAGGGTGTAAGTGATGGAGGGGTTTGGTGGTAAGTCGTTTTCATAGGTCTTGTAGTGCAGGGCAATCAATAAGGTGGTATGGTCATTGATGAAAATAGTAGTGGTTTTTTTTCCTGTTTTTGGGATTGTGAATTCTGTTTTTCCTGTGTTTTCTTCATGGTAAAGCCCCTACATGTTGTATGAAATCTATTTATATGTTTTTGTAGTTCTTCTGTTTATATTATTGCTTATTATCTGCAAAAAGAAGTTCGCTCAGGGGGTTGTTTAGGTTGTCTTCTTCATTAGTGTTGGCAATTTTACATATACAATTGATATATGTAATGAATAGCAAGAGAGATACAACACATCCTTGTCGCATGGCAGAGTGTATGTGGAATTTGTCTGAAAGTTCCACAATCACTCTAAATGCACATTAAGTAACTGCTACTGCACAAGTTTATTAGATATTATGGAAACCCATATTTTGATAGTATTTTCTATAGTTGTTGCCTGTCTAATCTGTAGGAGGCTTTTTCTCTGTCAACAAATTGTAGTTGTTTTTTCTGCCAGTAGTCTGAGTGTAAAATTTGGCATCTATACAGCTCTTATTCTTACAGAATCCCATTTGAGTATTAAGCTGTGGTTCAATGAATGCTCGTAATCTTCTTTCTAGAAGTCTGAAAATAATTTTTCCAGTGTGGCTTAGAAGTGAAATACCTCTGTACTTTGCACAATCCCATTTTCTGCCTTTTCTATTTCAAATAGGCATTATTACAGCATTTATCCAGTCTTCTTGTGTATTCCATTTTATATTAAACAGCCTATATTTAGTTTCACATGAACTTCAAAGACTAATAGATCAAGGCAATAAATCAAGTAAAGAATATACAAATCCAAAAAACAAAAACCATGATAATCAGCAAGGTCAGAGAAGAACAGGTGCTAAACATAAAAATACATGGAGAGAAACTACAACAAGTAGAACATTATCAATACCTTCGACATATAATCACAAATTGTGACAAATGTGAAACAGAAGTTAAAAGGATAATTGGAAATGGCTAAAAGTAGTTTCAATGATATGAGGAAAATATTAACTTCTAAACAAATTACAATCGAGCTAAAGATGAGAATTATAAAATGCTGCATCTACATCAATGTATGGCTCAGAAACATGGGCAATAAACAGAGAATTAGAAGATAGAATTGATGCCTTTGAGATATGGATATTTAGAAGAATAGGGAGAACATAATGGCAAGATAATAAAACAAACAAAGAGGTTCTGACACTTGATATGAAGAAGGAATTATTAAAGGAAATAAAGATCAAGCAAATAAAATATTTTGGCCACATAAAAGATATGACATCTTGTTGAAGACCTTACTTGAGGGTAAAGTCGATGGGAGACGAGCAAGAGTTAAGCTGTGATACGAGTGGGATTGTAACATTGTGAGATGGATTTTAGCTCTATCATGACACTCTCTTCCTAGTTGTATTACAACATTCATCAAAGAATGCCTTGGAGAGAGATTCTGGTATGCACTTTATCATCAATGATGACATTTTTTGACAGTGTACTAGCAAAGTATATGAATCTATTTACTACTTTCAGTGCCGCACTATTTACCTTTAAGCAGGGTGCAAATATTTTGATGATGATTTGTAGATCAGTCACAGAGTTGGCATTTAGTACTCAGCAAATAGACACTCTACCAAGCTAAATGACTACATTATTTTTCTTCTTCCTTTGTTCACTTGAAACATTTCTATATCTGTAATTCTGCATCTTGAATAAAACTGTCTTTTGTAATGTAGCTTCATAGAGCTTTGATTTCAGTGTTGTTTCCTCTGGTCAATATGTTTGTGTCAGCGTTTCATACTCAGTACACTCCTGAAGTATATGTTTGGCACTCTGTGCTGCGTGTATACATGGCAGTGTTGACAATCTTGAATTTTGTGTACTTGTGACTGCAGAGTCAGTTATGTTCTGTTCTGGGGCATAGAATTACAATTTCTGATCTATTCATAATGTGATAGTCATCTGTGTTGGTGTTTGTGGCTTTCTTATTGACTTGATCATCTGTTTTTTCTGATGGTAGGTGATTGGTACATATGGTTGATCTTTGGCAACACCATCCTTAGCCAATTAGTCTGCTTTGTCATTTCCTGGTATTCCACAGTGAAACAGAATCCACTGCATAGTTGCCCTATACTGGTAAGATAGTTCATCAAGTAGTTATTGTAATTCTGTCAGTTTTCCAGACTGGAGAGCTTGAAGCACCAACTGTCTTCCATGGCATCTGTCAGGAATACCACGGGCTGTGGAGCAGGGTTGGAGCTCAGCAGTTTTTCAGCTGCTACCACAATTGCCTGGATTTCTGCATCAAAATTATTACAGAATTTCCCTGTTGGTGTTCTGATCGTATCTCTAGGCTTGTGTGGATATTCTATATATACACCTGCACCTCTATTCCTCACTGCATTCTGTGTATATCCATCTGTGTATACTCTGACCCATATCATATCTCTTATGGATATTTATCATCCAGGAAAATGAGGGTGACCATCCCCCACCACACATCGCTCAGCACTCCCCTCACGTGGGTCTGAATGTACACTGGCACTTCATGCTCCCCACTCCTGCACAGACCCCAAGGGGCCACCAACCTCAGGCAAGCCGTCCACTGAGTTTTCAAGCATGCCTCTTCCCTGTCGCCCCATTGCCAGACCCCAGAATCCTTCCCCCCACTGGACGACCCAGCATACACCAAAACGTCTCCGCCTGTATTAGTACCTTAGTGTTTCCTCACTCATGCTCGTCCCATTCTGTGCACCTACATCATGGGTGTCGATCCCATTACTCCCAGCATTATCCTAAGTGCTGGTTTTTGCACTTTATCTAGATCCTGTAATACGGTGTCCAATGAAATAGTGATGGGGCTTAGTTCAGCCAGGAGGGGCTGGAAACTAAGACTGGTAGGACAGTCCCACTCGAGCATGACCACAATCCTGTCCAAGTAAGCAGGGTTCTGAAGATGGAGGCAACCAGCCAAAAGGCGCACTATTAATCAGCATGCCACATACAAAACACAATAGGAACTGACTACATAATAGCCTAGACTTATTAGGCCTACAGTCACTATTCTAGGCCTATAGAATATATATGTTGGGGCCTGTGTGTGTATATAATTTGAGTATCCTATGTATATATCCTGTGTGAGTATTCTATGTATGTGCAGATTGTGCTGCAAAACTGACTAGAGCAATAATAATTGTATCATATGTGGAATGAAATAATGGATTTAGAGTTTCACTTTCTACTTTCTTAACATAGGCCTATATTTTTAGTGTCATGGTTTGATATTAGAATTGTACTTTACCCATAACAGTTATTAGTTATGATAACTGCAAGCTATAGATAGAGATAGACTAGGCATGGGCCTAGGTAAATGTTTTAGAATATGCTACTTTATTATATGCAACATTTATATAGATTCTTCCATGTCCTACCTAAAGATATCAACATTTGGAGGATTATCTTTAGTTGTATATACATCGATGTCTGTCGTCTACAGATTAGGCCACAGACTACTTGACTACACTACACGACTCGTCTTTGTAACGTGTACTAGTGACGAGTCTTTGTTAACTTTGTAGTCTGTTAATTTGACAGTTATTAATTCGCCCTGAGTGTTTGTGTTCCTAATCCGTCTACCTAGGGGCGGTGGTTATTGCATATTTCAAAACAGTTGACATGTAGTAAATACTGCAAAGCAATGTTGGATGTGAGTCAATCTCCTTTACTCTCTAGCACGTTAGGCTACACACAACAAACCTTGTGAGTTGTCCGGAGTTGTGAAGATTCACTGGCAGAGTAAAAATAAAAGTATTCTGCAGCGAAATGTCGTACCTGAGAGTAAATCACACATGTCGCAAAGTATTCAATACTAAACTGATCATACGATAACTCTAAAATAGTGGTTTTGTAAAGTATCATCTCTATTTAACAAAAAAATTTTTTACTCCCCAAATCCAAAGACGGATCCTACTTTCTTGACTCGGTCGTGTTCTTCGATTAGGGGCAAACAATCTACAATTGTACACAAATACACCAAATAAACACACCATTGTAAAATTATACTTACAAATGAAGTTATAATACATTATCCTTTCGTAAGAACCATGAAATATCAATGATAACAATCGAAAAAAGTTATAACTTTGAGTCTATCTACCACAACATGCTAGACATACCTTAAACACAATGGCGACACACCGCGATGTTGTTGGATCGCCGCGAGCACAGCTGTGTGTGACGATTGGCGTGTCGATCAATTCACAAGAGTTTCATTGGTTAATCCACACTAACTAATTACATATGTCAGCCAATCATAATATCATAAAAAGAGACCGATTAAAGAATTTGGACACATGTTCTAATGCGGGAAAGAGAAAGACAACATGAAATGGGGAAAAAAGAAAATATGAAGTGGAAGAGTATATAATACATATAACAGATATATAATATATGGCCTATCTATGTGACGTATCTTTAAAACTTTGTCCTCACTGTCACTAGTAAGATTCTCAGGTTTGTGCAAGCTGTCCAGCCTATTCCAGTGGCATGTTCAGAAGGTCCTCAATACTGTATCCATCGCTGGTCAGCTTATTGTTTCCTTCCCTGGAACTTTTCCCTCCATGATTAATGTTTCTAAACTACTGTGCCTTTTTATGACCATAATATCCCCAAATCTCTCTGTATAATCCGTGCTGGGCAACGCGACAGTCGAGTTAGATCAGGTTTGCTGTGTCCTCAGACAAGGGCTTGCTTTCCGTCAACATTGCCTACGGCGTCCAGAATCTGAGTCTCAAAACTTTCGGTAAAAAATTTGAACAATATGTGATTCCCGACATTTTTTCGATGATTTTCCTTTGTGCAGTGAGGACTTGTATTCAAAGTTTTTTCCCATACCCATGAACATATGTTCAAGTTGGAGTATCCAATACTTCAGTCATGACTCCTATTTTGAATGGGGGAAATTTTAATGGGACATGTCTGTGTGTTCTCGAGCAGGAACAACACTTTCGCCGAAGGGTCTCATGCTGGACAATTGTAACTTCGTTGCAACGCTATCGTGTCTCCCAATTCAATGTGTAGGTCTACTATAAGCATCGCTATATCGTAACGACATCTACCCATATCGGTGTCGACATCTACCCATATCGGTGTATCAACATTGGCCGCTCGTTGTATCTGCATTGTGACTGACCGAGCCGTAATGCCTTGTATCACTGTGTGTCGACAGTGCCACTGTATGTGTTAGCGTGGAGGTGTAGGAGATAATGCATGTCTTTTTGCAGTCAATGCTCATTAAATCAATGTCCACGGACATTATCCAGGTGTTGGTCAGGAACACAGCACGAGCCGCTGTATGGTTGTTTCCAGTGGGCATCACGAGGAGGTACTTTTATGATTTTGGTTATCTGCAAACCCTGGGTCCTCACGCGAGCAATGCGCAACCCTTTGCACCCCAACTGTTGGTTTCGGTTAGAATTCATGATAGACCCGAGAACCTTTGCACGAATTTAAAAGGTGTAGTATTTTAGCTCTGTTATGATATGTTTAAAAAAAAAGAACATGATAATCAGCAAAGTCACAGAACAGGTGCTAAATATAAAAATACACGAAGACAAACTACAAGTAGATCAATATCTCGGACACATAATCACAAATGATGAAAACTGTGATACTGAGGTTAAAAGTTAACTAGTTAGTCGTTGGTTCATCGTCACTGCACTCAGGACAAGTCCATATGTGCTCAGATCTCTCTTTGAGTGTATCCGCCATTACACGTTGACTGAAGGTCTGAGTTCGCCGTTGATTGACCATCATTATTTCTCGCCCACGAAACCGTTCTTTTCTAGCGACACCACATTTGAAACCAGGCTCCTTTATTCTAGTCATGGAACAAGAGTCATTGTAACTTACACAGTCATTTGTTCGTACGTTTTCCCGTAGGACGTTCAAAATGTCTGCCCGATCCATTGCTCCACCAACAGCCGTAGTAGCAGCGTGTGCGGCCAAACCATCTGTCTCTCATTACCCCGGACTCTACATGTGTCTTATGCGGCTTAAGAGTGATATGTCTCTATACTTAGTCCAGTCCTTCTTGCTGCCTTTATTCTTCCAGATGAGAACAATAACCGCTGTATTCCACTCCTGTGGTGTCGTGTGTCTTATTGTGTAAATATTTATTTATTTAGGGTTAGTTGTGTAGAACACCACTATCCTAACTCAAACGATAAAATAAATATTTAAATTATTAAATGATGAACATTCAAGTACAAACATAGTTAGCTATTTCTCTAGTGCTAAAGACGGCACATAGGGCGGATGTCATTGATTTCCATGTCTCTCGTTTCATTGCTATTTGCATTAGGTCTGCATTGTTTCTGATACCGACGGTGAAACGTTCTCTTGTAATAGTTCTACATAAAGTTTCTTTTGGTCTTCGTTTTCTCTTGCCCTTTGGTGACCACATCAAAGCATGATAGAGAAATCGTTCAGTATCCACTCGCAGCACGTGTCCGATATAATTCCAGCAACGTTTTATAATATGTCTATAGGTGGATGCACATTCTTGTTTTGATCGTTGTCTGACAACTGTGTTTGATTTGAAGTATGACCAACTTATGTTCAGTAGCTTTCTAAGACATTTATTTTCAAAGATGTTTAGTCTTTGTTCTAAGTTTGATGTTGCTTTCCAACTTTTGCATCCATTTGTTAATGTTGGAATTATGCAAAAGTTGAAGATTTTGAGTTTTGTGTTATTTGTTAATGTTTACAAATATATACAAGGGAAATAACTCGACTGTGAGGTAGCGTCTACTTGTAATGTACCTAAGTTCCTAGTACTAAAATGTATGTTCTGATTTCCTAATTTGGGGGAAGGGTTTCCTTCCCCTATCTACAGGCTTGGGTTTGGGATTTTTTTTAAATGTTGAAAATATGGTAATGTATGGCACGGCAATCAGAAAATTAAATAAATCTTACTCAGTGCTTATCAACTCACGAGGTTTACATGTCAATACTGTATTGAGCTTGCTTATCGAGTTTGTTTATTTCCATTTCGGCTGCCCCGTAAGATAGTCATACTCAACCATCCATTGGTGGGATTAAATAATAGATAGTGGGGTACTGATGAAATCTAAATCTGTAAGAATACACATAATGCAGACGACAATACAAACTAGCTGGGCAGCTCACCTGGTTCGCATGAAAGATCTTCATTTGCCAAAAATAAAAACGTCTATAGGTCTACGGAGAACTCCAGACATGCTCACGCAAGACCACTGGACAGAAAAAGAGCTTTATCGATATGGACTTACTTCAACTTAGTGACATGTGAGATGAAATGCTTGAGGAAAGCTGCAGGGGTCACCAGGCTTGATAGCTTGCGAAATGAATATATCAGGGAAAGAATAGGTATAATATCTTGTACAGATTACATAGAGAGAGAACAGATCAAGTTGTTTGGCCACATTATGAGAATGCATCACGAAAAGGTGCCCGTACAAGCGTATAACCAAATGAGATCAGAGTACAAAGCCATAGGAAGACAATGGAAAAGATGGACAGAAAACGTCAGGGACATCCTGTACAGACACGGTAATAGCACAACCAAGGCCACACAACTGGCTTTAGAACGCAAGCTCGAGCTCCAATCACCCCTACGCTTAACGGCAAGAGTGGATCACAAACCACCTGGGGAAAGACAATAGACTTACTTCAACATAAACACAATTTCATGGAAGCCTTGAATAAGACAGATCCGACTGTCTTCAGAGAGTCAGAAGTGGTGCAGATGTTGCAGAGAACCTCAGAAAGGATGCTGCTCAACTAAGAATGTGTGAGAAAAAAAGCAAGAGCTGCTCAATGTCCTACATGTTCATCCCACCCATTTTCAGAGTGTGGAAAAAATTACAGACACACATAAAACTTATTAGTCACAGCAGGACACTATTAGGCATTAGTCAACATTATCTTCATCATCATCATTCAAATTGAGCTCAGGTGGTAAATGGTCATCATCAACTCCGACAGATGAACAACAATGTAGGCTTATATAAGAGTTTCCAGCAGACGAAAGAAACAGTGGATGACGCTATACCATGAGAATACATGCAATCAGTGGGCTATTGGACTAACAGAAGGAGTCTAGTCCCTAGTTATTTTAATATTTTGTCATGGGTTCGAATCCGGCTCATGGTGTCTTGTCCGCAAGGTGGATTTTTTCAGAGATCCCTGTGGATAATCGCTTGAACCTATGGAGTTACATGCTACTAGTAGTACTCTCAGCAGACGACGTGCCACTTCAATGAGAGCGATGGAGTACATATGGGAAACAGTGAAGTAAATCTCCTGTCTTTTGGGTTAGGGCGTGCCACCTCAATGAGAGCGATGGAGTACATATGGGAAACAGAGTTACAGTGAAGTAAATCTCCTATGTCTTTTGGGTTAGGACGTGCCACTTCAATGAGAGCGATGGAGTACATATGGGAAACAGTGAAGTAAATCTCCTATGTCATTTTGAACCCCATTTTAAATTTAGTTCAGCTAATTTAATATTCTCCATGAAACAAAACTAAAAAAATTGAATAAACAATTGTAGCATTGCTCAACCATGAGTTACATTTTGCATAACACTATCCGTATATTGTTCATATGAACAACTACACACTGGCAGTTCAATAACTAGCTGAGTGTTATTGACTGACAAGTAAGGAGATCATGTTTAGATGAATTACGCCTTGTTATGCTGTAAAGAACATGCTAACACTAGATGATTCTGTCATAAGCAAATATTATTTCCATTTGATTTTAATACACTGCAGTATTGTAGTTATTTAGACTATGTAATTGCTCCCATGAAAGACCTCAAAGAACTTCCTGCATGATGGACTGTAAAATAAATTCTGGCTTAGAAACAAAATAGCTGCTGCATTAACAGAAAGGCTAAAATGGTCCAAAAGACATAGGCAGTTGACTAAATTGTACTGTGATTTCTCCATGTATAATTAGCGCCTATCAGCAAAGATCCATGACACTTGCCAAGAATACCACTCATAGTAAACAACTCTGTAGCTTCAAGCGATAATCCTCAGGGATGTTAGAAAAAATTCACTTGTAAACAAGACACCATAACTTGGAATTGAACCTGTGAGCACAAGGTAAATGGCTTAACCACTATGCCAGGTCATGAGATGTACATGATATATTTGTATTGTAATGAGATACATATTATGCCTGACATCAATCAAATTGCATCAACTACTTCACATCCGTAGATTAATTTCTGCAAAAAGCAATTGTGTGTTGGCTACAAAAAAGGTAGTGCTCAGTTTGAAGATCCATATGCCCATCTTATCAATTGTACAAACCAAATGCTTTTTTAATATTAAATATGGAGTCAATTAAAAATGATGATGAAATAATCCCTTTATCTGTGAGCAGGTTAGCTATTGACTGCCCTTTGCCTTTGTGACAAAAGCAGAGATTCTTATCAGTTGTGTATAACCCATGTCACAACACATGGGTTCATATAAGGTCTCACAGGTATGGATGTGTAAAGAAGGGTTTATGCATGATTAGTCCATGAAGGGAGACATACCACTGCACCAGTATCCCATGATTACCATGTGCTACTCAGGAGCAAAGCACACACCTCTAGGTCAACTATTTCATCATTCTTCTGTCAGATTTGTTTACCCATCTGCAGTGATGGCACATTTAGCATATGCCTGGGAGTCTACCACAAAAGGATAAGGGTGCATCTCTTTGTTATCCATGTGAATTATTTGATAGAAGAAAAAAGTATGAAATTTAGACAGGATGTGAAATAATTTTTTTCACAGGTGACAGACTTGTTATATTACTTCCTAGGTATGGGAATTCTGTCACCTGGTTAAGTCTGTTGTTTCCAATATATATATATATATACACACATATACAGTCAAATCCCATTATAACAACTTGGTCCCGACCGACAAAATATGTATGTAATCATTTAAATATGCTATATATAGTAATTATGAATTTTTTAAAAATATTGTTATGTAGGGAATTTTTTTTATTAGAGGATGCTCTATAGTGGACCTTCACTGTATATACCGGTATATATATATATATATATTAAATTGCCTTTTGTGTTTATTTTTAGACACCCACCAGACCATTCTTGTAGTGAGACAATGGTCATACATATTTCCAGCAGGATGTAGTCCAGAGAATGGAAATGTGCAGTGTCACCACTTTATTTGTGCCAATAGTCTGACACATCCTACCTGGATGGTAGTAACTAATATGTTCTGTATTTTTAGCGCCTCCACTGAACAGTGTCTGTAGCCATATCGCTAGTAGGCCAGTCATACAAGAGAACTAGTTTCATATGGATCAGGAAGAACATGTGAGACATAATGGAAGTAAATTGATATACAAATAGTAGAATTATGTAGAAGTTTTATTTTTTTACAAAACATCATCACAGTATGAATTGGCGTATATCATATATCAAATCAATATGGTTGGTTGGTAAGGTAAATAATGTGGTTGCCTCTCATATAATCTTAAGATACTTTTACATTGGGAATCTCTTGATTAATTGTTGATGATCCAGGTTGAGAACCACTCAGTGAAAGATGATATTGGCTACGAACTGGTCACAACAGACTGAGAAGTCACATGTTCCGAAAGCTTAAGATTGGTGAGACAGACCTGTGCAACTGTGGACTGAACCCAGAGACTGCAGAACACATTCTTCATGCCTGTCAACTCTACCAAGAAGAGAGGGAGAAAATATGGCCTACTGAGACGGCACTGCTTCCAGACTTGAGGGGTTCCATGGATGACCTGAAGCGAATCACACAATTCATTGAAGCTATTGGTGCGGTAACCTGATATCTGACTGAAGAACGATGAAGAAGAAGATGATATTGGTAAAATTAGGGCTTATACCTCTGATAGTTACCATACTGTAAAGTACATACTAAGAAAATAATTACAGAGAATACTGGTTGAACTGATGGGATATGGGAATAACAGGCCATGCCATGTATTCTGAAATTAATGGACCTAGACCAATATAAACTCGATACAAAGACAAGACCAAAGCACCATTTTTCAACTCAGAAAAGGACATATTGCTCTTAATTACTATCTCAATTGAATAAATATAACTCCCCTTACTTAACTATAGAAATTGCAATCACCCATATAAAACAAATCCTATTTGAGGAGTTGATAAAACTCGACAAGAGCTCCTTCCACCATGTCCATCTATCCAAAAATTTTATATGGAAGACTATCCAAATAACAAACAACATGTAGATTTTTACAGACTGGTATGCGTTGTCAAAGAGTAAAAATTTGCAGCTCTGGATGAAGATAAGATACCTCAGAGAAAATGGTACCAATCAGATAAATAGTTAGTGAGCTCTGTCAAAGTTATCTTAATTGGGTAATCTGATTAATAACCTTTATAGACAGAATGAGATAATTAGGCAATCTGATTAATAATCTTTATAGACAGAATGAGATAATTGGGCAATCTGATTAATAACCTTTATAGACAGAATGAGATAATTGGGCAATCTGATTAATAATCTTTATAGACAGAATGAGATAATTGGGCAATCTGATTAATAAACTTTATCGACAGAATTAGATCATTGGGCAATCTGATTAATAACCTTTATCGACAGAATGAGATAATTGGGCAATCTGATTAATAATCTGATTAATTAGATCATTGGGCAATCTGATTAATAATCTTTATAGACAGAATGAGATAATTGGGCAATCTGATTAATAATCTTTATAGACAGAATGAGATAATTGGGCAATCTGATTAATAACCTTTATAGACAGAATGAGATAATTGGGCAATCTGATTAATAATCTTTATAGACAGAATGAGATAATTGGGCAATCTGATTAATAATCTTTATAGACAGAATTAGATCATTGCGCAATCTGATTAATAACCTTTATAGACAGAATGAGATAATTGGGCAATCTGATTAATAACCTTTATAGACAGAATGAGATAATTAGGCAATCTGATTACCAGTAATAACCTTTATAGACAGAATGAGATAATTGGGCAATCTGATTAATAACCTTTATAGACAGAATGAGATAATTGGGCAATCTGATTAATAATCTTTATAGACAGAATGAGATAATTGGGCAATCTGATTAATAATCTTTATAGACAGAATTAGATCATTGCGCAATCTGATTAATAACCTTTATAGACAGAATGAGATAATTGGGCAATCTGATTAATAACCTTTATAGACAGAATGAGATAATTAGGCAATCTGATTACCAGTAATAACCTTTATAGACAGAATGAGATAATTGGGCAATCTGATTAATAACCTTTATAGACAGAATGAGATAATTGGGCAATCTGATTAATAATCTTTATAGACAGAATGAGATAATTGGGCAATCTGATTAATAATCTTTATAGACAGAATTAGATCATTGGGCAATCTGATTAATAATCTTTATAGACAGAATGAGATAATTTGACAATGCGTTGTCAAAGAGTAAAAATTTGCAGCTCTGGATGAAGATAAGATACCTCAGAGAAAATGGTACCAATCAGATAAATAGTTAGTGAGCTCTGTCAAAGTTATCTTAATTGGGTAATCTGATTAATAACCTTTATAGACAGAATGAGATAATTGGGCAATCTGATTAATAATCTTTATAGACAGAATGAGATAATTGGGCAATCTGATTAATAATCTTTATAGACAGAATTAGATCATTGCGCAATCTGATTAATAACCTTTATCGACAGAATGAGATAATTAGGCAATCTGATTACCAGTAATAACCTTTATAGACAGAATGAGATAATTGGGCAATCTGATTACCAGTAATAACCTTTATAGACAGAATGAGATAATTGGGCAATCTGATTAATAACCTTTATAGACAGAATGAGATAATTGGGCAAGAATGATTTCTATGATAAAATAGTGCTATTTGTTAAGTAAGTTGGTGACCTTGTGTGAGAGATGTGGTTTAGAACAATGATAAAATACTTCAAATTGGACAAATAGGATAGTGAGATTGGATAAAAGAGTGATAATTTGACAAAGTACAAAAATAATAAAAATCAATGTTTGAACCAAGAAAAAAACACCAATCTTTGATATTTTATGAAGCAAAGAATTCCTAGGCATTTTATAAACAAAACATTGCATTTGTAAGAAATAGATCATAGACAGACATCAGTTAGAAAGTATTAGCAAAAATGTTAAACTGAGAGATGTCATTACAAATGATGGCAGATGTGAAACAGAAATTAGAAGAATATGAAAGGCTAAAAGTACTGTCAATGACATAAGGAAATAACAAACATCCAAACAAGTGACAAACACAGTAAAACTGAGAATTTATAAAATACTACATCTATTTTACATTAATGTGCGGCTCAGAAACATGGCTAATTAACAAATAGCTAGAATATAGAATTGGTGCTTTTGAGATGTGGATATATAAAAGAACAGGGAGAACTTAATGGAAAGAGAAAAAAAAACAAAGTGGCTCTGACAACACTTTGTATGAAAAAATATCTATTAAAGGAAAATAAAATGAAACAAATTAAATACTTTGGATATATTAAAATAACATGACACCTTGTTGAAGACCTTACTTGGAAGTAAAGTCAAGGAGTGGAGAGCAAGAGGTAGGCAGAGATACAAGTTGGAGGGAAACATAATGAGATGGATAAAATACAGTCTGGTAGAGTGTACTACCAAGGTAAGAAACAGATGTTGGAGGTCTGTTGAGTCAACCTTCAATGCAGAGATGGCACCTTATAATGATGACACTGAAAGATCAGTAAAATAGGAAACAAAATAAAAAAGCTACAAATAAAAAAGAAAATTGGACAAAAGTTTCATGAAAATTTAAAGTTAGTATGAACATTGAAAATATCTAAAAAAGAATGTGGTGTATTAAGTTCAAAAGGCGACAAAGAACTATGTAAAGAAAGATGTCATTTTCAGGGGCAACTACTACAATCTTAAAAAGAACTATTAGATGGCATACACAAGCATACAAAATCAAAATTAAGAGCTCAACAGTGACACCGGTTAATAAATTTAAATATCTGGAAACCCTGATAACATAAGATGGAGAAAGTACATCAGAAATAGAATAGGACAGGCAAAAACAGCTGCTCACAAAATAAAAAATATCATGTACAACAGAAGAAGTAAGGAAAAGAGTCTTTCAATAAAGTGCTACTTTTGTCATATGAAAGTAAATAATGGATAATAAATGAACAAACAAGTAGGAAACTAGACACCACAGAGATGTGGTTCTTTAATCCAATGGACAAATATAAACCATTAATGAGGAGGTACTAATGGAAATTGGCACCAAAATAAAGTTAGTTAACAACATCAGAAAAAAAAGTCCACATTTGTTGGCCACATCATGAGAAATGTGTAGAATACAATGTAACAACAGTCAAATTGAGAGAAAAAAAAGAGGGAGTGAAAGGGAGAAGATAGATGATGGTTTAGCATCATGACATAGTAGAGTCAGCAGTGGTCTTGATAATTTTTTAGACTAACGGGAATTGAACCAGTCCGTTCAACGGCACCAAATCGCCTAGAAACTATTGAACACACGTTCTTCCGTACTTGACTAACCGCATCTCCAAAAAAAGATGTGATTTCATCAAGCCTTTCAAACCGTGCACACAAAGTCACCAGAATGGACCGATCAAGACAAGGACTATTACAACAACAAACATCCCGTACAGGTATTGAAATATCCTCAGTAACAACAAACATATAACATAATATCCGTATTAGTTATACAAGTGCTGATAGGTCTTCTTGTAAACATGGATAACATATATAGACAATACAATTACTCAAAGCAAAATTGTATTGTCTATATATGTTATCCATGTTTACAAGAAGACCTATCGGCCCTTGTATAACTAATACGGATATTATGTTATATGTTTGTTGTTACTGAGGATATTTCAATACCTGTACGGGATGTTTGTTGTTGTTGTAATAGTCCTTCTCTTGATTGGTCCATTCTGGTGACTTTGTGTGCACGGTTTGAAAGGCTTGATGAAATCACATATTTTTTGGAGATGCGGTTAGTCAAGTACGGAAGAACGTGTGTTCAATAGTTGCTAGGCGATTTGGTGCCATTGAATGGACTGGTTCAATTCCTGTTAGTCTCAAAATTTTTAAAAAATTGTCCTCTGGCTTCCTACTTATATTTACCAGTGGTCTTGATACACAATACTGAGGATAGAGTGTTGATGAAATAAATTACAGCTTCTGTTAGACATCATGATGATCTCTAATGGCAGTTACTGTGAACTCTGGAGTACAAAGATGATCAATGTTGTTGAAATTAGTGACTACAATGTTGTTGAAATTAGTGACTACAATGTTGTTGAAATTAGTGACTACAATGTTGTTGAAATTAGTGACTACAACGTTGTTGAAATTAGTGACTACAACGTTGTTGAAATTAGTGACTACAATATTGTTGAAATTAGTGACTACAAAGGTCAAAGGTATATGGCAGATACTATGCACATGTAGGCAGAAATTATTATCAAGCTTCTTGCCAGTTTGTATTATGTAAGTAATATTCATGTTGTGGGACTCAGATTTGAAGTTATCTGCAATAACAAATGTGGCTGTAGATAATGACACACTAAAAGTTTGTATCACATAAGCACATGTAGCATATTTTAGACTGTCAAAAATGATTGTGTCAAAGTGACTCTGAACACTGATTTTTCAGGAACAACAAATCAACATTTTATACCATTTTTATATCATTCCTGATCCTTCACATTCATGAACATGATTCATAGCATCCTATTTCTATGATTCCGCATCAAGTACATCCCGTTTCTCTAAAATTATTTTACAAGGAGCAGTCGAAGGTGGAAGAAGAAGAGGGTAGAGAAAATCCTGGATTGATAACATGAAGGAATGGTATGGGCATGATTTTTCTACACTTCTCTGAATGACTGAGGACAGAGCTGTTTGGAGGGCACTTTGTGTTTATGTATTCAGTGTGGCATCCCTATGACCCTGGCAGGTTATGGGTCTTATTATATCCCATTTGTATGCGTCTTTGTACCAAAGTAGAGGTCGATCCTGAGACCCATTCCCAGACTGTAATTTTCCATAAAGTAAATCATTAAGGCAAAAGGAGTATATCTCTCTATAGCGCAATTCCCAGGCTGAAATAAAGAGACAATTACAGATTGTTATCACAGATAACTACCTCCCTACAAGTTTAGCAGTACTGTTTTCTGAGTTTAGGCAACTCTTCTGTTTACACATTTTTGTGTGTGGATCTTCTGACATCAGTTTAGACAACTATTCAGTTCACATGATTTTTCATGGGTCTCAATGGAGAATCGGTGACATCATTTGTCTTCTATTCATGATGTTGTGGGTTAAAATCAGGTTTCAACATCTGGTTCCCACTTGTATTTTTAGGAATCCATAAGGATTATCAGATGAAGTTATATGCTTGAGTAAAACTCTTTACAGACAGCCTTCTTCTCATGAGCAAAAATATAACTGAGTATATTTGTGGAAACATGAGTATAATGAATTATTTTGAGTCCTTATTTCATGCTTCACTAAATCGTGACAGACCGGCAGTGTAGAAGACCTATTCGCTGAAATAATTAAGATCCCATTCATGACATTTTTTATTATTGTTGGACTCTTGATTGGGCACTATTTATATACTTGGCGTTGTATGTCAAAAAATAGGCAAACCAATAGTTTGCAGTGAAATTGGCCCCATGGTTATGTTTTAGTTGAGAAGTCTTTATTGGAGAAGGTGATGACTAAATCCAAATGTGAAATAATCCTGGCGGACTTGTTGTTTCTGCCTACATAACTAAAAACTAACTTTCTTGACAGTATTTTCCCATCCTCAGTTTAGAAATTTTCTTAATTTTTCAATCAATTAATTAAGTCTTTATTTCCCTTTGTGTTTTTACACACTCTCGGGTGTCTAGGCTATGGACAAGGATTTTCCATTTATTTCTATCCATGGATATTCTCAGAATTATTCCAAGTGATGTATGATATTAATCATGGTTGCACATGTTTTCCTCTTTTGAGTTGTCTTCTGATTGCACTGCACATATGAGCTCTTCTATTGACCTACTCCTAACACTTTGATTATTTGATCTCTGTTTCATCTCTTCCTTTGGCCTACCACTGACACTTTGGTGATTTGATCTCTGTGTCATTTCTTTCTATTGGTTACCTCTGATACTTTGATGCTTCAGCTCTCCCTACTTGATGTATACTTCTACAACCCATTCTATAATGAAATTCCTACAGGGCTTTCTTGATAAAAGAAAGCATCATTCTGTATGTGGTTGATGTGTCTTGTTTCATACACATTATCAATGATTTCACTCTTGCAATTTGGTACATATCTGTACTTCTTCTGTTAAAAGTCTGGAAATCCCTCTTACCATTCATCTATAACTATATTACGGTCCTATTGATGCACAGTCTTCTTTTCCTCTACATCTCTTCCAAATTCTTCTTCTTCAGCGTTCATTCTCAAACTCCTGCTGTATCTCCCTTGTAGCATAACCATGGTCCAACTAGATTTCCAGCAGGATATAGTCCAGAGAATGAAAATGCGCTGTGTCGCCGTTTTATTTGCGCCAATGGCACTTATGTAGGCAAAACTAACATTGAGGCTTGATGACCATTTTTGTCAACATCTGCATGAAGTATAACATTTGATCTTGATTCATGTATTCAGTAACTTTAACTCTTTAGTTGCTAAATTATATCCCCAATGACTTTCACTTTGTGCTGAATCATTCTCTAATCATACAAAAATAAGAGATCTTTCACAGTACTAGCTCTTTTATTGATACCAGATTTGATATACAGCATCAATGGGAAGTTTGAGGCTTACAGGAACTTGGTGATTTCAGAGTGAAATCATTTTAGCCATGAGGGGACAGATAATAAAAAAAATAAGTTAGATTGTCCATAGCATGTAAAGGGTTAACAAGAATGGTCCTCAAGTGTACTTTACATATTAAGATCATAGCCATCACATCTTGTACCACTAATAAAGAAAAGTTTCTTATCTTAGAAAATAATTACATATCTCTATATTGTTTCTGGCTTATGTTTGAAAAGAACACAACATTTCTATGTGTGATATTTTCAGGATTCTAACTATCTTCACATTATTATGAACATATTAAAAGTTAGAATTAACAAGTATAACTTAGTTATGGAGCATGTAGCATTAATGCATGGAGCCAAAATATTGGTAATGAACAAGAATTTAAAATATAGAATAAACACTTTTAGATGTGACATACAAAAGAATAGGGATAGTTTTCTGAAACAAATAAATAAGGAGGTCCTGGAAAAATGGAAATAAACCCCCAAAAAGAAAATACTCACAAAAACAAGACAACTAAAATATTTTAAACATATAGAAAGGCCCTGCTAAAAACCATGCTGGAAGGGAAAAATGAAAGATATAGAGCAGATAAAGATTAAAGTGGGAGGAATACATTAATAGATTGGTTAAATTACATTTTGTCAAAGTTAAATTATATTTAATTAGAGCTAGCATATTTCCAGCAGGAATATACGGCTGTGAAAAATGGACACTAAATAAATCAGTGGCACAGAGAAAATGAGATGAAGGATTTTGACAGTATCATGGCTGGTACAATAGACGAATCAAGAAGTGATAAGAACATTCAATGTTGAAGAGGGTTTGCTCCTAAACAACAATACAATAAGAAAGCTTAGATTATTTTGGTTATAACATCATGGACAAATTAATAATAGAAGGTATGGTTGCTGGTAATAAGGCCACCCAAGATGATTATTGATAAGAGACATTTCAGTTTGTTAAAACATGCCCTTGACTGCGGCAAGCCAGCTCGCTCAGAATCGTGAGTGGTTCAGAACATCTATAACAACTAGAAAGAATATACCACCAGAATGATTAATATCACAGCAAGAGAAAGAAAGTATTTTATATCCATTACAGCCATTGTTGTGGATATGGCACATGATCTGATTTAATCTTATTTTTGTCATATAATTTGTCTGATTTATTTCTATTTCATAATTTTAAATTACACATTCTTGTGTCGCCATGCTGAGTTTTAACAATTTTAGATGCATTTTTTAATGACTGTCTGTTTACCACCTTTAAAATAGTGAATGTTTTATTCTTTAACTCAGTGCACAATCTGAAACTACATTTTTACGAATCGTTTTATCAAACTACTAATTGAAGCCACAAATAACTTCCAGTAAAAATGGGGACACCCAGAAGCCACTTCAAATGGCATCTTGTATTTTAAGTTATATTTTAAGTGTTAATATGTGTAGCCCCTTTTGTTTGATAAAGGTCTTTCAGTATAAATTACAGTTATTTTGTTTGTGTGATTTGTAAAACTACCAGATTTTATGTGTTAAATATTTCTCCCTTTAGTCTATAGTTCTTCTGCAGCCTAAATTATTAATCCTAAATGGAAAAGTATTTTATTTAGCCGTATGATAGAATAGTGCTAATTTCAACAAGTGTGTTTTAGATATATAAAAGAATGTTGCCAATTTAAAACATGGACTGGTGAGTTCTGGGTAAAAAAATGTGTGAGTTCTGAGTAAAAAATGGACTGGTGAGTTCTTGGTAAAAAATAGACTGATAGGTGATTTCTGGTGGAAGGGCACTAATTGGATATACAGAGTGGTGACCTGGTAGAATGGTATTACTGGTAATTGGAAAAGGAAGTTTGTGAATCCTGGTGAAATTGTACTAATTGGAGATGTAGGTTGGTGACTTCTGGTAGAATCGTACTAATTAGAAATACAAATTGGTGACTTTTTGTAGAATGGTACTAAATTGAAATACAAATTGGTGACTTCTGGTAGAATGGTATTAATCATAAATATAAGTTTGTGCCTTAAAAAAAAAAGAAAACATATTAGAAATATAGGTTGGTGATTTCTGGTAGAATGGTCCTAATTGGAAAAGTAGGTTGGTGACTTCTGGTACAATGGTACTAATTTGAATTATAGGTTTCCACAGAAGATGGATGTATCGAGCCACTGGCGCAATAAAACGGCGACACAACGCATTCCATTCTCTGGACTACATCCTGCTGGAAATCTAGTAGTCCTGCTACAAGAGAGATCCAGCGGGAGTTTGAGAGTGAAAACTGAGGAGGAGGAAAATTATAGGTTGGTGACTTCTGGCAGAATGGTACTAATTTCAAAAGCAGGTCAGTGACTCCTGGTGGAATGGTGCTAATTGGATAAGTATATTGGTGACTCCCTGGTGGAATTATACTAACTATAAACATAGGTTGGTGACTTATGGCAGAACGGTACTAATTTCAAAAGCAGGTCAGTGACTCCTGGTGGAATGGTGCTAATTGGAAAAGTAGGTTTATAATTTCTATACAATGGTACTAATTGGAATTATAATTTAGTGACTTCTGATGGAATGGTACTAATTGGAAAAGTAAGGTGGTGACTCCTGGTAAAATTTTAATAATCGGGAAAGTTAGTTGTAGACTGATATAAATTAATGAAATGTGGGATAGAATAATACAATTTCTCCCAAGATTTGGTTATCACTTTTGGTTGGCCTGAAATAAATCCTGTGTCAGTTTGCAATCATTTACATTTAAAATAACATGCTGTGGTTAGTTATCAAAACTATAGATAAAGTAATCTCTTTTTCCAATCAGGCAAGATATATTTTGGCCATCAGTGTCTAAACAATTTGTTAACTTTGAGCTACATTTTGTGCTTTCATCTATCTTCAATCTATATCAAATCTCAACATTTTCCCATAAAACCACATTCTCTGTTGTTTCCTGATAGTATTAAGCTATGTGGAGACAGCAGAGATAAGTTTTTATAGAAGAGTGATCAGAACTCCATAGATATGTTGAAGGAAATGAATTCATGAGTCAATTATACCAAGAAGAAAGGGAGAAAATACAGCCTACTGAGTATTTTCAAACCTAAGGGGTTTCATGGATGACCTGAAATGAATAACAAAGTTAATTGAGTCTATTGATTTTGTAATCTATAAGAACAAAGAAGAAGGAAGTGAATTCACAAATTGAACCGACGACTCACATAAGAAGACTTTCTCATATTTTGGACATATAGAAGGATGAAAGTGAGAAAATCTAAACAACTGTAAAGTTTAAGAGTAAAATAAACAAATGAAGACTAAAAAAATACTGAATCATGGCAAGGGGAACATTTGTATAAGAAATTATTAGTACTTTATAAGACAAAGACTTTGGATAGACATGCCACATAGCGTGGGCTATAATAAATGATTGGCAGTAAAGGTGACAGAAGTCTATTGACAGACATGATACCCCATCAAGGCCAACTCCTTGACGTGGAGATGGGGCTTAGTCCAGCCAACAGAGGCTGGAAACTAAGATTGGTCGGGCCAACCCAATATCGAGCAGGGTCACAATCCTGCCCAAGCAAGCACAGGTGCTGAAGTCAGAGATGCCAGGCCGAGAGGCGCACCAGCAACCATGGTATTATGCAACCCGAATAGTTGACGTTAAGATTGGTCTCATCACCACTTGTGCCCTTATGGGCAGGCAGCACAGATAGCTGAATATATCCTGCAAGACTGCAATACACTAAACCAATTAAGGGAAGAATACTGGCCCACAGAGATGAATATCCACATAAAGATGTATGGGAGCACTGAGGAGCTTTCAAATACAGCAGAATTTATTAAGAAAACAGGACTTGATGTGTAGACATGTCAAACTGCGAATGAGAAGAAGACAGACATGATAGCTGTCACACAGAATGGACTCTAAGAAGAAAATACAATTTATTATGTGAAGATGGTTGTCACATTCCATGGAGATTAGAATGACTCTAAAGCCCTGTTGATGTCTGATGTGATAGACAGGTGAACATATGAACACCAAGATGTAAACCATGACACAATGCATTCCATTATCTGGACTACATCCTGTAGGAGTTTGAGAAAATATGCAGAACCAGAAGAAATAAATCCCGATATTTATAATACTGTATACTACACAATTAGTGTAGTTTTGTTTTCTCAAGTTATATAAACGATTGATATTAATAAGATACTTTAAGAAATTACAAAAAATCAGATGGCAGAAGGTGAGATTTGTACCTGATGCATTTGGATGGTACAATTTTGCCTTGTAACTGGAGTCAACAAGTTCTACTAATTCAGCCAATCCCAATCTCTAAAAATGATGCAATTTTAGCCAAGTCTCCAGATATGTATATTCTCTTATTACTATGAAGATGGATTAATAGATCAAGACACAGACAGCAATACAGTTACCCAAGGAATTTACTTACCTGTGCAAGTTGTATGATGTTGTCTGTGTTTTGATCTAACAGACAACAATACAGTTACCCAAGGAATTTACTTACCTGTGCAAGTTGGATGTTGTCTGTGTCTTGATCTACTAGAACATATTCATAGTAATAAGAGAATACTGATATTTAAATATTTGACTAAAATCACATTTTAGAAATACATATTGGTCACATTAGTAAAATGTGTTGACCCAAGTTGTGAGGTGATTTGGTATCAGCTAGATAGATCAGGTTTACATCTCCTATTTTACGTTCTGGTTATGTAAATGTCCAATGTTTGCATCACATATAAGTTATATGGTTTATATATATGCTTGTGTACATAATAATTATGTAGACAAAATATGTGCACATCATATAGACATTATCACAAAAGCTTGTCTTTAGAAGTTTAACTTTTCCTCAACATTCTTTGTGGCACTTGAATGCAATGTTTATTTATAGATTTCAAAATATCATTGAGTCAGCTTTATGATAATTAAAAAGATAGTAACAATGGCTAATAGGCACAACAAAGTTAATTAATTCAGATTTGGTAAACAAAATGACACAAATAAATAGTTTAGATTCCATTTTAGTTTTTATATGATTCTTAAAGAACACTTTAGTAATTCCAGACCTAACCCCCATGTATGTATCTTTTATCACATGTTACTACTACCAAGCTGTTTACACTTCAAATGACTATATGACTGCATTAAACCACCATTTTAATATATGTAAATGTGAAATGTGTCTTAGCATGCATTGTTATTTTCAAGTTTCATTTCAATTTGTTCATGTTCAAAACTAGCTTTCATTTTGTCACTATCGTCAAAAACTAGATAGTTTTCAATAGATTTTACTTGCTTCTCAGTGCTCTGAGATGTCTCTGAGCAAGACATTTCTTTGGACCAGGTCCCTGGTGAGTTGGACAATCTGGGTGTATGGATTATTCCATGACCTTGCTGGAAGTGTTTTCTAATAGCTATCTTATCTTCCAAACGATTGACATATCCTGGACTCCATATTCCAAACTCTTTAGGCGTCGGCACTGTTTCAGAGATGTGGTTAGATCCCTTGATAGTTCTATTTGTTTCGTTAACCTGTTGAAAAGCTGCTTTAGATTTCTGTTTCAAGTCTTTAGTCTTTTCCAGAATACTTCCTTCTTTCATGGAAGGTTGTCTCGATTTGATGGACAGTTTATCCTTGCTCAATTTTGATGGCTCCTGTGAAAGAAATTAATATTCTGTAAATCTCTGTCAAAAAACATAGCAGATGTAACAATATAACTATGGTATAGCTGTCAACTAAGTTTAACATAAATCAATATTTTTTTACAATTTATTTCCGTATTTCAATAAAAACGTCTGTAACAAAAAACCCCCCATTTAAAAAAAAAATAGATTTTTTCTTCCATTAATATGTTGGTGTGAGAAAAAAAAAGGTCCAAATTACTAATAATTACTAGAAAATTTAACATCAAATGATACCTTTCTTTTAAAGAAAAATAAACAATTAATTGGGGGGTTTGGGGGGGGGGGGGGTCCGAAATCCGTATCAATATGGAAAATCCATACTAGTTGACACCTATGCATTTAATGGCGCAGACATAAAACCTGAAAGAGTTCAAATATTACTACACTTTAGTGTTGTGCTATTAGACTCTTATAGAGTAGTAGAGTAGTTAGTGGATCTAACTCACAAACACAAATCGATTGAACTAAGTTGTTTTTAAGAGCTGATCATCCACATTGTACAGGCACTGCATTTGGATATATGGGTGGTGCTTCAAAATTTAAACAATAATTCAATAGTAATGTCTTATACAGGATATGCCTTCACTGCCACTTAAGGAATTTTGCGCCTAAATTCTTCTTCTTCTTTCGTTCACTTGAAACATGTCTATATCTGTAATTCTGTCTCCTTAATAAAACTCACTGTCTTTTGTAGTTCATACAGTGTCCCATAGAGCTTTGATTCCAGTGTTGTTTCCTCTGGCCAATATGTCTGCCTCAGCGTTTGCGCCTAAATGACTTCTATCTATCTATCTATCTATACGTTGTGGTCCTTGTTTGCCTTGCGGCATCAGGGGTAGAAAAGTTCTCTGGAGATGGCCGCCTTGTGTGCTGTTTGTAATCTTGTTTCTGTGGCTTCTTTGATTTCTGTAGTCCATCTTTTACATAGTCTGCCTCTGGCTTAATAGCCGTGATTTCTATGTGTCATGGCCATCGGTGGCTTGCTGTCTGTTGGTAGTCTGGAAGTGTGTGAAAACCATTTGATCTGTTATCTTTTGATGTATTTCAATACTGGTATTGTTTTGGCATTTGTCTGATGTTATCATTTCTAATTCTATCTCTTAAAGGCACACCTCGAGTATTCTTTGTAGACATGTCATTTCTGCTGTCACTATTTTTCTTTTATCTTGTGCTGTCATTGTCCAGGTTTAACTTGTCAATGACTTGTTGTCTATTAATGACTTTTTTGTGTTGATAAATCTGTAGACCAGACACTGGTTCATTTTATTCTTCACAATAATTTGTGTGGTGGATCAATGTATAGCTGATAGTTGCATTTTTTAATGGGAACTTCCAAAAGGGTGATGTAGTTGATGACACCCAAGTACAAAATGACTGATTCAGCAAGTAATAATGATAAAAAGGGACTCAAAATTCAATACAGAATTGGGCTATGATTCAAGTAATGATGGCCATAGAAGATTCACTAACATTGATACAAAATAGTTCTGTGAGTCCAGAAGCATGTGATGGATACCAACCTCAATAATGGGAATGTAGCAAATAGCTATAAAAACATCACCAGTAAAACTCAGCAGACACACAAAATGTTGTACCAGTGCACAAGACATGTAGTAGTAGAAGACACACAAAATGTTGTACCAGTGCACAAGACATGTAGTAGTAGAAGACACACAAAATGTTGTACCAGTGCACAAGACATGTAGTAGTAGAAGACACACAAAATGTTGTACCAGTGCACAAGACATGTAGTAGTAGAAGACACACAAAATGTTGTACCAGTGCACAAGACATGTAGTAGTAGAAGACACACAAAATGTTGTACCAGTGCACAAGACATGTAGTAGTAGAAGACACACAAAATGTTGTACCAGTGCACAAGACATGTAGTAGTAGAAGACACACAAAATGTTGTACCAGTGCACAAGACATGTAGTAGTAGAAGACACACAAAATGTTGTACCAGTGCACAAGACATGTAGTAGTAGAAGACACACAAAATGTTGTACCAGTGCACAAGACATGTAGTAGTAGAAGACACACAAAATGTTGTACCAGTGCACAAGACATGTAGTAGTAGAAGACACACAAAATGATCTACCAGTGGACAAGACTTGACTAAAAATAAGTGTGCATGTGGCAGTGAAAGTGTGTTAAATATGTTATAGAACCTACATAATTGGAGGGGTAGGACCTGGGTGTAAGGCCCAGAAGTTCTCTGCATCTTTGTGTAATGTCAGCTTCCATGCAACTTGGTCTTCAGTCACATTTGACTGACTATTGTGCAATGTCCGCTTCCATACACCTTAGCCTTTAGCCACATTTTATGTCAACTTCTATTCACCTTAGTCTTCAGTCACATTTATGTCAACTTCCATGCACCTCAGTCTTCAGTCACATTTTATGTCAACTTCCATGCAACATGGTCTTCAGACACACATTTGGCTAACTATTGTGCAACGTTAGCTTCCATACACCTTAGCCTTTAGTCACATTTTATGTCAACTTCTATTCACCTTAGTCTTCAGTCACATTTATGTCAACTTCCATGCACCTCAGTCTTCAGTCACATTTTATGTCAACTTCCATGCAACATGGTCTTCAGACACACATTTGGCTAACTATTGTGCAACGTTAGCTTCCATACACCTTAGCCTTTAGTCACATTTTATGTCAACTTCCATGCACCTTAGCCTTTAGTCACATTTTACTAACTATTGTGGGTAAAGGAAAGTTTTTTATTGAGGCATTTCATACATTTTTTTATCACAGGAGTGACTAACCTCTAACCCTTTCCCCTTTAAAATTTTTTGAATAATACCCACTGTGGCATATGGTTGTAGGTGTGACAGCTGGACACCAGCTGTCACACCTAATGAAAAATGATTCACCAAAATGATTCAGGCTTTTGAAAACAAGTGCTACAGATGTTTGTTAAGAATTAGATATATAGAACACAAGACAAATATATTCGTCCTGCAGCAAATAAACAAACTGTGCTGTGAAGCCAGTTTCTAATCAAGAATCAAGAATTAATGAGTCCCATTTTGAAATTAACCATTCCAATGTTTTATAAAATTTATGCAGATCCATAATTTTGTTAAATTTTCTGATGCCACTGATTGCCACCTCAGTTCTAGATGCAAAATGGCTACCGTAAGTTTGTTAGAGATGTAGTTAGGTCTGTTACAGTTGTATAGATTGCTGCCGGATGCAAAGATGTGCTTGCCACCCACTGAGAGCCCCACCTATACAACCCTCCTAAATTAAATATCTCGACCTTCAGCCACTGATCGGTAATTATAGCCAAGGAAATAGTCAATAAAAAATGAAGAACACAGGTTTGCTGCTCTTTGTAATTTATTTCATTTCGCGTTCCGCAAAACAGGTAGTCCCTTTAAACACAAATGAACTTATTTTATTTATATGTGATACAGGTTTTTGTCTTGTACGGTTGATATGTATGAGATTATTAATTAACAAAATAAAATAAAAATGTCAATACTGCATTTTACCAGTACAAGCGTTGCAGGGAGGGGATTGAATAGCTGTGTGATAAAGGCTGCATGCTCTTGCTGTCACCACGTCCTGTGCAGGGTGAGTTTTTAATTTACCCTCCAACAGAAAAAAACCTAGTCCTTACCGGGGATCGAACTCTAGACCACACTCGTGTGAGACTAGCGTTATAACCTCTCGGCCATGTGCCACACCTGTGATTATCAATGATTAAAGTAATTCATATAATTATAACAAGGGAATCAACTAGAAAAGTTTTACCTTACCAATGATAGCAACTTACCAATTTTTGCTCTAGTTCCGGACTTCGAGATATATCATTCACCTGACAAGAGCTTGTGTACTTTCTTTTTGGCCTTTCTTGAGAATTTTTAAATTTTCTTAATGTTTTGGTACTTAGATTATCTTTGGTATATTTTTCTGGTGACAGAAACTGTATGATCTTGTCTCTCTTCTCCAGTAACTTTCCTAGTTTATCTCTAAATGTGGCCTAAACATGAAACACAAGATAACAAAGATAAAATATATACATAATGTTAATTTTAATTTCTTAATTTTTAAGCTGCCCTAATTTTATCATTCAAAATGTGTTAATTATATGCCCTAACATTCATAATTTGTCCACTCTTTATATGACAAAATATTAAAAATTTGTTCATTCTTTATATGCCCTAATCAAAATTTGTCCATTCTTTATGTGACAAAACATTACAACTTTGTCAGTTCTTTATATGCTCAAATATTCCAAATTTGTCCACTCTTTATATTTTATTGGGGGGGGGGGCAGGTAGCACAGTGGTTAGCGCACTGACTACTCATATGAGTGGGCATGGGTTCATTCCCAAGTTGAGGCGGAAAATGTTCTTCAGATTGCAGTGACTCCTGGGTCGACCCAGCCTTAAATGGGTACCGGAATAATCCGGGAAGTAAAGACCACGAGTGAGAGGAGATGGTTACCACCCTCATATAGCAGAGCTACTGAAATGTGAGATTGTTAACATGGGTTATTTCACTTTTTTTTAATGCCCTAACATTCATAACTTGTCCACTCTTTATATGCCCTAATATTCAAAATATGTCCACTTTTAATACACCTCTACATTGAAAAAGAGCATATTCTTTATATGCCATAACATTCAAAATTTATTAATTATTTAGATGTTAAATCTGTTAGTCTGTTGGTTACGTGCACATTCTAAATTATTCCTTGTTTAATTACCTTCACATAACATTTTTTTAAATATTCTTCAGACATTAGCAGTTAAATAGATTTCCTGTAAACAAAATAATCAAAGCTCACATTCATATTGACTCATAGAACACAATAAAAACAATACATGTATAGTCAAAAGTATGGTATTATTTCTCATTGTATACTGGATGTAGTCCAGAGTAATATGCATTGAATTGTAGATTACAGATTGGATGTGTTAGCTGCACTGTTCATCTTGATACATTATACTTCAATATGGCATTTTTGCATACTAGATTTTCTTTGCATATTTGATCCTAGTTTCTAGATCAAAGGTATGGTTCCCTTTGAAGATGATGATGAAATATCTTTAGCTGTGAGCAGGTAACTTGACAGCCCATAGCCTTTCTGACAAAAGCACAGGTTTTCTCAGTTGTGTAACTGAGGTAACACCTAAACTCGGTATAAGGTTGTCTCCAAGGCATTGTTAATGGATGCATGTTTAGTACCTGAAAAGAGACATTCCAGTGTACCAGTATCCCAGGATTACCAGATCCTGCCAGGAACACAAGGCTTGTTCAAGGCTTGATGTTTTCTATCCACCATTTTCTTGGTCTACCTTTGACCTTACGCCCGGATATTCTTTTACTTGTATATATATATATATAATTTTATTCTGGAAGGAAACCTTACCTGACACTTGAGTTGGTGTAACTCTATCAAGCGCTCTTTAGCCATCTGCTCACTTGAAGCTCGATTGTTTTTTAACCACATCATGTAATGATGTTGCTCTGCTATCTTCTTATCTAACAGTTTGAGCTTGAACCTGGGATAGATTTAGAAATTACACTTCACACATTAGGTTTATAAACCCAAACCAAATTAGACAATCACAAATGTTTTTGTATTTTCTACTTGTTCACTATATTTGTTAATTTTTTTTTCATGCCATGCTCATCTTTGCTTGCGAAGGAGGAACATCATCATCATCATGTGAAACTGGTAATGATTTGTATGAACAGATTTAGTGTGTAATTATGGTGCCACTGAGTTCATATGGGTGTTATTCATCTTAACAGTGTCTGAAGTATGTTAGTATTGAATAAAGTTTGAAAGGGCATGAATTTATCAAGTAATCTCATGTTTCCCAACATATTTCATACAGAAGAAGTTAGGTCTTGGACCTAGGAACACAAATGGTGGTAATTAAATGGTCTTCCTAAATGAGAAATAGTTCACAAGTTGCAAAGTTCCTCATTGGAGGAAAGATGTGTAGTGGGTGACTCCGACAAAATATCAGCTCGTCTCGTAACATAGATCATCCCAAAGTAGAAGGCTTCTTCAATAAGAATTGCATTAAGGATTTCATTGTCGAAAGCTGAATCTCCTGGGTATGAAAGAAAGCTCTGAAAAACCTCCCTACTGTTCATAGGAAGTAGCAGCAAGTTGTTTGCAAGTTCTGGGCATAGTGACAAATAAACAACAAGATAATTGCCAGTGTGACAACCAGGGCCTGGACTTATAGTTCAGAGTGCAAAGAATAGTCTTCTTTTCAGGAATGTTGTAGAGGTAACTATGGAAAGCTGGGGGAATAAGCTGACAACCTGTGAAAAAATCATTCACTTCTTGTCTCAATTCTGACTTTTGTCTTCTATAATAATCCCCATGGATGACGAAGATATTATACCAGTGGACATTGAACTTTTGCCCTTTTGTGGTAAAAATTCTTGAGACTAACGGGAATTGAACCGGTACATTCAACGGCACCAATTGTTAAGAGCTACCTGCTCACAGCTATATGGATTATTTCATCATCTTAAGATATCTTACTAAGATTATTTCTATCATAAAACAATACCTAGCTAAGATTATTTCTATCCTAAAACAATACCTTGCTAAGATTATTTCTATCCTAAAACAATACCTTGCTAAAATTAAAAATATCCTAAAACAATACCTTGCTAAGATTAAAACTATCCTAAAACAATACCTTGCTAAGATTAAAACTATCCTAAAACAATACCTTGCTAAGCTTATTTCTATCCTAAAACAATACCTTGCTAAGATTAAAACTATCCTAAAACAATACCTTGCTAAGCTTATTTCTATCCTAAAACAATACCTTGCTAAGCTTATTTCTATCCTAAAACAATACCTTGCTAAGATTATTTCTATCCTAAAACAATACCTTGCTAAGATTAAAACTATCCTAAAACAATACCTTGCTAAGATTAAAACTATCCTAAAACAATACCTTGCTAAGATTATTTCTATCCTAAAACAATACCTTGCTAAGATTAAAACTATCCTAAAACAATACCTTGCTAAGATTATTTCTATCCTAAAACAATACCTTGCCAAGACTATTTCTATCCTAAAACAATATTTTGCTAAGACTAATTATTTATATTTTTAATTGGTATATCCTGTTCATCAAATTAAGTGGGTCAGTGCTTTGGATTGGTTGTTGGACACAGAACGCATTATATGCATTATAATTGATTGTTAAGTGCCCAATAATATTGTTTTTAAATTATTTTTTGTAAAAGTTTAAATATTGTTTTTTAAAATAATATTGTTTTTACATGTCAGCAGCTGTTTAAAAATCTTCTGGTGTCATGGAGTAATATGGGAGTGTGTTTTGACCTACTTCATTTTTAAAGTGAACAGAGTATAGCATATCCTTTTCAGGATGTAACCATCAAACCCAGCACTTTCTGTATGTAGTGATTTTCTAGGCAATATAAATACTTTCATTAGTTTGTGATTGCTTTCTCAATGGCACAGACGCACAATTGCTTGTAGCGAGATTTGAATCCAGTACCGTGTCCATCACAAGTGCGCTCTTTGTACCACGCCGCAATAGGGCAGGACATATGTTAACACTAATTCTATCCCAAAATAATATTGTGTTAAAACTAATTCTATCCTAAAAATATCTTACTAAGACTAATTCTATCCTAAAACAATATCTTACCAAGACTAATTCTATCCTAAAACAATATCTTACTAAGACTAATTCTATCCTAAAATAATATCTTACCAAGACTAATTCTATCCTAAAACAATATCTTACTAAGACTAATTCTATCCTAAAATAATATCTTGCTAAGATTAATTCTATCCTAAAATAATATCACATCAAGACTAATTCTATCCTAAAACAAATTCTTACTAAGATTATTTTTTGGTAGTGTATCCTATTCAGGATGTAGCCATTAACCCAGCATGTTTTGGCTGTAGTGATTTTCTAGGCATTATAAATACATTCAGTAGTTTGTCATTGCCTTCTGAACGGTCTGGATGCACAATTGCCTGTGGCAGGGATTGAACTCGGTACCCTGGCCATCAAAGAACCATTCTGTATCGGTCACAGAGCTGGGCCATGTTGCTATCCTAAAGCAATATCTTGCTACGACTAATTCTATCCTAAATAAATCATTCAAAATACAAATATTTTTAACATAAGTTTATATAAGGGCTGTTAATAAAAAGAGTATCTGCCATGTGACACAAAACAATAACATTTTGTGAACTAAACAACAATCTATCTGGTAGTAGAGCATTTCTGTTAAGGGTGGCCCAACAATCTATTTGTCGACTTGGTTTATATAAGTTACATGCTCTCAGTAAGCTTCTAACTCTTCCATTCTATTGTTTAGTATGTTGTCATCCCCTCCATCTTTTATATTTAGAATTTTTTTAAAATGCTGTTGCCACCTTTCCATGATTAATTTCTGGTCATTGATTTTCTTTCCAATTTCATAATTTATTATTTTGGTAGCTGATTGCCACCTACCAATGCTATATATGGGAAGGAAATATTTTACATTGCCGCATTACTGCCCTCTAATGTGCCCCACCAGAGAACACTTAATGCATATGATTTTTTTTCTAGCAAAATAAGTTTGCATATTTTGTTTGAGCATCATTAATCAAAATTGTTCTCTCACCTGAGACTTTGTTCTGTGTCCTGTAACCTATGCATATAAATACTTTGTGTCAGCTGTTCTTGTTGTTCAGGTTGGACTGGGGAAGACAACTTTTGTTCCATTCTTTTTATGCCTCCAACTTTGACACTAATAGAGGACTTGTTATTGTGTCCATATTGTGATTTCAGCTCATTTAATTCACTGACCTTCATCTCTGTGGTATGAGATTTACCTGCAGGATGTCAAATTAGAATATAAAATTAGTATGTAAAATTAGAATATAAAATTAGTATGTAAAATTAGAATATAAAATTAGTATGTAAAATTAGAATATAAAATTAGTATGTAAAATTAGAATATAAAATTAGTATGTAAAATTAGTAATCTTACATTGAAAAGTGAAATTAGTATGTCAAATTAGAATATAAAATTAGTATGACAAATTAGAATATAAAATTAGTATGTCAAATTAGAATATAAAATTAGTATGACAAATTAGAATATAAAATTAGTATGACAAATTAGAATATAAAATTAGTAATCTCACATTGAAATGTGAAATAGTGTTAGATTGCAATATGTAATCTGATCAACAGTGAGTGGCTATTTTACTCAGGGCATAGCAATAAAATAAGTATTTTTGACTTGTGATTTTATAGACAATATAAATATGCTCAGTAGGTTGCCATTGCTTCCTGGATATTTTACCTGATATTTTGGCTATTCATGACATGCTATGTAACACTCTGCCACAGAGCTGGTAATTATATGTAATATGTAATTAGTAATGTTAAATGGTCAGCATGGTAACTGATTTGATTATGAGCTCGCCTCGCAAATCCAACTCGTAGAACAAGTTGGTTTGAACGCCTGTGCACAAAGATTTTTGCAAACAGGATATGCATGAAGCGGGCATTGATGTTGTTCCTCCTTCACAACAAAGATGAAAAATTTTTTTGAAAAAGGTTGAGATAGGTTTGTTTGTAGGTCCTCATATGCTTGATATCCAATCTGGGCTCTGAAAAACCTGTCAGCAGTATGAGCAAGAATGTAGCAAATCTTGAAATCAGGGTAAACAATCTCATATCCACTTTCATTTGTCTCTTTCAAATCACCTCCAGTATTCTTCTCTGTTCAAAGTTTTTAAAACACGCATTGATCTTACCATGCCAGGTTGGGCAGACAAGAGCTATTATTTCTCAAGAGCCTAGGTCAATGCTGCAGTGCTTGAGAAATTTCATCAAGTAGTCCTTGAAACTTTCTGACCTCCACTTGAATACTTACCCACAGACGGTTCAACATTAAAAATCTAAAGGACAGCAGGCATTGATATGGAATCATAGGAACATGATGTCATAGATTGAGTGCATGGAGGGAAAAAATCAGGAAACATATAAAGACAAAGGAGAAAATTTGTTAGTTAGTCAAAAGATCATTATTTCACACAGGACACATGCATAGGTGCTTCAATCTCCCCCTGAGTATATACAGGACACATGCATAGGTGCTTCAATCTCCCCCTGAGTATACACAGGACACATGCATAGGTGCTTCAATCTCCCCCTGAGTATACACAGGACACATGCATAGGTGCTTCAATCTCCCCCTGAGTATACACAGGACACATGCATAGGTGCTTCAATCTCCCCCTGAGTATATACAGGACACATGCATAGGTGCTTCAATGCTTCAATCTCCCCCTGAGTATACACAGGACACATGCATAGGTGCTTCAATCTCCCCCTGAGTATATTCACAAATACATGATGACTGACAGTACCAGGTCTCTGTTAGTTAACAAACATTATTTGCAGTCCATATTAATGTTTATTTCTGGTCATGCCGCATCTCAAGTCCAGCTCCTTTATTCTGGACAAGGAAATGGAATCATCATTTTCATAATTTCATTTCATCGTGCAGTTTATCTTAAAGAGTTCAATATGTCGGCGCTGTCCATTGCCCTACCACTCAATACAGTGGTAGAATATACCAAACTATCTGCTCTCTCATTACATTTAATACCTAATTGACCAGTCACAAAAATTAATGTGACACTCACAAACGCTGAACTCCCAACAACATCAGACCACTCCTAATGAATATAGCCCAATAGTAATTTCTAATTTTGCTTATTGAGTTGCTGAGAGTGCAGACATGAGTGCACTCAACAAAAGTTGTCTCAATTACAACTTAAATATAAATATAGAAAAAACAGAAGTAATGTCCATAGACAGACAACCATATACAATCAACATAAAGATAAATGATCAACAACTGAAACAAGTGAGGGATTTTAAATATTTTGGGAGCATTTTAAAAGATGATGGAAGAATGGACAGAGAGATTGAGACAAGAATTCAAAAAGTCAACTATGTAAATTATGAATTTACACTAATTTTGATACACAAATCTATCCCAATGGAAACCAAAAGGCAAATAATAAATGAAATCTTTATATCAACAATTGTGTTATCAATGTCAGACATGGACAATAACTAAAGAACAAGAGAGAAATGTTAATACGTGAGATGTCTAAGAAAAGCAGAAAATATAACACAAAAAGATCATGTGGGAATGAAGAGACTATAAGAAATGTTTTTAAAAAGTCTGTGGTCAAATATATTGAAAGACAGAGACTGAAATGATTGGGTCACTTAATGAGAACGAACCCATATTGGCCAATAGCAATAGCATAAAACATGAACATAGAAACAGGAATATGCAGAGGAAGACCAAGAAGAAAGTTTATTAAAGAAACCAACATTCTGAGATGTCACAATATTACTGCATATCAGCGATAAAACGTGAATAACCCAAAAACCGATCGTCATTAACTCCTGCGAAGCCTTACAGCAAACAAAAGACAGATAGAGAGATGCTACTTATAGTCACAGTGTTACTCTCCTCTCTAATAATTTTTCCTACACACTGCGCTGTGAAGGCCCAAGAACTACATACATATCTAACAACAAAACAACCAGTGTATATAAACACCTCTAAAATTTTCAATTTTCGTTACCAGTACCTCAGATTCGACAGCAATAAGATGCCTCTCCCTACATTCTCTAACAAGTGTTATTACTACATGAAATGAAATATGGCAATCTCTGTGAGCACTTATCCATTCCTTACATGTTACATCTTCCAATGAGCACACACATTGTATGCCTTTCCTCTCTTTAGTCTACTACCTATCACACTACACATGCGGTTGCGTCTGTGGGTCTCAACAATGGCCCACTAGACAAACCACCAATGCAACAGAAATTCTTAGTAGATGACATGCCGTTATATTGAGGTTCTCTTATGGAAGCTTTGTAGCATGTCATCTATACAATTATAGACCCGCTTTGAGCAGAAGGTTCCTTCAATAGGCATTGCACTAAGCTGAAAGCTAGGTTCTCCTGGGTATGAAAAAAATCTCAGAAAAACTACCCCACTGCACATAGGAAGGAAGAGCTAATCGCTTGCAATTCCTGGGGTTCTCAAACAAACAAACTTTTCACACTCTGTATTTATGTATGCAGTGGCCTTTCAGATCAGTGATTATTTGGAAGTAGGCTTTTGCTTGGCACAATTATAATCTATGTTCCATAGCTGTACACTCAAGTAAGAATTGAATTGCTCATACAGATATGTCCCTCATGTACCCAAGAATGAAAAGCATCACCTCATTCTGAGTCTTATCCTGCCTTTCAATCTGCGTTTGACTGAGAGTAATATTTTCCAATGCATATTCCATCACAGAAACCACCAAACTCTGGTATAGAAGAAATAGGAACCTCCATTTACTCTGAGCAACTGAGCAAAATTGCTGAAAGACTTTTTCTTGCCCTTTAAATGATGTGATCAACATGACCACTGAAGCTTAGACTCCTGTTAAAAAAGAACACCCAAATATTTGACCAAAAATTGATAATCACAGTTGAAGAAATCAGGAAGGCACTGAAAAGTACAAAAAATACAGCACCAGGGCCAGATGGCATTAGATACGATGACATTAGTCTAAGAACGGATGAGGAGTTGGGAGAGTTGGCGGACATGTTCAATAATAGCCTTCTAAAGGGCACAGTGAAAGAAGACTGGTTGCACGGCTATTTAGTTCCACTACACAAACCTGGGAAGGACCACACCAGGATACATGGCTACAGAATAATAACTATGCAGAATACGATTGGCAAGCTTTTGGAAAAAATTGTGGCCCGGAAGGTATCGTGTTATCTTGAAAGAAATAAGTGTTTACCAACATTGTTAGGAGGATATCGTCGAGGAAAGAAGACATGGCAGAATGCAGCCATATTTGCGCAGGATGTTTTTGAGGGGTTCGATTCGCGCATGGAGACATGTGCGGTCGCAATAGACCTTGAGGATGCGTACAATAGGGTGTCCTTGGATATCTTGATGCACCAGCTGTTAAATCTTGCAGTTAATCCTTTTGTCGTGCGTTGGGTTGGCGCCGCCCTGATGCACAGGGTTGTAGTTCTTAAGTGTGGTAACTGGATATCTACACCAACGGTTATTAGCCCTGGCCTGCCACAGGGATCGCCTCTATCTCCTGTACTTTTCAATGTATACACAGTACATATCGCTGGCAATCAAATCACAGGTGTTGGCAGAACGATGTCATATGCCGATGATATCCTGGTGTATAGACAGGGCAGAAATCGAGAAGAGTGCGTCGTGGAACTACAGAAGGAGCTGGACAGACTGACAAATTGGTGTCGAGATACGGGAGCAGTGGTTAATCTGTCTAAGGCATTCGTGACGTGGTTTTCCTTGAACAATCACATGGTAAAGACACACATGCCACAAGTTTCGTTGTCCGGGAAAAGTTTAGAAAGAACTAGCACAATGAGATATCTGGGTGTGTTTTTTGACAGAAGTCTGAGTTTCAAGGAACATGTTGACCAAATTATCATAAGGGCAGGCAAAGGCTTAGCAGCAATGAAGGTTATGGCTGCTGCGCAGTGTGAGCAAAGATTGTTATTTCTTTTGTACCAGGGTTTGGTTGTGGCTGTGGTGGAATATGCACTGGCAATTCTGACTCTTAGCCAAAATCAGATCAAAAGACTGGATAGAGTCCAGAATGCAGCAATGCGTATCATTCTGGGATGCACAAGAGACACATCGACAAGAGCTATGCGATACCTACTTGACTGCCCAACAGCTGAGCATAGATTACAGTATTGCCGTGCACGGGCGTACCTTCAAATACATGCAGATAAGGAACACCCGTTGCATTCCGAAATACAGAAAGTTAAAGGCAGCAGACTCAAGAGAGGAAGGTCGTGGATGGGACGTGCTGAGGATGTAATACAAAGCGTGTGCAGATTACAGGATGTGGCAGCTGGTGCGGAATGGATAGGTCTACCCACAGATTTCGAAACTTGTTTGAGAGTAGTAATATCACTTAGCAGGGAATGCAGAGAATGGTGTCCCACAGCTGTGGAGAAAGAAGTGCAGGCTTTAATCAGTGAGAATACCAAAGAGGGGGATGTGATTATATACACTGATGGATCTGTAATTAGGCATGTTCGCAGTGCTTGGGCCTTTACAGCTCAGTGGGCAGGTAAAACGATCAAGGAGGAAAGTGGTGCCTTTGCGCTCACTACGAGTAGTATGACCATGGAGACTATGGCGGTGACCAAGGCATTTGAGTGGCTACGCACACAGAAAGTAACGCAGGTCTGCATCTTGAGTGACTCTATGAGTATGATTAAGAAGGTACAAGTGGGTCTCCTTCGCGAACAGTGGATTGAGGCCTTGAGAAATGCGAGCTTGAAAGCGGTTACATTTATTTTCGTGCCGGGACATGTGGGCGTTCGAGGCAATGAAAGAGCGGATCAACTGGCATCGTGTGCGATTGTGGCAAAGGGCGATGGGGCAATGGATCGCGCTGACGTTTTGAACTCCTTAAGAGATATAACACGCGAGAGTGAGACTAATGTGGATGATGATTCCTTTTCAATGGCTAGGATTAAAGATCAGGGATTGAGATGCGGTGTTGCTAGAGGTGAAAATTTTGGAGGGCGCAGAAGAATGATGGTCAACCAGCATAGGACCGGTACTGTCAGCAGAAGTGTGATGGCGGATACACTCAAGGAGAGATCGGAGCAACTATGAACGTGTCCAGTTTGTAGTGATGATGATCCGACACTAACTAACTAACTAACTAACCCAAATATTTCATTGTTCTGGTTCTTTCAAGAGTGTCTCACTTAGTAACAATCAACAAGTAACAATCAGCAGTGATGTATTTACAATGTGATTATTGAGAGAGAACCAAGTTACAGATGCTTTAGGTGGATTAACTAATGCCCCTGAGTGACTACATGCTCCCCTATGTGATCTAGCTGTATACCTTGACACATAACCCTCGATTTCTAATCTGCCTATACACCAAAATGTCATCAGCATATGTAGGCATTAGGACAAAATTTTCAAAATGGGTGTACAGCATTTTAAATACCACAGTTAGATAGCCCTTGAAAATTGCAATCCAACGATACCTCAACCAAGTCTCTACGTCAATTCTGAAAAAATTGAGAAAAATTCTGAAAAATTTTCGCATCATGATAATTACATGGAACATATAAGGAAATATGAAATGACAGTTGTCAAAAAGTTGCGCCCTTGCCTTAGAACCGAGCCACTAATTTATGAATATCAAAGTTATTTGCATTAAAAAATCTAACAAATTATACATTTTCTTGTTTGGAAAGACAAGACGCACCTGTTGATTACATTCTGCTAATTTTCCGACGCAGCCAGAGTTAATAAATTATTAACAATTGCGTCTAATTAGCATAATTGCAATTGAATGTATCATATACATTTTTCACATTTTTTAATTATTTAGGATAAAATATATAGCAAACTGTATGTTTTTGTGTTCGTGAAGACAAGACGCACCTGTTGATTACATTCTGCTAAGTTTCTGATGCAGCCAGAGTTAATAAATAATTAATAATGGCGTCTAATTTGCATAATCACATTGTCATATTTAATATATATTTATTAAATTTTTTAATTTTTTAGGATAAAATATATTGCAAACTACATTTTTGTGTTTGTGAAGACAAGACGCACCTGTTGATTACATTATGCTAATTTTCTGACGCAGCCAGAATTAATTAATAATTAAAAATGATGTCTTATTAGCATAATTGAAATTGAATGTATCATATACATTTTTCACATTTATTAATTATTTAGGATAAAAAAATATAACAAATTATACATTTTCTTGTTCGGTAAGACAAGACACACCTGTTTATTACATTGTGTTAATTTTCCGATGCAAGCAGAGACAATTAATAATTAATAATAGTGTCTAATTAGCATAATTAAAATCTCTTCTATGCTTCCCTTTATGGCAACATGCATGTGGCTGGCAATCTGTAACCTCAGCCCTCTTTGTATCTGAAATATAATATTTGATTATTATTATTGGCATTTTGTACACATGTACATAAACAATTCTATGTCAAAGGTATGAATAAATTACCAGGTAGGTATGTGCACCAAATTTTCAAAATTTGCTTTTTGTTTATCCTATTTTAGTGATACCTAATTAGCACTATATAATTAAATACTTTATTACATTATTCTGTAGATAGGCTTATGTAGAAAATTGAGCAAATTTGATAATAAACAACAAGAGACAAAGATACCAAAAAGAGTGAGAACGTTTGGAAGATGCTGAAGTTGACGTTGTCTGCATTGATTTGATTTATTAGGTTTATTGAAAGGAGAAAGCATCTCTCACATAAAAGTGAATTTTACGAAATATTCATGAGAGAATTATAAGCAATTGGACTTCATAAACAATATAAATAATATATATTTAATTTGAAATGTGTTTCTTGTAAAATTATCAACATGAAACATACCGATGTGACTAAGAAAACACTTCAGTCGTCATGGCGACAGACGCATGATAGTACATAAGTATGCGCACTCGGCATTGTCTTGTACCAATAATTTCAATTATTTTACATATAAATCTTAGATTTTTTACTAGTATCATTTAAAAATGAATTAAAGAAATTAAAAGAGGCAGGAATTGTAGTTGTTAAATGTCAATTTCTTTAAATAAGAGACATTTCAGAATTATCGACACGGCAGTAAAGAATAGCGGTAGACAAGATGGCGGCTGAGGAACGAGTGACCGATCTGCAGTGCGTTTAAAATTCGATAATAATTACCTGCAACTTCCAAAAATAGTGAAATTTTGTATATAAAGAGAAAAATGTTTGTTTAATTTGTTAGACATGGTTACAACATCCTATTTATTCAAATTAATAAATATACGTGTGCAACGAGAAAAAACACTTACCTAGGCTTATTTAATTGCTTGGTGAAAAATGTACACAGCGTACTTCCAACTTCTAGTTAGGTAATTCGATGCACAAATGAATGAGAAAAATTAAACAGTTGTCTTTTATAAACAATAAAGTTGCGTTGACTAAAGACAATTGCTGTGGTCAGTGTTTCACGTGATGCAAAAAATGGATTCTTGGACGCTACCAAAACAAGGGAAGTAATTTAAGCCACATTCACTTTCACGTCCCCTTACGATTTCCTAATGCCTAGCATATGTCATAGTTATAAATGTTCCTGTGATCTGTCTACCCATAATTTGTAATGCGTTCATATTGAACAATATTGGGGATAATAGATTAACCTGTTAAAGTCCAGGGCATATGAATGCTGATGAAGCCGAAGACGGATGTGTCGGGCCATCTGCGCAAATAAAACGGCGACACAACGCATTTCCATTCTCTGGACTACATACTGCTTGAATTTTAGAATGGATCGTGATCCAGCTACAAGAGAGGTCCAGCAGGAGTTTGAGAATGAACGCTGAAGAAGAAGAAGAATGCTGATGTAGATGTCCAACTACTACATTTAGAAAAACTTGTCCCTGAAGCAGGACAGCAGCAACCCAATGAACAATAAAGAGGTTGACTTCGAGTTTCAAAAGATGATTCATTAGATAGTCCAAAGGCACTCTATGTAGGTGTTGTCAAGGTCTATTGCTGAAGCACATCTCCATTCATTAGTCGAAACATTCAAACACTTCCTGTGCAAAATTAGCTGCAATATACCAGGTCTACTTGTTAGGATGATAGTCGCTGATCATTGGCGGTAACAACATGTTACTCTCTAGACGACAATTTTCATGCAACAATCATTTCCATTAATTTGCCAATTGTATTCTTCATGGTTATCATTCGGTACCGCTGCACCTTCACGTGATCTTTATCAGATTTAGGTAACGAAATCAAGAAGCAATGCAATAAGTTCACTTCGATTTTGCTGTTCAACAAATGTCAATAGCCAGGAAAAAGTTATGACAGATAGCTCATGGGTTGTACATTGAGAAAACACAACAACAATAGCACAAGAGATCTTGAGATTTCTTGTACATACTGTGGAAGACTAGCTCAGATTAGCTCACATTCATCATCATCATTGAATTGTAGCTTATATACCATATGTCGGATGTGTCAGGCCGAAAGGCGCAGATATCGCAGCAATGCTGTAAACCATGACACAACGCATTCCGTTCTCTGAACTACATCCTGCTAATCTGCAGGAGTTTGAGAACGAACGCAGAAGATATACCATATAACACAACAATAACACCATTGTCTGGAAAGATGGAAAGTCGCTAGTTAGACATTAACACATGCTTGCTAGCAAAAATAAAAGTTGACAATTTTTGATATCTGCTCTTGAATTCCTACCTTTCTTAATGACACTGCCCATGTTGTTACAACTGACAGTGTAATAACTTTCTGGTGTTTTCATACTTAGTTCAGATAGCGTAATCCCGAGAGATCTGGAGAGAAAAATTAACATACTGCATATTTAGTTTAACTTATAACATAAATATATTTTGTCAAAAAATACTCATGAAAAATCCTGTAAAACTTGTTTAAAAATGAAATTTTTTCATTTTCACATAAGTGACAACCATGAAATGGAAGATGTTCTTAATTTTGAATATTTAGGTTCAAACATAAAGAGTTCAGGGATTGTGCAGTAGAAATCAAGAGAATAATTGTAATATTTGCTTAAAAACTTGCACAAATGAAAAATCTTTGGAAAGACACTAGCTGTAAAGATAAATTATATATAATTAAAGGGTTCAATACAAGAATCAGTGGACAAATATGTGACAACAGTCCGACTTTTTAATTTCATATGTTATTGCACTGAGCTTCCATTTCTCTGAGATTTAAAAAAATGTGTCTAAAGATACTTATCTAGCGATTTGCGTACAACAGACTGGACAACCACCCCCCACTAAGTGTGTAGCACGCATATCGACTGATTGGGGCTCTCATTACTAAACATTTAGAACATTGGCTATGTCGTAATATTCTGATATGTGTCTTTATCAGAATTTTGTTCCGTTTAATTATGTTAGCTTTTTGTTCTGTAGAAACCTGTCCACTGAGATAAACATTGTATAGTACCAATTAAAACATATTTCTAGTAGCAATTTATGACTGAAACTTGGGCACTTAATAAATAAGTAGCAAGCAGAATTTCTGCCTTTGAAATGAGAAGCTAAAGAAAGATATTTAGAACGCCTGTGTGTTGTCGGGGTCTAAAAGGGGAGCAAAGAATAGCAGCACTGTTTACCTTCCATGCATGTCATAAAAGGCGACTAAGGAGGTTATGGGATGGAGTTGGCTGTCCCATCCCATATAGGGTCAGTGACCCAAAGCCATTTTGAAGTAGGATGTGTCAGGCCAAAAGGCGCAGATATCGCAGTAATGCTGTAAAAGTAAAATATGACACAACGCATTCCATTCTCCGGACTACATCCTGAAAATCTGCAGGAGTTTGAGAACGAATGTAGAAGAAGAAGAAGAAGATATTTAGAATACTAAAGACAGAGTAAAAGACAAATTAAAAAGTGATAAGAAAATTAAATGTGGAAGAAAGTTGGCCTCTAAACAACATTATAACAAGAAAGATTAGGTTTTTTAGGGTTATTTAAAGAAACATAGCTAGCAGGAAAAAATTAATAAAGTGAGGTATGATTGCTGGTAACAGATAGCTGTCCAAGATGTTGGTAACAGAGATATGGGCTGTCCAAGATGTTGGTAACAGAGATATGGGCTGTCCAAGATGTTGGTAACAGATACAGGCTGTCCAAGATGTTGGTAACAGGGATATGGGCTGTCCAAGATGTTGGTAACAGGGATACAGGCTGTCCAAGATGTTGGTAACAGATACAGGCTGTCCAAGATGTTGGTAACAGGGATACAGGCTGTCCAAGATGTTGGTAACAGATACAGGCTGTCCAAGATGTTGGTAACAGATACGGGCTGTTCAAGATCTTGGTAACAGGGATACAGGCTGTCCAAGATGTTTGTAACAGGGATATGGGCTGTCCAAGATGTTGGTAACAGGGATACGGGCTGTTCAAGATGTTGGTAACAGATATACAGGCTGTCCAAGATGTTGGTAACAGAGATACAGGCTGTCCAAGATGTTGGTAACAGAGATAAGGGCTGTCCAAGATGTTGGTAGCAGGGATATGTGCTGTCCAAGATGTTGGTAACAGAGATACAGCCTGTCCAAGATGTTGGTAACAGAGATAAGGGCTGTCCAAGATGTTGGTAACAGGGATATGTGCTGTCCAAGATGTTGGTAACAGAGATACAGGCTGTCCAAGATGTTGGTAACAGAGATACAGGCTGTCCAAGATGTTGGTAACAGAGATACGGGCTGTCCAAGATGTTGGTAACAGGGATACGGGCTGTCCAAGATGTTGGTAACAGAAATATGGGCTGTTCAAGATGTTGGTAACATGAATATGGGCTGTCCAAGATGTTGGTAACAGGAATACAGGCTATCCAAGATGTTGATAACAGATACGGGCTGTTCAAGATGTTGGTAACAGGGATACAGGCTATCCAAGATGTTGGTAACAGAGATACAGGCTATCCAAGATGTTGGTAACAGAGATACAGGCTGTCCACGATGTTGGTAACAGAGATACGGGCTGTTCAAGATGTTGGTAACAGAAATATGGGCTGTTCAAGATGTTGGTAACATGAATATGGGCTGTTCAAGATGTTGGTAACAGAAATATGGGCTGTTCAAGATGTTGGTAACATGAATATGGGCTGTCCAAAATGTTGGTAACAGGAATACAGGCTATCCAAGATGTTGATAACAGATACGGGCTGTTCAAGATGTTGGTAACAGGGATACAGGCTATCCAAGATGTTGGTAACAGAGATACAGGCTATCCAAGATGTTGGTAACAGAGATACGGGCTGTCCAAGATGTTGGTAACAGAGATACGGGCTGTCCAAGATGTTGGTAACAGAGATACGGGCTGTCCAAGATGTTGGTAACAGGGATATGGGTTGTTCAAGATGACTTAGGATAGGAGACATCTCAGATTGTTTAAACTTGCTTTTGACTGCGGAAGATCCGCTCATCCAGAATTGTGAGCACTTCAGAATATCCATAAATACAAAATTGTTCTGGGAAGAATATGTCACTTGAATGAAGGTTACCACTGCTTTCTTAACAGGCTAGTTGGACAATTGTCTGTGGTAGATATTGATCTCGGGGTTCATGTTAAGCATATGTGGCCTAATTTTGTTAAAGAACAAACTATAGTCTCATAAAAAATATAACCGGCGTCAGTGTACGATACTCAGTAGGAGGAGATAAGCAGTATTAAAAATATTACATTTATTGTATCCCTTTTTTCGAGCACAGTTGAGGAACATAGCTTGGAGGGAGACAGCGTATTTATTGGGAAGGGGGAGCATTAGTAAATTATGGGGGGGGTGGCGGTGTCAAGAGGAGGGGTTTAGGAATGGGGTTAGATTTTTAGCTTTTCAAAAGGGGACAGGGTTAGGATAGTGTAGCCAATGTTTTGAAGGGGCTTAATGCTATTGGTGCTGAGGGGTTCTTTACATGCTTGCACTGGCGATGTCGACTTTCATTTCATTTCCACTGTATGCGTCCATCATAATAATATACGGTCATTGTGCAACCGTGATCACATATCTTTTCCCGATGAAGCAGTCCTTGAGTCTAACAAATGTACAGCATCTTTCTCTGTAGCTGGCAAGCAGAGTAAACAGAAATCTCTGATTGCATTGGGTATGGTGGTTTAGCGTCTGAGTCGTCTTCTAATCACATGAGATTTCTGTGATGAAATATGTCACAGATGAAATATTGCACAAAATATGTGCAAACTATTTCTGTGACAACACAAAAGATGTGCAAACTATAACAGAGATTGCACGGTTGTGAGCGCAACATTACAAAAATTCTAAAAGTTGGACTGTTATCACGTAATGAGGTCACATTTGCCTAACATGTACCAAACTCAGTACCCTGGCCATCCAAGACACACTCTATACCTCTCTGCTACAGAGTAGGCAACACACATGCACCCACATACAGAGTCTGCCAAAATAATGTTATATACCACAAGGATGCAATATTATTTGTATAGGAATTTTCAAGAATACTAGCTGGAATGAAGAGATGCGATTGAGTTCCTTGCATGTTCTCATAAAGTATCACCTGCAGATTTTTACCTGTTGATGCCTAAAGGATGTCATTTATTGTAAAACATCATCTTCACTGGTAGCCCTTAAAGAATGAATATACAGAAATTCGATTTATCACTTTGTCCAAGGATCCTGAAGAAGCATTCCATAGTACTGACACATGTCTGGAAACTAGATGACACCTTAGATAGTGTATGTACAGTTATCCCAGTGGTCACTTTGTCCAAAGATCCTGAGGAAATATTCCCTGTACTAACACATGTCTGGAAGACAGGGAACACTTATTTCAGCACTGACTGTGATTGTTGGGACAAAAGGTAGCTTGTCTTATTCTAATTTATGAATAAAATTAGTATCTGAAAATTTGTTAGTTTTCCTATCCTGTGTGGAGTGTATATACATTGTTGGCATTTTATATATATATAAATGGAGGCTGAATCTCTTGAATTTAATAAAGTCTGTGATCTTTCAGTGTTCTCATATGCTGTAGGAACAAGATGTTTTGTGGAGCAAGATCAGGTGAGTATGGAGGTTGTAGAAGCAAGATCAGGTGAGTATGGAGGTTGTAGAAGAAGATCAGGTGAGTATGGAGGTTGTAGAAGCAAGATCAGGTGAGTATGGAGGTTGTAGAAGCAAGATCAGGTGAGTTTGGAGGTTGTAGAAGCAAGATCAGGTGAGTATGGAGGTTGTACAAGCAAGATCAGGTGAGTATGGAGGTTGTAGAAGCAAGATCAGGTGAGTATGGAGGTTGTAGAAGCAAGATCAGGTGAGTATGGAGGTTGTACAAGCAAGATCAGGTGAGTATGGAGGTTGTACAAGCAAGATCAGGTGAGTATGGAGGTTGTACAAGCAAGATCAGGTGAGTATGGAGGTTGTACAAGCAATATCAGGTGAGTATGGAGGTTGTAGAAGCAAGATCAGGTGAGTATGGAGGTTGTAGAAGCAAGATCAGGTGAGTATGGAGGTTGTACAAGCAAGATCAGGTGAGTACGGAGGTTGTAGAAGCAAGATCAGGTGAGTATGGAGGTTGTAGAAGCAAGATCAGGTGAGTATGGAGGCTGTAGGAGCAAGATTTGGTGAGTATGGAGGTTGTAGGAGAAATGAAATGTATTTCATCAAAAATGCATTTGTTGTGACAGATGTGTGTAGAGGCATTATTGTGATGCACAATCCAATTGTCTGTGTGTCAGATTTAAGAGTGATGACCAGTATTGCAGGACGGTTTTACAAAATTCTGCAGTAACAGAATTCTCTAGGGAGGTATTCACAATGAACCAGTCCACTTTCAAAGAGTACAATAAACATCACCTTGACATTGAACTTGACCTGTTGTCTTCTTCATTTGAGGAGATCAGATAGTGAGTGATGTTTGTCATTTGGAGGCCTTTGCTTTGTTTCGTTATCATAACTCGTATATCCCGCCAAAGACGGATGTGTCGGGCCATTGGCGCAAATAAAACGGCGACACAACGCATTTCCATTTTCTGGACTACATCCTGCTGGAAATCTAGCAGGACCATGATCCAGCTAGATCCAGTTGGAGTTTGAGAATGAACGAAGAAGAAGAAGATAACTCGTATATCTAGCTTTTATCACTGGTGATTATCAAGGACATGAAATTTACTTCATATTTTTTGCTTGTTTATGAAGGTCAGTGAAAAGAACTGATCATCCTTCTGGTCCTCAGTCAGGAGGCACGAAACAAGTTTCACTATCACTCATCTCCTCTGCAAATTTTAAGTAAACATTTTTGGACATGTACTGTGATATACCAACATTCTCAGAAATCTTTATGTTAAGTCAAACTTCTGTCAGAACTTACTATTTCTTGTACATATGCAGTGTATAAAGTGCATGGTTTGCCTTGATTGGGGTCATCATCAAAGGATTTGCATTCACTTTTGAAATGAGAATTCCACTCAAATATTTGATATCGATTTAGACATTACACTTTGAAAAGCTGACTAGAGCATTTTAAAAAGTTTCAGTTTCCCCACAATAAAATCACAAACCAATGCACACACATTGTTTAGTACTAATGTCTATTTTGTAAATACAATGAGCACTACTAAGTCACCTTCACTTATAGTATTGCACACAACACATGTGCAAAGTTACAGACTTCCATTATTGTACATACATTGGCAAGTAATTTTTATATGTACTATGTTAATATCACTGAGATACATTTTATGATTTTCTAGAATAAAATATGCTCCAGAACTTAGTTAATAGCTCTTATATTGTGTTTTATTTGGCGATTTCACTTACTGTTGTTGGCTGACGTTGCCTGTTGCGTCTGCATTGGAAGCTTTCAATGTAACATGATCAGTGCTGGAAGGATGATAACCGTGTGGCTGCATCTGGAGCGTATTATCAGAGGATTCGAGTGCACTAATCTGCTGCTGCTGTTGAATGTCTGTGAATATCTTGGAAGGTGGTGCCTTTGCAAGCATGCATTGTTGCTTTAACACACGCAGGCACTCAAGAAAATGGTAGTGATCATATATGCCTGTTGAAAGCAAGAGAACATGCCAAGAGGTATCATTTATTTGTTGATGATTAACTCCTAAAGAACAGAATAATGCTGACAGTGAATGTCTGGTCTATCTGAAAGTGATAAAAACAAAGCTCTGAGCTTACTTTCCATAAACATTTCAATCTGTATTTAGTTTAGCAAGTACATATTTGAGGGAAGCCACTGTTATTTAATTCTCAAATAATATGCCTTCTCAAGTGATTCTTAACTCATGTTGTTTACATTAAATTTCTATGTGAAAAGTTGGTAAAACTGCTGTTAATTATGACATCTTCCAATTGTTTTTGCTTGATAATTGATAATATCAAAATAACCTAATAAAATGATTTTTTTAAAATGGAAGGTCATTTGTATTTGTAAAACAAACAAAATTGTCTGTAGCAGACTCATGAAATGCTGGGAAGTTATAACTGATGTTTGTTTTGCGCTCGCTCCATTGTAATCAGCACGGATATCCGTGCGGTTTCCGCCGGGAGCCTGGTTACATTGTGCCACCGCTATGTGCCTTGTAAGCCTAGCACATCCGATTTTGGCATGTCTTGACAATTCGGGTGGGCTACCATAGCCTTTGACAGCCTTCCTATCTGTCACCAGGCAGCGAATGTGTACTGACTCTACGAAGAGACAGTTTGTCCTTCACGCATGTCTTGCACGAGGCGTATTGCAGCCAGTGAACTTGCCTCGTGTAATTAGACATATTGTACCATGCTCATCAGGTACTGAACCGTTACTCATCCTCAAGCCTGGTTTCAGTTTAGGAAGAACTTGACAAAAGAGTTGGGCTCGGCTTATTCGCCCTCTTAGCCGAAGTGTTGCTCACCAACGTCGTGAACCCCTTGCCCATGTCTGAATATGTACACATATTTAGGAGCGTTAGGAGCTTGCGTTTTGTTCTAGAGCTGATCAGTGCTAGCCACCTCGGACTGCTATGCCTGTGCCCATCGGGTACTGAACCTTTTCTCCCCATGAGCATGCTTCCGAAATAGGAAAAAACTCGACAGTAGAGTTGGGTCCAGGCTGGGATCACCGGTAACTAGAAGCTTGTCTCGAGCAAACAACGCTTTAGTTCCGATTTCATCAAACCGGTATCTGTTCTCTATGCACATGACACTGCCCTCTAGCGCTGTGCATCTTTCTCAGTGTACTCATTGAACTTTTATTTTTTGAGACATCTGCCTGCTTCATAACGACTACATTGGCTGCCCTCCAATGCTTCTACCAGGCTTACTAGCTTCACTGTGTGTCGACAGTGTTGCTGCATGTTTTGGCGCAATGGTGTCGGAGATATTGCCTGTCTTTTAGCAGTCAAATCTCTTTCCATCTACCTCCACATTCATAGACACGATCCCCAAAAGGTTAATCCAGAATCAGCTTGAGCCGCTGTATTTCTGTTTCCAGGGTGCGCCACGAGGAGGCACTTTTGGGATCTTAGTTATCTGCTAAACCTGGGTCAGCCAAGAGCAATGCATTTCCTTTGCACCCTGTTAGAACTGATAACTACTTATGTCAGTTTCACTAAAATGAATGTAAAATAAAACCAAAAAGAAAATTGGCACTGGAACTTGCCTGCATTAACAGGATCAGAAACAACTCCTTGCAGAAATCCCTCCATAATCTTTGCACATATTGTCTTGTCCTTTTCTGACAGAACGGTTGATGCTTTATCCAAGCTGATTTGTGCATCATTTCTTCCCTGCAGAAAAGCAAAATAAAACAACAGTAATTTAACCTATATATGAGGTTTGATCAAATAAATTACACCTGTACTGTGTCACCTATACCAGCATGAAGGCGTCATAATTATAGACAAACGACTTAGGGACCATGTGGACATTCTCTTTGTAAGTATAATGTCTGATGTAGATTGTTTACAGAATGGCTGGGGTGATTACAATCTTTCTAACTTGGGTCAAGTTCACAATGTTGTGACAGAATAAATCATTGTCAAGATTTATGAAGCAATATAGGTTGACTTCAATATGTTTGGACCCGTAAAGAAAGCTCCAAAGTGACAATGATTCCACTACATCACAACAGCAGTGATTAAATGGTTTCATTAACAAACCATAGCCTTTCTTCTTGGACTGAATTTACCCATAAAGTGAGATATGTATCTTCTTCTTCTGCATTCATTCTCAAACTTCTGCAGATTTATTTTGAAGAAAAAAATGTGTATTAAATAGCAAAATAATGCCTGTTTCTTCATCTTGGTCAACTGGAAGACATGTAAGCCATCATTTTTTGTGTTCTTTTTGGTGTTTTTTTTTCACACACTATAATTTGTTTGCATTAATCTTTTAAATGATGTCTATTTATATTCTGTTTTTATGTGATTTTTAAATGTCTTTTCATTGTTTTCTTCTGTAGTTGGTAGGTAGTTAATGAGTTTGCCTCTCTTTTGGAGAGGCGTGGCTCTTTCAACCCATGGACAAAGTCCAATTAGGATACATCAGGACACACTACCATAAAATATTAGAGGTAATAAAGACCCCAAGGATTATCTTATACCCAGATATTAATCATTTATATATATATATATATATATATATATATATATATATATATATATATATATATATATATATATATATATATATATATATATATATATGTATGTAAAAAGAAGTAAATAACTTACCTGTGACTTTAAAGTGGCTACCTCACGCCTGAGATAGGCAATTTTGTGTTTGAGCCTCTTGATTAGAGTTTTATCATCCACTTCTTCATTTCTCCTGCAGAAATTTAATAAAAAAACAATAACAGTTGAAATAGATACAGTGAAGTCCAAGCACGTGCACATTTAACAAAATTTCATATTTAACTATACGTTTTTAAAGAAATCCCGGATTATTTTTATTGTATGTAATTCCCTTCTTCATCTTTTAGACAGTGTCTTCTGTGTTCATTCTCAAATTAGAAAAATAGTAGGATACAGTCAGGAGAATGGAATGCCTTGTGCCATGATTTACAGCTTAGCTGCGAAATCTGCACCTTTCATCCTGACACATCAGACTTCAGCATGACTTCAGGGTCATTAGAACTTTTGTGCCGTGACAGTGACATCCACCCCAAAACTTCATTATCTGCCTTAATAACAGTATCGCTATTCTTTGCTCCCGTTCATGTTCCAGCAACATAAGGGTGCTACACCATTTATTTAGCTGGTTCATGTGTTTAGATAGAGTTTGTTGTAGAATGAATCAATCACTAAAAAGCTACAGTTGCTTTACGTATGTGCTGTTTGTGTTCTAGTCTGTCCCTCAAAAGTATTTCAAATGTTTCTGCACTTTTCTGTAATGCTGACTTTTAGACACCTTGGTTTTTGGCCACATTTTCCCTGAAATTGTGGTCAATAAACAAATATTTCATTGAGACCTTACATACATTGTTCTATCTCAGGAGTAATCTGCCTCTCTTTCAATTTCAAAATATTTACCACACAATATCTTCTGTAGGATACGGTTGTTCTTCATTCTTTGCACAATCCCCGACCATTTAATCATCTATTGCTGAGTATTCCCATTATTAGTGCTAATTTTATCTACTGCAGAGCCTTTTTTAAAATTCTTGGTTGTATATAGAAAAATGTTGTTATGGCATTAATATTTTATTACACCGAAATAAGACCCATAACCCGTCAGGGTCATAGAGGTGAACACTTGAGACATCAGCACACAAAAAACCCATTCGGACAAGTATAGAAAATCATGCAAAGACCATTCCTTGATGCAACAGTTTCAGGATTTTCTTTGTGTGCCTCTTCTCTTTCCACTCTCAACTGTCTGTTCCTTGCAAAATAGTTTGAGAAAGTGAGTCATGTCCTGTTACTTGTCCAAACCAAACACATTTATGCAAAATATGTTTTTCACAACATAATAAACTTGAAGTCGCTGTCAGTCCCCAGCAATCCCCAGCAGTCACTATATTGGGTGCCATCCGGAGTAAGAAGAAGAGGGAGACCTAGAGAAACTCTACGAAGAACCATTGATAGAGAAGGCATGTCAATGAACCTAAACAACATGCAAGAATTGAAAGACCTAGCAACACAAAGACAGAAATGGAAAGCTATGGTTTCTGCCCTATGCGCAGCCTTTGGCCCTGGAGGAAGATAACATAACATAACAATAAACTTGAACAAAAACAGAGCTCTTGAAGCCAATAACAAACTGATTAATTAATGGAAGCGCAAACTAATCAAATTCAAACAAAAAAGTTGTATAAACCAAAAAAGATGCGAACATGCAGAAAAGAGACAAAGTTCTGAGCAAGTGAATACAAAATCTTCACTTTCTTGTAGCTTCACTACAAGCTTGAGGCTCACAACAACAGTTGGATTCCTTGAAGACTCATATTTTTACTATTCTATTACAGAGACAAGTTCTCAACCACTCAGTTTTATGCTATAAAATTGCTAACACTATACATAATATTTCATAGTCACTCTTTCAATGGTAATTTCTATAGAAATCTATTTAAAATGGTAAGGCTTCTAGTCCTCTAAAAAAATGGCCCTTAACTTTTATTTGCAGCTTAGTTCCTTTTTAGGACAATTTTCTTCTGTAACTCCCCTGAGTTCTAAAAGGTCCGTCTTGTTTAATTTCTTTAAACCACTCAGTTCCTTTTTTAGGACAGTTTCCTTATGCAATGCCCCTGAGACCTAAAAGGTCTTTCATGTTTAATTTATTTAAGCCACTCCTATATAGGCCTATCTCAATAAATATCACTCAAATGAACTTTTCATGATCCCTTAGATTGATCTGCCAGTAATTAACAATTTTTTTTCTCTGTGACCCCCTGGAAATCGCTGTAGCCCATGTTGAGAACTACTGCCTTAGATAACCCATCTTGGAAACCGTCAAAAGTGAAATTATTTTAGTAATTCATTTAATATTGCATCCACAACCTTTGTTAGTAGTATTTTTTAACATGTCTAGGCACAGTGTTTTCATTCTTGTATCCCCAATATAGAATTCAATCAGGTAACAAAAATACAGACTTTAGACACTCTAAACATGTGTCTGTGATCAAGCTGAATCAATAAATGATGTGTCATCACCAACAAAATACAACAGGTGAATGAAAACATCTTAAAAAATATGCAAAACACCCAACACACCTGGCATTATTAGATATTCGTGCCACTCGTTGGGCAAAACGACATGTTGAAATTGATTCCCCGACATTTTCCGGTTCCATGGAAATTGTGGCTATCATTGCAGTTAAACAATTTCCACCTCAAAAAAGTAATAAATAATTTAATAAAATAAACAACTTACTTGAATTGTTGAAATACAGACTATAAATGATGTAGATGTTGGAGAAAAACAGTTAAATTTAATTGTAAAAATCAGAAAGCTGCACACAAGACTTGAACTCGCTGCATCCATAGGTACCAAACTTCTGATTTTTATCATTATTCTTTGATACTTCTTACTCAAACAAATTTAGTTAATCTGTATTGTGTTTGAACACAAGATCAAATCAGGATGTAATCTCCATATTGTAGGTAAGCTATCACAAACATACAATTTTATATATTCTTGCCTTGATCGATTCAGATCAAGTACCATCACCACATAGATGATTGGATGTAACATATCTACATATTCTTCCTCTTGTCTTGATATGATCAAATCACATGCTATCTTCACAAATCTCCACAGCAACTATATATTTTATTAACCTTTTAAACTCCTTGATAATTATAGGCAAATGTATATCAAAAGATAACAGATCTAGTGGTTTTTACACACTTCCAGACTATCAACAGACGGCCAGATGGCCATGACACACAGTCATCATGGCTATAAAACCAGGGGCAGACCAATTAAAAGATGGACCATTGAAATTTTCATCACAGATGTTAATGCATCAGAAAATGCCATTGGTCCTACATCAGACATGTCATATGCTCAGATATCAACAGAATACACCACCCATCTCTTGAATGGATACCTACAGGCAAAAGACCCAGGGGTAGACCAAAAGAAACACTCAGAAGAACAATACTTAGAGAAAGTAAAACAATAAATATCCATACTATTCTAGAACTGCACAGAATAGCTTTGAACAGACAGAATTGGAGAGATCTGACCTCTGTCCTAAGCGCTAACTTCAGCGCAAAAGAAAAATGAATGAATAAATGAATGACAGGAATAAACTTACAAACAGCACACAAGAAGGTCATCTCCAGAGAACTCTTACCACAGATGCCGCAAGGTAAACAAGAGCCACATCATATAGATAGATAGATGGATAGATGGATGGATGGATGGATGGATAGATAGATAGATAGATAGATAGATAGATAGATAGATAGATAGATAGATAGATAGATAGATAGATGGGATGCAAACGGTACCACACTACTTTCGGCACACTCAGAGTTAGCAGCTTATCAAGATCCCAAAAGTACCTCCTCGTGGCGCACCCTGGAAACAGAAATGCAGCTGCTTGTATTGATTCTGGCTAAACCTTTTGAGGATTGTGGCTGTGAATGTGGAGGCAGCAGATGGAAAGAGTATTAACTGCAAAAGAAACAGTCAATATCTCCGACACTAGAGTGCAGTGGCGCTGTCGACACACATTGATGCTACTCAGCCCGGTCCAAGCATTGGTGTGGCAGCCAATGAAAATGATGCGAAAAGGTAGAAAAAACAACATAGTGAGTACAATGAAAGGGCAGCACAGTGCAAGAGGGCAGCATCAAGTGCAAATAGAAAGGGAAAACGTTCCGAGGAAATCAGTACTACAAGCTCTGTTAGCTGGAGTCAAACTTCTAGTTTCCTGTGCTTCATATGGGCAGAGACCCAGACCTAGTCGTAGGCACCCAGCACAGAAAGTAGCCCTGGTCCAACTATAATGTTGAGCTTTCCTATACCAAAAACATGCTCGCAGAGAGAAAGGGTTCAGTATCTGATGGGCTCAGGCACAAATGGGACAAGGTCGTTCAGCTTGAGAACATGCATTGCTCCCAAATGTGTGGTGAGACTCGGGCCTGGTTCATGATTCACTTTGGCTAAGAAGGCGAACGAGCCCAGGTCCAACTCTTCTGACGAGTTCTTGTGTTTACAAGTACTAGCAAAACTAACACAATGCATAATTAATTATACAATTTTAGTGCATTTACATCACTTGTATGACACTAAATTAACCCTTTTAATATCATGTGTTTTTCCAGTCAACATATGGATGCGAGACTTGGACTTTAAACAAGACAATATCCAAAAGAATAAATTCATTTGAAATGAAATGCTACAGAAAGATCCTATGGATATCATATCCAGATCTTCTATTGTTATATTTTTTTTGTTAGTTATGGTTCATTCTCATAAAATGTTAAAACTATTTTATTTGTCGTTTCTTGGTGTATTCTGTGCATGGTCTTGTACCAATTCTTCTCCTGATTTCATCATCTCTCATTTTGTCTAGTTTAGTCACTCTTGCAGCTTTTCTTAGACCTTTCATCTCATAAGTTGTAAGTTTTCTCTGCTGGGATGCCGTCAGCGCCCATGTCTGGCATTGATAGCAGAGTGTTGGTATAAAAATATTGTTTATCATCTATGCCTTAACTTCCATCTTGATCTTTGGGTTGAGCAGTATTAGTGATAGCTGGTATGTCACTATGTATGCTTTCTGACATCTTGTCTCAATCTCTCTATATCTACTTTTCCGTTGTCTGTTAATATACTTCCCAGGTATTTAAATTCAGAGGTTTGCTTCACTGTAGAATGAACTACCAAATGTAAATTCTGCAGAAGATTGGCTACAAATAGACATGCACCCTTACAGAGAAGATAGGCAGACAGTAGAACACATGCGTGAGAACTGTCAGTTATATGAATGAAACAGAACAGAGATATGATCATCCCTGAACTACTTGAAGGAAAACTGTCTAGGAGCTCAAAAAGTTTGAGGGAGACTTTCACTTTTATAAGAGAGATCATTTTGGTCATATGAATTGTTGAAAAGGTGTAGAGGATTTACTTCATTGTATTTGGGTTACTCTATATGTACTCCATCCTTCTCAACGAAGTGGCACATTGCCTGTCGAGAGTACCGCACACAGCACAAAATTCCGTAGCTTCACAAAATAATCCCCAGGAATCTCCTACAAAATTGACATCCCAAGTTCGATTAGAACCTGCTACTTCTTCAGCATAAAACGAACAGTTTAGCCAGTATACGAGGTACACCCAAGTGCAAACAAAGAAGACTTCAATGGGGTCTCTAATTTTCCAGATGTTAACAGAGCTGCCCACTGTCCAGAGATTTTTCCATTCTGTCACAATATATTTAGGAATTACTATAAAAATTATGGTTTTATTGGCTTACCTGGCATGACAGCTGTATCGAAGTGGCAGTTTTATCAACTCGATAGAGATGTTTTTGTTGTTGTTTTGATCCTCAGCAATTATAAGTGGTTAGCTATTACTTTCTATGTGCAATAGGAGAGTTTCTCCAGAACTTTATTTCATACCCAGAAGATGGCAAGAAGAAATAATTTCAACTCTCAGCGACCTTTCTACTTTTTTACCATTTACAGAGTTTGGAGGCATGATGTTCAGCTCCCCTGCCACATATATTTTCCTGTCAGAGGTGTCAATAGCAACCCAGTTCTGGATCATGGTCACTTGAATGAGTGGGGCATCCAGTTATGCATTCCCCCACCATCCAAGGAGGGACTCTTCAAATATTCAGGGCTAACATGTTTACTTCATTTTGGGCTCTCCAAGGGAATTTTCATGTCTTGCACAGAATTGCTTTTCAACAAATCTCATGTGCCACCTGTTCATAGCTAGGGCATCACATACACATTGGCAGCTAGGACTATAGTCAGAACCGAAGTTCATTGGTTCCCTCAGCAAGATATACAATGCTGAGTTCTTTGAATGTTGCACGACAAAGATAAATGTAATTGTATAAATGAAATGGTGTGGGGTTTTCACAAGAAAAATGCCTAACTATATTGCCTAACTGAGAATTTACTGCTGCATAATGATTGGTGAGTTAATCAGCTCTTACAAATTATGGTTCAGGAAACAACAAACAACAGTCTTACCTAGAGAGTCTTTGAGTACCATTGTCAGCAGGGAGTTCCTATAGGGCACAAACCTATTGTGCCTATTTCCACTGTCACTAGATGGGCAGGACATGATGGTGGTACTGCTTAAAAATATTCCACAAAATAGAAAAATAACTTTACTTTTAAACAAATTTGTAAAAATAAATTGATCATGAAAAAGTTAATATGAAATATTGAGTGATTTGAAATAATGTGATGAGAAATAATAACAAGAAAAATGTTATTTATTACATGACATTGTGAATGAATTCTTATTGGTCAGCATCAAGAACATACTACTTGAAAATGGAAACAGTAAGATACAGAAGAAGACCAAGAAGAAAGTGGATTGTAGGATGTACAATAAAATTCTGAGACATCACCTATTACTGCATATCAAATGACCAAATGTGCCATAGCCTGAAAACCGATCGTCATTCAATCTTGCGACGCTTACAGCAAAAGCAGAGAATAGATATAGACAATAGACATTGAGATATGAAATAATGAAGTGAAAATAAATATATTGCTTGAAAATGTGAAGTGCTACAGCAACATGGGACAAAATGATGAAAGCAGAAATGAGCTGGATATATATATATATATATAAATATAAAAGTTCACAAAGCTTGATGTTTGTGAGTTTGCAGATGGTTGCTATGTCCAATCTTGGTTCTGAAAAACTCTTGTGGTGGTAACAGGAATGATACATATTTTGCGTCAAGGGAACCATTTTTTGGTTGTAAAGACTTCCCCTATTTTTTTATATCTTTTGAATTGCCTGCAGTGTTTTACTCTTTTCATATCATCTTCCACAACCATCTAGTTCTATCTCATCTAAAGTAGGGGTGTAGATCCTTTTTCGGTGCACAGGATTTATCTGGATGTGTCTTATCTGGATCTGCAATATCTGTTACCCAAAATATCTCAAGAGTGTTTTTCTATTTCAGCTCTTTGATCAAAATACTTGCTCAAATGGTAGTCAAAGCTTTTGTTATCTCTTATTCTGATCATCAAAACATGCAAACTGACACTGTCTCCCCAAGTTTCTTTTAATTCTGTAAGCATATTCAACTTTAAAAATGAAAAATTAAATATTTGTCACTATCCCCAGGAATTGTGAGCAACTTTCTCTTACTTCCTATGTGCAGAGGGTGGTTTTTCAGAGTTTTATTTCATACCCAGAAGACTTTGGGCAATGCCTTTTGCAGTATTTTGTCTTTTTTTGTGCACCATGACAACAGTTGAATTAGACTTGGGCTGCCACATTTTCATAGATGAGGTTGCAGTACTGTCAAACACGTTTTAAATTTGGGATGTGGCATGTGCATTTCTCATGCACTCACCTCATTTTTCTGTGATGGTCTTTCAATCCATCACCAAACACGGCCTGTGTTTTGACTTGTTGCCATTGCACTTTTCACCCAAATAAGTGTATTCAAAATCCCCCCTTTTAGTACTAGTAATTTAGCTAAAATGCTTACAAAATTAAACCTCGGGCTGAATGATTTTTAGCAAAAAAAAAGTCATCAACATTTCATGAAAAAGAAGGAATTACATGTGAAAGTTAGCAGATGAACCTTTTGGTAACCCTTCCTTACTCAAGAAGGTTGTTCCATTATTTCTATCTCGTTTTCACATGTATTTGGGTATGTTTTTGTATATTTCCTATTTCTGTACATTCCTGTTTGTGTCACCTCTGACCTAATTTCTATCCTTGCAGCCATTTCGCTAGACATGTGAACACAAGTTTTGTCATCCCTACTTGCCGTTTTTTTATGTATACGTGTATGTTATCCCTGATAAAGGCCTTTCAGTCAAAACGTCAATTTGTTTGTGTGCCTATATGTGTTTCACGTTATTAGCAAAACTTCATTACCCCGTTTCATGTTTTACTCACGAAGTATATACTTTCCTGGGGACTTTGTTGTTACTTTAGCTTTTCACTTACACAACGCTATTCTCCAGCATGTGTTGCCTTCTCCAGAGGCATTTACTGTGTACTTTAGCTGCAGCTACACTGTAGCAACATCTATCCATATCAGAATATCAACATTTGTAGCCCAAGCCAGAATGCTCTGCATCACTTTGTGTCCACAGTGTCTCTAGCTGTGTTAGTTGAGAAGTGTTAGAGATTGTGTTGCTTGTCTTTTTGTAATAAATTCTCATCAATCTATAGCCTTCACACAGACATGATCCCTAAAAGTGTTAGAAAAACCACACAAACTGTTTACACGATATCTGTTTCCAGGATGCATAAAGAGGAGGTACTTTTAGGATCTTGGTTATTTGCTAACCCTGAAAAATTACACAAGAGCAATGTGAAACCCATTCCACTCCAAAATTTAACATAATAATTTCATATTTATTACTGTTTAGTGACATGGTGACTTGATATTGTGTGAGCTCGAAGATGAGTGTATATACATCAATCTTATGGTTCAATAAAAATGGTTTAGCTTGTCAGATCTGACCACAGATCATATTGTGTCTACTCCTGATCTAGAACAGTGCTTCATTTTAAAATCATAACTAAACACTCAAGATATAAAATATCAGCTTTATACCTTTGACTCTTCATAGGCGTGATTTCCCCTTTGCTTCTGTCTTCTCCACCACCAACAACTGTACTTGTGGCTCGATCAGACTGCAGTGCAATAATGACAGTCTCCAGATGATGCAAGGATAAATTAATAGACTTGGCCTCTGTCAGCTGCTGTCCATCAACTCCAGTTTTTGACACACGTTCAGAACCCGCTAAATCTACCAAATGTAGTTTTGAACTGCAACCAATCAAACAACATTGTATTATTGCAAACAGTACTTACATAGAACACAGGTAATGTAATCTTTCTGAACAATGACTAATACACTATCACTGTCGGATGCTGACATGAAAGAATACACACAACAGTACACAGGAAATAATCAACGTTTCAACCAAAAGGTCTTTATTACGTTGACAAACGCATAACATCAAAAGACGTGTAGGAATGACACAACGACACACTAACGTGTCCAATTGAAATGTGGATGCAAGATGCTCGAAGGATAGAAACAGAAAATACATAAAATGTAAATACCTACGGAAATGAAATGAACAAATGTTGACATAAATGACAGAACAAAATGAATAAAAAATGAGAAACAAAGACCGAAAACTAAATAAAGGAGTGATGAATTAAGTCCAAAAGGCTTGAGGGTACCAAACTACATTGAGGATCTCTTATGGAAGCTATGTAGCATGTCATCTATACAATTATAGAGCCCTTTAGCAGAAGGCACCTTCAATAAGCATTGCACTAAGATTGAGACCGAGATTGAGAGAGCCAGCTTTGCATATCTACCAGTGAACTACAGAGGCCTATTTGTGAATCCATATATGGAGCACATACATAAACACTTGAACGAACATGGAGAAGTGTCAAGCAGCGGAACAAAAAGCATACAACCCTCCTAAAATAACTCCCCCTTTCCTAGTCTTATACTAAGTACACAGCCAATGAATAATTATAGTCAAGGGAAATATTCCTTGAAAAACACAGATTTGTCTACCTCTTCTCCTTTATTTCATTTTGCTTTCTGCTAAAAAAGGTAGACACATTTACTGGTAAAGAACCAAATGAACTGTTTTTAAAGAAAACAAACTGGCACACTTACTTGGCCATTATTTTAGAGTCATTCTTACACACTTGTAAGTACACAGTAAACACAGCGTGTGATCGTGATGACCTCTGGTTGACTGGAGTCTCTGCGACTTTGCGGTTTGCTTGGCCTTGAACAAGGAGCATCTGAGCAATCTCTTCATTGGCTGCCAGATGCAAGGATAGTCCTCTCAGTATACATGAATCTTGGGGACCTTCAAGCACCGTCACCTGGTAACAAAAGATGATAGGATTCTAACAAAACTTAATGAAAACAGAGACACTGTCTCCTTGAGACATTTGTTTTCATCCTCTGTAACGGTGTGAGACTCGAACTTGGGCAAGGGGTTCACGATGTCGGTGAATGACACCTCGGCTAAGAGGGCGAAAGAGCCAGGGTCCAACTCTTCTGTTGAGTTCTTCCTCTTAAGGAACCAGGCTTACAGATGAGAAACGGTTCAGTACCCAATAGGCACAGGCACAGTACATCCAATTACACGAGGCAAGTTCATAGACAGTGGAACACCTCGTGCGATACAGACATGAGCAAAAATCGTCTGGGCGAAGAGTTACCACACACACGCGTGCCTGGCGACAGATAGGGAGGCTGTCACAGGCTAGGGTAGCCCACCCAAATTGTCAAGGCATGCCGAAATCGGATGTGCTAGACCTACAAGGCGCATAACGGTGGCACAACGTAATCACGCTCCCGGCAGAAATCACACGGATATCCGTGCTGGTTACAATGGAGCGAGCGAACTCCTCTGTAACTAAGCTAAGATTCGAGATGATGATGGCTGCCATGGCAAGGTTGAATATGATTTGGTAAAGTAACATCTATATTACAGTAAAGATCAATCTATTCAGATTGCTAGTGCTAAGTATACTTTTACACGGATGTGAAAGTTGGACGGTCAATGCTGACACAGAAATAAGGATTAAGTCTCTTTAAAACAAGTGCTACAGATGTTTGTTAAGAATTAGTTTTATAGAACACGACAGATATATTTCTATGGCAGCAAATAAACAAACTTGCAGGTTATCAAGAACCACTTTTGGCAGTGGTGACATGGCATAAACTATGACACGACTCACTTTCTAAAATTATTTTACAAAGAACATAGGAGGTTGGAAGGAGGAGAGGACAGAGAAATATCCGGATTGATAACATACGGAATAGCCTGGGCTTGATTTTTCTGCTCTCCTCTGAATGGCTGAGGATAAAGTTGTTTGGAGAGTTTTTTTGTGGTGATGTATCCAGTGTGGCACCTCTATGATCCTGACGTGTTATGGGTCTTATTATTAATTACAAACAATGAAGCTCTTATTTCCTATGTTCAATGTGAGTGTTTCTTCAGAGTTTTCTTTCATATCCAAAGTTATTTCATTGATGAAATCCATATCAAAGTCTTATTTCAACTGGAGAATGAAGAAGAAAATGAAAGATATACAGATTTTTTTAAACACCACAATAATCAGCAAAATCTAAGGAACAAGTGCTAAACATAAAAACACATGGAGAGATACTATACCAAGTAGATCATGATCAATGCTTTGAACAGATAATCACAAAATATTAAACATGTTAAAAAGAGAATAGGAATGGCTAAAAGTACTTTCGCCGACATGAGGAGAATATTAATATTTAAACAAATCACCAACACATTAAAAATTATAAGTATAAATGCTACATATATTCTACATTAATGTATAAACAAACAACTAGAAGACAGAATTGATGCTTTTGAGATATATATATATATATATATATATATATATATATATATATATATATATATATATATATATATATATATATATATATATATATATATATATATATATATATATATATATATATATATATATATATATATATATATATATATATATATATATATATATATATATATATATATATATATAACTATTAATGGAAATTAAAAAATATAAATAAAATATTTTGGCCATATTGAAAGACATGACACCTTGTTGAAGACCTTACTTGAAGACATGTCACATTGTTGAAGACCTTACTTGAAGACATGTCACATTGTTGAAGACCTTACTTGAAGACATGTCACATTGTTGAAGACCTTACTTGAAGACATGTCACCTTGTTGAAGACCTTACTTGAAGACAGATTTCAGGGGAGATGAGCAAGAGATATAAGTAGGAGGGAAACATCACAAGATGTATAGGATACAATCTAACAGAGTGCACTACCAAGACAAAAGATGGAGGACAATGGAGGTCCACTGCAGTCAACCTCTGTTGCGGAGAGCACTTGATGATGATGATTTTGCTCCAGGTGTTTTGGTCAAATCGTCAATTCTGTGTATTGTTCCACATAAAACTGTTATCTAATTATGTGTGTACACATTTAACCATGTGTGTGTACATATTTAACTGTTATTTAATGATGTGTGTGTACATATTTAACTGTTATTTAACCATGTGTTGTGTATATTTGTTTTGAATATTTATGTACCATATTGTGCACAGTTTAACTGCAGTCTCCAACTCACTCTTCTCTTAATGGAGGTTAAGAAAAATAATACTCTAACAATCTTCTTCTGCCATTGTTCTCAAGCACCTGCAGATTAGCATAATGTAGTCTGGAGAATTTAATGCATTGTTTTATCGTTTAAAGCTGCAAAATCTGAGTCTTCTGCCCTGACGCATCTGACTTCAACCATAACTGGTCTGCAGTAAAGAAAACCTGTGTACAGAAAATGAAAACATGACCTGAAAGATACTGAAACATAACACATGCATTAATGAGTCCACCTATTCCAGATGAAGAGTCCCGAAACACCGAACTACACTTCCATTTGTGACGATTGAGAAACAACACAAACAAATAGACACCACAGTGTCAGTGCTAGTTGGGATTAGATACATGCTAGCATTGTACTACATGTGTGCTAGCTGACAATAAATGGGTGCTTATCATCATCAGGTGGCATATTCTGAACAGGATGTAGTAGTCATCACAGCCTTTCGAAACTTCTGTCAATCTTGAGCTAGTTGTTCTGCTTCTGTCATGTTCAGGTGATCTTTGATGTCAAGACGGATGACATCAAATGGGTGCTAGCTAGCAATAAATATTCTGTAGCCGGCACTAGATATGTGCTAAGTGGCACTCGACAGGTGAACTGCATACTAATTTGGTGCTGGACATCACATATGTGTGCTAAATGACACTATTTGACAGCTAAAGGTACTATTTGGGTGCTAGTGAGGGGTTAGGTGGTGCTAGCTGGGTTCTGGTTTTGGAGAAAACAGTTTCAGAATATTTATATGTTTCAGTAATAGACCAAGTTCACACACAAATGTAATTTACCTTTGCAAATGGTATCACAGGGATTGATGCCCTGGAAGTGGGATTGAGTAAATCATACGCAATCTCTTGATAGATCTCCAGGTAAGACAAATACACTGCTATGTGCTCTTCTACACGATTCTCAAGCTGTTGATATATCATGCTTAAGGCTCTGAAAATAGAATAAATTGGAGGCTGTTCAGGTCTGTCGTACCAATATTGAGGTTTATGTACTGTGACTTCTCAACCTGCTGCGGCCAGTTTGTAGTAGTCTGAAGATAATGGTTGGCTCTATGCATGATATTTGATGGTAAAATCATTAGGTTCAGAAATTTTCTGCACCTGTTTATATTTTATCTTGAATTATGCTTTACTATAGAATTAAATTCATGTTATGGAATGTCACTTTCTATTTGTTCTTATGATCCGCCTTTCCTTGCCAGGAGATCAGCCTTTTAATTTTCACTTATGTTACAGTGACAGGTCTACTGCAAAACTGTTTCTTTGGCGGTAAGGCTGAGACATAATAAGCAAGACATGAGTTCATTCATGAATGTGTTCTTTGTGTGTTTTAATGCTTATAGCAATGACTTTACTTCAGTTAGAAAGAATGTCTGTTATATTTCTGTAAGCAATTTATAAGCATTTTGGCTGCCTATGTTATGATTTCCATTTCTACTTGAAGTTTGTGCAATATAAAGAGGCTGAAAGAGACAATAATATGTGTCAAAGGACATGAGCCCATAGCCCTCTGGATCAGCAACCAACTAACCAAAGTGATAATATACATGGGTCAGAGAACGATTGAAATGGGTGACCAGGGAAGAGAGGGAAGTACAGTACAAGTAAACGTCATCACATTCAGTTTTTTAATCTCAATTTTTAGATAGTTACTGCACATGACAATTCACTGATATTCATTGCTACAATAACAAGCATGGCTGCTGCTAACACAAACATGAAGGTTGACACTATTGAGTCTCCAATAACACGCGCAGCAATCAGTTGCGTTTCTACGAAGTAGTTGAGAAATTCTGTAGTATACATTTCTTTTGCACGCTACGCACTGATGGGGGGACCTCTAAGTGCGTAGCGTGAAGAAGTATTGATTGGCTTTTTTTAATATATGCGTTACGGAAGCACAATGAAATCAATGGAGCTCTTAACATTGTACAACTTTGAGGTAGCATGAAATGAAGATATAAGAAACACTGTGGCATATCTCTATGACATCTTGAAAGCTATTACACAGAATTTATGTGGATATCAAGGCTAACAGGAACAGACACCACATTTCATGCTATTCTCGTTGTTATGAAAGATTACATGTCCTAATAAATAGTGTTGCATTATTTCTGATTGTGACCCTTGTATTATTTTGTTTTATGTCCTTTTGTACCCTGTTACGGGAAAGCTTTGCTCCGCTCTATATTGTTCCATTGAAAATGTGATGGTGTCTACTTGTACTGTACCAAGGGGGAAAATGTGTATACTTTAAAAATATCTAAAGAACCCAAATCCAACAATCAACTGGGAAACTGAGCTTAGACACCCTTAGATTACTGATTGACTTATGGGCAGAACACTTATAGAAGGTACTTTTTACATCCAGTTTGTGCATGTACAGTAAATATTGCTTTAGGATATAAATATCCTGTGACCATGGTTCCCTAACCCATGCTCAGTTTTTTTAGAAATTTTGAGTTAAAATGCATCTATGTCCATATTACGGGTGGATGTTTCAGGACCGAACATCTTTGCTACACATGGTGATCATCGATTCTGACAGAAATTTGTATCTCATATTGAAGTAACAGAAATTTTAGTGCTTTGAGGTAATTTAAATCCAATGTTTAAAAAAATTAATAAAACTATCATACTGTATTTTTCCAATTAGGGAGTTACAGAGATTATTCTTTTTCCACAATGGCACGATTACTGACTTTTGCCAGTCCTCTTTAACTTCCCTTTCTTTCCACACTATTGTGAATATTCTTTGCAGCCATTTTACCCCAATATCTTTACATGCTTTGATGGTTTCGTTGGGTATGCCATCTGTGCCTGGCAATTTATTATTTGGGCTGTTCTTGATAGCCATTTCTATTTCTTGGCTTAAAATTTCAGGCTCTGCGATGTCTTGGTCTTTGCCCTTATAAGTATGTTGCACAGTATATAATAACAGTTCTTTAGTCTAAACTGTTATTACGTGAATGGCATGTAGACCATGAGGTTGCATATGTGGGTCTCACCAATGACCCACTAGACAAACCACCCATGCAACTGAAAACCTTAGTAGATAACATGCCATTATATTGAGGCTCTCTTATGGAAGCTTTGTAGCATGTCATCTATACAATTATAGACCCCCTCTGAGCAGAAAGCACCTTCAATAAGCATTGCACTAAGCCGAAACCTGAAGTCTCTGGGGTATGAAAGAAAGCTCAGAAAAACCACCCCACTGCACATAGGAAGTAAGAGCTAATCACTTGCAAACAAACAAACAATGACATATGGCAGTGGGTACTATTCTGATTCCTAACAGATGGACAACATGACCATAACATTTCAGCTAGCATTTTATTTTTAAAACTGCAGTTTCATAAGCACAAGGCATATATATATATATATATTATTTGAAGTGTTTACCTAGTTGACAATCCACTGGTGCTGTAATGAGCTGTGTTACCTTCAACAGTATAGGTTTTTCCCGTTCCCGTTTGCCCATAAGTGAATATTGTCCCATTATAACCATTTATAAAACCTGAAAACAACAAAAGTACATTATAATACAGTGTTGCCATGTTAAAATGGCCATTGTCATATTTTCAACAATTTTTGAAAATGTAACTAGTTTTTCATAAATGTAGCTCAATTATGGTTGGATGACACTTCAATATCATAAATAAATCTTTAATATTGTCTGTCCTGTTCTTGTATAAATGTAGAAGGAAAGTATGAACTTCAAAATTTCAATAACGTCCAACATTACAATCAATCAATCAAGTGCCATGCTGACTGGCGTAGGCAATCATGTTTCTCCACGACTCTCTGTCTCTTGTGCTGTCAATAAGCTCGGTTTGTGAGCTTCTACCATGCCACGATACAAGCCCATCTAGTAACTTTTCTCTTTGTCGTCCCCTATATTTTCTCCCTTTGATCTTTCCAGTGATTATTAAGTGTTCAAGCTGTGTTCTTCTCAGCACATGCCCTAGAAACCTTGACTGTCTGCCTCTAATGTTTGATATGATTGATCTTATGCCAGCATCAATGAGAACCTCTGCATTAGTTTTCTTGGCTGGCCATGGTATTTTCATCATTCTTCTCAGAAACCACATTTCTGTAGCCTTCAATTCACTTTGAATTTTCTTGTTTACAGTCCATGCTCCACATTACAATACTGAGAAAAAATACAGCACAAAAATGGCAACATTGCTTTTGTGGTTTCTAAAAACCATTAGATAATAGTGTAAAATATAAATTATATCACTATCTATTTGCTAAACTCTTTGTTGTCTTTCAATGTCAGGAGTAGAAGAGTTTTCTGGAGATGGCCCTCGTGTGTGCTGAGTATATTGTGGAATTTGTAATCTTTTTTATCTTGGTGGGGGCCATCGTTTTCATGGCCGATCTATAGGTCTGCCTTCACTGTATCTGTGTAGTATAGCTTGCTGTGGTATGCTGTTTGATGGTAGTCTGCTGATGTGTGCAAACCATTTGATCTGTTGTTTCTTAATATGTTCCAAGATGGGGGTGGTGCCTGTTCATTGTCTAATAATCTCATTCTGTCTCTTAGTGATATCCCTAGGAGTCTGTGCAAACATGCCATTTCAGCTGTCACAAGTTTGCATTTGCCTTGTGCTGTCATTGTCCATGTTTGGCATTGGTAACACAACGTTGACATAATAATTATTTTGAATAGTGTTATTTTGGTGTTTAAATCTACATTTTTATTTCTGTCTGAAGATTGATGTCATTTGCCCTAGGGCTTGATATACTACACCTATTGTGTATTTCTTTGCTGCTCTTGCTGTCTGTTATTATATTGCTTCCTATGTATGTGAATTCTGTCACTTGTTTAAGTCTGTTGTTTACAATATATATATATATATATATATATATATATATATATATATATATATATATATATATATATATATATATATATATATATATATATATATTAGAAGTAATTACTAGGAGTAATTGGTAATTGAAAAATATTTTCAGTTGAACTGAAAATTGAATTGTGGATCATCAGAAAAGGAAGCTAGTTCGTTAATAACTGAGATACCCAAGGCCCTCCTATATAGCTAACCTGAGAGCAACAGTTTAAACGTTACTTTCATATCATTACCTTACCCTGAATGATATCTTTAGCAGCAACATTAAAAACGTCTGCCTGTGAAGTTTCAGGTCGAAATATTTCAGTAAACATTATTTCATAACTCAGGATGCTACTACGGAAAGAATGTTGGTGATCCATAATAAGACAGTCCTTGTTGTCTGGAATGTGAATTTTCAAGATATTACCACAGAGTTCATAGCCATTGTATGGTTTCTTGGAGGGTTTGAGACGTGCATAGGTTTTTATTTGTGCCATGGTGAAAGTTTGAAGAGAGCCGTCCTGCTTTGCACTCACCAGTAACACAAGTTTTTTCTAACCTCTGAATCCATACATGAGACAGCAATGGGCTGTAAGGATTGATATAATACACAATTATTTTAATTAAAGCCTAGAAGGATTGATGTAATAATGTTAACTGCAATCTGTAAGGATTGATGTAATAATGTTAACTGCAATCTGTAAGGATTGATGTAATAATGTTAACTGCAATCTGTAAGGATTGATGTAATACTGTTAACTGCAATCTGTAAGGATTGATGTAATACTGTTAACTGCAATCTGTAAGGATTGATGTAATAATGTTAACTGCAATCTGTAAGGATTGATGTAATAATGTTAACTGCAATCTGTAAGGATTGATGTAATAATGTTAACTGCAATCTGTAAGGATTGATGTAATACTGTTAACTGTAATCTGTAAGGATTGATGTAATAATGTTAACTGCAATCTGTAAGGATTGATGTAATACTGTTAACTGTAATCTGTAAGGATTGATGTAATAATGTTAACTGCAATCTGTAAGGATTGATGTACTATATGAATGTATTACATACAATGCAGCCTGCATATACTGATATAATACACAACTATTTTGAATATAGATTGACATATACCTATTAAATACAGCTTGTATGTATGACATCATCATCAGATGCTGTCAACCAATGTAGGTGATAATGGATCTCCATGACTCTATTTCCAGTTTCTTTTATCTAGATCATTGTTGACTCTTTGCCATGTCACAGTATCAGACTATCTAATTCTCAAGCTGTCATTCTTGATCTCTCTTTCCTTCTATCTTGCCTGTTGTAACTATTTTCTCTAGACCTCATTGTCTCATACCATGTCCAAAATATAAAGATTACCTCTTTCTGATATTATATAAATATCCAAAATATCGATGTCCGACAAAATGGAAAGTGCTGCAGTAACCAGACAAATAATAGGTAAATACTAAATTAAGTACACAGGTTACTGTAGATAACTATCAATATAAAATAATATGAAAAAAACAATAAAACATAGAACACAGACAATTATCAATGTGTCTGTCCTGTTGGGACCTTTATCAAGAAACAAAAACCAATTCAGACAACACAACTATAAAAAAAGAGCCGAGACTGTGACAAAGGTTTCCTTACAAAAACCATTGCCTACCCGGCAAGTAGCAGTTCTAGCGAGTCTTTTACATTAGGTGCAGAATTATGCATTCATTACTGACAGACAGAAATGGGCATGGCAAAAATGATGAAATGGAAACCCAAAGTGCATGTATGTCAGAAAAATGCAAAAATAAAGAAAGGGGACACCGATTTGCGATGACAAGAATCGGGGGGAGAGGGGAGTGGTGGGAGATAAAAGGGGAAAGGTTAGAGAAAGAAATTATTACGAAAGGGGGGGGGGGGATAACAAAAAGATAATTGATAGCATGTAGTATAGATTTACATGAAAATATATACACATCAACATACAATCACACAACTAAACAAATGTATATATATATATAAGTACATACCTATATGAAAGCATACATGTGAATACAGATGCATACATGTGTATAGGTGCCTACATACACAACATATACATACATACATATATACACACACACACACACACACACATCAGGGCCGGATTTATACTTGATAGGGACCTAAGCTATTTGAGATATGGGGGCCCTTTACACATCCTTTATACGTAATATATGACAACTGCTCACCCAGATCATTTTTTTGGGAACCCTCAAGAACGTGAGGGCCATAAGCTATAGCTTGTGTAGCTTATACATACATCCTGCACTGATATACATACACACACACATACATATATACACATATGCATACATATACAAATATACATACAAATGCAAGTGTACTAGGAACCAGTATATATCTAACAACAAATATACGTACACGCACAAGTATATATCTAACAAGATCAATACACAGATATAAGAAAGATACCCACACAACATTCACAAGCATGTAAATGTATCCAAACATAAGTATGTGTTCACAAAAGAATAGGTGTATGTAATGACACAAAATAAGCATCAACATAAATATATACACATGCATCCACATAAACATTTTCTCACATGAATACATATAACATGAACATTCGCACACATAGATATATACATGTATTCCAATACACATTCATTCACATGAAGATATTCACATGTATTAGTATAACACAAGAATATGCACACATACAAATATGTAACCCAAAGTAACTGTATGGGTACACAGAACCATGTAAAATAATATGCATATACAAATACATATAATATATGTGTAGGTACCAATCTGTAAAACAGTTACATAAATAAATAGAGAAAATAAAACAATAACAAAAGTCAAGATATGTAAATGAAGTAACACAAAAGGGTAAACAATAGACACATTGTAATACAATATAATCAACAGAAACAACAAAGAAATATAACAAATACACTGAAATCTAGCAAACACAAAGATAATTGCTGATGATCGTGCACAGAAAAAATTAAAAACATCTAGATAGAAGTACACAAATATCACATCTAGATAGTCACACAAATATCACATCTAGATAGAATCCACAAATATCACACCCAGATAGAAGTACACAAATATCACACCCAGATAGAAGTACACAAATATCACACCTAGATAGAATCCACAAATATCACACCCAGATAGAAGTACACAAATATCACATCTAGATAGAATCACACAAATATCACATCTAGATAGAATCACACAAATATCACATCTAGATAGAATCACACAAATATCACACCCAGATAGAATCACACAAATATCACATCTAGATAGAATCACACAAATATCACACCCAGATAGAATCACACAGTTATAATTAATATGTTCCAATTAGAAATCACTTCTGTCACTTTTAGCAACAGGTAGTCTTCTTAAAAAAATATGAACAGCAATTATACTACTTCAGATAATCAGAACAAATATAGAAATATAATATGATGAAAGGTAAGAACACAGGTAAGAACATCAACAAATATTATAAAATAGCTTAGAAAATATACAAGAGTATGCACTTGTTACCTGTGTTCATCCTTGGGTCCACCTTTTCAGAGCAAAGAATAGGACCACGATTAGACTCAACCCAAGGTTGATCCATCTAAAAATGTAAGATGATATCAAAGGTTCATAATACTCTGTTAAACCTGTTATTAAAAGATTTATTTATAAAGCCAACAGTTCAGGCTTAGAAAAGAATGAGGATTTACAGATGCAATATTTTCTCTACAAAAAAATAGTTAAAAGACAATAGACTCAAAAAAACCAAATGAATATTGCTTTTATAGATCAGGAGAAAGCTTTCAACCAAATAAATAGAGAACTACTCTGGAGTATTCTAGAAAATTATGGAATAAAATGAACATTATCAGGCTGTGTAAGAGCCATATACAAAGACAGTGAAAGTGCAGCTAGAACAAGTGCAGAACTTACAAAGTGGTTTTTATTAACACCAGGAGTTGGGCATGGGTATGTCTTACCACCATTATTGTTTATTATTTATATGGATAATATTACAAAAACAGTAGAAACATCACTTGATGCTTACCATTCAAATGACCTAACTGAAGTATTGCTGATGATCAGTGCTTACTCCACAGTTCAAGTGAAGAGATTCAAGATCACATAAACCTACTAAATTAAAGCTGCCTCAATCACAACATGCAGATCAATACAAAATAAACAGAAGTAATGTCTATAAGCAGAAAACCCTATACAATCAACATAAAGATAAATGATCAACTACTGAAGCAAGTGAGGAAATTTAAATATCTTGGGAGCATTTTTACAGACAACAGAATAGTGGACAGAGAGATCGAGACAAGAATTTAAAAAGCAAACCATTCATTTGCAGTAATCTTGAAGTACATATCTATCCTAATGGAAACCAGAGGGCAGGTCATAAATTAAATATGCATACCAGCATTGTGTTATAAATGTCAGATGTGGATCCTAAAGAACAAGAGAGAAAGCTTACTAAATGTGAAATTTTTATTAGGAACAGAAACAGAACAAGAAGAGATCATGAGAGGAATGAAGAGATTAAAAGAAATGGTGGAACAACATTTGTGGTTAAATATATTGAAAACAGAGACTAAAATGGTTGCACCACTTAATGAGAATATTTTGGACAAATTAAAAGACATGACACTTATTGAAGACCTTACTTGATGGTAAAGTCAAAGGGAAATGAGCAAGAGGTAGACGGAAACACAAGTGGGAGAGTAATATCACAAGATGGACAGGTTACAGTTTTGCAGAGTGCACCACCAAAACAAGAGACAGGGGATGTTGAAAATCTGTTGCAGCCAACCTTCGTTGCGGAGATGGCACTTGATGATGATGATCTATCTATACACAGTGGTCCTTGTTTTCCTGGCAGCTTCAGGGGTAGAAGAATTCTCTGGAGATGGCCTTCTTGTGTGCTGTTTGTAAGCTTGTTCCTGTGGCTTCTTTTATTTCTGTGATCCATCTTTTACATGGTCTGCCTCTGGCTTTATAGCCATGATGTCTGTGTGTCATGGCCATCTGTGGCATGCTGTCTATTGGTAATCTGGAAGTGTGTAAAAACCACTTTATCTGATGTCTTTTGATATGTTCCAATACTGATATTGTTTTGGCTATGTTTGATGTTATCGTTTCTAATTTTATCTCTTAATGAAACTCTGAGTATTCTTCGTAGACATGTCATTTCTGCTGTCACTATTTTTCTCTTGTCTTGTGTTGTCATTGTCCAGGTTTGGCACTGGTAGCATAGTGATGGGATAATAATAGTCTTGTATAATGCAACTTTAGTGTCTATGTTTACATTTTTGTTCTAAAAAATATGTGTCATCTGTCGAAGGATCTAGTAAGTTTTGTTGCATCTATTTTGTATCTCTTTACTGATTTTTCCTTCACTCAATATAATGCGTCCTAAGTAAGTGAACTCCTTTAACTGTTTAAGGTGTTTGTTATCGATGGAGTGACATTTCTTTCTTTCTTTGCTATTACCATTATTTCAGTCTTTTCAATATTAATCTTCATGTTGAATTTTTAACATGTTGTGTGGAGTCTGTTCATATGTTCTTGCAATTGTTCTTCTGATGTCGTTATTAGTACTTAGTCGTCTGCAAAGAGTAGTTCATTCAATTTGTTGTTCATGTTATCTTCTTCATTGGTACTTTTTAATTTACAGATGTGGTCGATATATGTTATAAAAAGTAGATGGAATAGGACACACCACTGGTGAACTACTGATTGGATTTAGAATGTATTGGACACTCCTGCATTTGTTCTTATTGCACATTGGCTATTAGTATAAATGCCCTTGCATATATTGATTAAATGTTATGGTACTCCGTATATTGATAGCGTTTTCCAGAGTTGTTGTCTGTCTACTCTGTCGGAGGCCTTTTCTTGGTCGATGAATGTGATGTATAATTATTCTTGGTTGTTTTCTGTGACACTTTCTGTTAGTTATCTAAGTGTGAAGATAGTATCCGTACAATTTTTGTTCTTATGGAAGCCTATTTGGGAGTTTTTAAGTTGTGGTTCAATGTATGAACGTAATCATTGTTCTAATATTTTGTTATAGTCCGTTCAGAATCGTTTGCCGAGATGTTATGATTTATAATTCAAAAAGTTCTTGATGATTTCACATGAATTTTGGCATACGTTGTTAAAATGTCCATGTCGCGAAAACATATGTGTTACTTGATGTCTAGCTGTAACGGTTATTTGAAAGCGACGAATTCTTTTGATGTTTGCCCATGTAAGTATGATTTCGACCATAAACAAAATATTTTACAGTAATCTAGTGCAATGATGACCCATAGGCGTGTCCACAAAATTTTACATGGTGTTAGGTGTAAAAAAATTTAAAATATATCTTTTGTTCGTAGAGTCAATTTGATATTGTTCCATGCTCTTGGTGTGAGTTTCACAAATGTTGTCGCTGCCTTTGAAATAAGTACATATATTTCTTCATGTAAGGAAATTTGGTCTGTAATAGTTGATCCAAGATATCTGAACTTCTGTATTGAATCAAGCGGGCTAATATTTTTATAAGTAATGGTTGATGGTTTGCTTATAACATTTTTTTGAATTGCTTGGGTGGTATTGAGCAATGAAATGTTTTACAAATCAACTTGTAAATTTTGCAAATCAAACTTTTTTTAGTGTAGACTTAATCAGAGTAATGATCATTCATAATCAGACGAGTCAAATAGGTCGATTACTGTTTTCGGCTGAACAAACAACAAACCTTCCTTTTTCCAATATTCCTCTTCTTGGCGTAACACATGATCCTCACATTTCACCCAGTAGTCTTTATGTATATTTGATAGAGCCTGATTTGTAAGTGTCTCAATATCACATAATTTGAAAGTTGTATTTGTAGATGCTACGTGTCCTTTAACTTTTGCCCAAATTAGCTCTATAGGATTTAAGTGTGCATGATATGGAGGTAGTCTCAAACATCTATGACCATGTTCTTCAATTAACTTGTCTATTTTAAATATCTTTGTTCGTTGTGTCTGTTTTACAAGGTTAAGCAATTCGGGTTTCAAGTACCTGTCGGTAACTGGTATGTGTTCTTTTATGAGCCACGTTTTGATTGCATCTTTTGTACTTGATGATGTTGGGATTCTATCTTCTACGTTCACTACGTTATGGTATGAAGCATTGTCCATTATCAGACAAGAAGGTCTATCTAATATTGGAAGAATACTTTTTTCGATCCAGTCTTCGAATATGTGCCCATTCATTTCGGAGTGGTAGTCTCTATTGTCAATGGATTTTGAAATGAAAATTAGATGAGCATTCTGCAACAACCCATTATGTCTGCTACCTGCATGTGCAACTATCAAACGTTGCCCTTTACTACTTGGTACTGATCTTTTAATACTTCCATCTGCTAACTGCCATTCCTTTTCATTTGTATGATGAGCGTTGATCCAAGTTTCATCTAAATACACAATATCATAACCATTCTCGCGCATTCCCTTCACTTCACGTAAATACTTGCTTCTAAGAGCTACCAGATGTGGCTTTTCACAAATAATGTTTTTTCCACCAGCATACTTTCTAAAGGTGAAGCCTGCATTTCTTACAGTTTTCCATAATAAAGTTTTTGATATTTCAATGTCGTTATTAGTTTTCAGTCAAATCTTCAACTTTCTAAGTGTCACTTCTTCGTTTTTATCAAACATTCTACATATTTCTCTTTTTACTAGGTCCTTATCGAAACTGTCTATCTTTTCTTTCCTTCCTTGCTTTCGTGAATTTGTTGGCAATAAATATCCGCTTGCTTCCACTATTCGATCAAATGAACGTTTACACAAACCTAAAATATGCATTGTTCTCTTCTCAGGATTTGATAAAGAACAATAAAGATGTCCCTTTTTACGCTCTCTGCAGAAGTATTGATAAATCTGTATAGCAATGTTATGCTCAGTAAAATATTTCGCTTTCAGATTCATTCTCACATAGACTTGCAGAAGGTAATATGCTTAGTGCCTCCTACTTTCTGTAAATATTGAGACGTGCCTCTGACTTGTGACTTGAAATCGAGTCAATAGCCGTTTTTGATTTCACATAATTCTAAGTTCAGGAAAAATAATATTTGGTGCTAAACGGGAATTTCCATATGTAACATTGCTTTATACAAATGTACAGTGGAAACAACTACTTTTAGAACGGTGCACATTCTACCGTGAGGGTCATGCCTTTATATTTAATAATCAGCTGTGAGATGTAAGCATCTACATAATCCAGCGGGTGTTTATAATTTAGATTAACTTTTTTTTAATATAGGTTAAATAAGGTATCTTTGATACTGGATCACATTTCTTTGATAAAAAAATATTTCTATAGCGACATTATTATTCTAAACCTAACTTCAAATGATGAATCCAAATGAACAATACGTTTTTGATAAAAATAATTTAACATCTCGGCAAACGATTCTGAACGGACTATAATAATTTTCCCTTAGTGGCTTAATAAGGATATCCCTCTGTATTTTGTGCAATCTCTCTTACTGCCTTTTTTTCCATATGGGAATGATTGTCACATTTCTCCAGTCTTCTGGTGTTCCTTGTTTCTTCCACGTTACATTGAAAAGTCTGTGTATCCATTTTTGTCCCGCTCTCTGCTGCTGCTTTGATAAGTTCTATTTGTGTTATCAGAACCTGCTGCTTTGTTTATTGCATTTTCTATTTCCAATAGTAGTATATTTGGTTCTAGGTTTTCTGCTGTAGTGTTTATTGTAGTGTCTTCTTCTCCTTCCTTTAGGTTCAATAGTTCTTTGAAATATTGTTGCCATCTTTCCATTATTTGCTTCGGTTCTTTTAGTGCATTACTGTTTTCGTCATTTATTATTTATGTTGGTTCATATATCTTCTTTGTTTCTTATGTTCTCATGTAGAACCTCTTATGCATTTTTATAATCTGCATTGAGAATGTCTCCATATTCTTTCCATGAGTTGATTTTGAGTTTTAATTATTTTCTTGACATTTATTTTTGCTGTCCTGTATTATATGTAATATACTTGGTTTATACTTATGACCCATTTCTTATATTTGTTTCTTTTGTGAATTTTTTACTTCTTCATTCCACCATGCTGTTATTATTGGTTTCTTTACACTGTTGTTCTTGTATCCACATGATTCTTCTGTGTGATAAGGTCTTTGAATAATTTCCATTCTTCATCTGTTGTAGTATTTTTCTGTAATTTTTCCTGAGTGTAATGCTCCTGTAACATGTCATCCTTAAGTTTGTGTATTTTAATTTCTGTTGGTTTTTTATTTTTGTTGTTGTCTTTCTTCCTTCTCTTTGTGTTTGTTTTTACAGATACTATTACTGCTTTATGGTCGGTGTCTACACACATGTTTAGTATGGCTCTTGCGTCTGTTAGTTTCCTTCTGTTGGCTCTTCTTGTTAATATAAAGTCTATCTGGCTTTTGCAGTTTAAATCGTTCCACTTGTACCAGGTGTGAACTTAGGATTCTCTGTGCTTGAAGAATGTGTTAGTTATAAATAAGTTGTAATTTCTGATTTTTTTTCCAACAATTCTCGGCTATAGACGCAACACGACAGTAGTCACTTGATATGCAGTAATACTGTGTTGTCAGAATATTGTTAACTCCCTCAATCCACCTTTTTCTTGGTCTTCCTCTGTATCTTGCTGTTTCTATTATAGGTGGCTAAACCATTTCAATCAATGTTTTACAATATATTGGACCACTGCTGTTGTTCCAACAATTCTTGTAATCTCATTTTTCACATGATCTCTTCTGTTTGCTGCTTTTCTTAGACATTTCATTTCACATGTATTAAGCTTTCTCTCTTTTTTTTGTAGTTAGTGTCATGACAAGGTGTCATGACTTTAAATATGTTAAAAATATATCACTTTTCCTAAAAAAAAATGTTTCATACTGAGTGTTGTTAGAACCTCTTTGTTCATTTTCTTCTCTTCCCATGAAGTTCTCCCTATTCTTCTACATATCCACATCTCAAAGCATAAATTCTGTCTTCTAGCTGTTTGCTTACAATTCATGTTTCTGAGCCACACATTTTAATGTAAAATAGATGTAGCATTTTATATTTCTCATTTTTCATTGATAATTTGTTGAGATGTTACTATTTTCCTCATAGCACTGAAAGTACTTTTACCCATTCCCATTGTCCTTTTAAACGTCTGCTTCACATCTAGCATCATTTGAAAGTACAAATGAAAATCTTAGAAATTGTACATTTGCCTATATTGGGCCTAGGCTATGTAAGCTTAAATTATTTTCATATTATAAAATTGTAAATTAAATTTGAGGGCTTAGTGTGTATTGTCACACTATTGCATTCATTGCTTGATTAAGGCCTTTAGCTCGAAACATAACTTATACATATTTTCTGATAGGGGGACTATAGGCTACGGGACTATATAGGGCCTAATCAGTTTTCGCCTATCCAGGCTATTGCTTAATTAAAAGTTAACAACCACTGTGTGACGTGACAGATTGAACTAGATTCCAGTGAATTTCACAAAACTAATAACAATAATTGAATGATAAGATTTTATAAATAAGTTGTTATGATAAGTAGCCTATTAATTTGAAATACGTAATGCTTTAATTAATAATCACACTTATTATAGGTACTTGGACATCCTGGAATTTCTGTGTACAGAAAATGTTGCTATGTTACACATTTCTTGTGACTAAGATTTACATTTAGTGATGTCGTCGTTTGTCATGTCTGTAACTAGATTTATTAAGGTCTTTAACCATTTTCCTTTTTATATATGTAACTTTTAAGGATACAGGATGTTGCAGATATTAGCAGTTAATTTTTTCTAAACATCAACATTTGTTTTAACTATGCAAATTAGCCAACATTTTGGATATTAATTAGTTGTATGTGCATCTGAGAGTCACAGAAATATGATCAACAGATGCATCTTGTCTTTGTGAATATATAGTTATATATATAGATATTATATAGTGAAAAATATATAGTTTCTGTGGTATTTTATTACGTATATTTAATTTATTTCCATTATAATTATGCAAATTAGCAGCCATTTTGAATATCAATTAGTTCTGTGTCCATCCAGTGGCGTAGCGAGGGGGCGGACCGCCCCAGGCGGCATCATCAGGAGGGCGGCAAATTTATTTCGTCATGTTTTTCACAATCACTAACATATTTTTTTAATGTCACAAGGGCGGAAAATTATTATTCCGCCCCTGGCGCCATTGATCCATGCTATGCCACTGTATCCATCTGAACATTTCAGAAATGTGATCAACATAAGCGTCTTGTCTTCACGAATACAAACATGTATAGTTAGTGTATTGTATTATTGAAAATAACTAAGATAATTCAGAAATTGTCAGCTCAGTTACATTTTGTGGTCACAAGTTTTATTTAGCCTATATTTTCCTATGTTTCATGTAAATTATTTTGATATCAAATTATTTCGATTAAATTCACAACTTTCTTCAGGGTTGACGTCCAGACTTGGTTGAGGTATCGTTGAATTTCAATTTTTAAGGGCTATCCAACTATAAATAATAATATTTATTTAATTATGTAACATTATTTTGAAAATTTTGTTCAAGTACCTACTTATTATCAATGTCTCTGCGAACTATTTTCCGAAGTTTAATTCAGGAATAGTTTTCTCCATCCCACAAATCTTCAGCACTTACCGAATGCTAATGACGATTTTAACATTTAAAAACGTCGAGCATCCTTTCTTTTCAAATCAAGGGTTGTTTACGGACGCCATCTTGTTTCTATCCAACTCATGATTCAACACAAACACAAATAAAAAAAAATCACCGCAATCCGAAGACAACCGTGTTCACACTCATGCACACATTTTGTTGGGCAGGTCATGTGGCGCAGATTATCATCCACAAAAGATACAATTATACTTCTCGGTTTTGAGTTGCCGTGGTGCATACGTTCATATAAGAGCTATAAGGACTTGTTCAGGATTTTTTCCACTTCTAAATGCAAATGAAACACAACAAATCGTAGAAAAAGATAAAATCCTGCAACACCGGGTAGAACACTTTGAGCACATTTTTAATAACCCATCATCAATAAATTAAGAGGCTATCAACCGACTACCGCAGGTTCCTAACAGTGAAATGCTAGATGACATCCCTACTTTAGAGGAAACTCGTAAAGCAGTTCATCAGTTTTCTAGTGAAAATGCACCTGGCTCCGACTCAATATCAGTCGAAATATACAAATGTGGAAAAAATCTTACTGAGCAACTTCGCATAATTTTCCATCAGTCATAGAAAAGCAAAACAATTCCACAAAATTTCAAGGATGCAACAATTATACACCTGTATAAACGTAAAGGGAACCACCAGTCCTGTAACAACCATCGTGGTATCTCTCTACTGTCCATCGCTGGAAGGATAATGGCTTAGAATCCTTTTGAACCGTCTTACAGTTACATCTCATCTTAATGAAGGATTATTACCCGAAAGCCAACGTGGTTTCAGAAAAGAACGTGGAACAACTGATATGGTCTTTGCTGAAAGACAACTTCAAGAACAATGTCAAGAACAACACTGTGACCTGTACACAGCATTCATATACTTGACAAAAGCATTTGACACAGTAAGTAGAGAGGTGTTGTGGATGATTATGGCAAAATATGGATGCCCACAGAAATTTATCTCAATGGTGTAGCAATTGCATGATGGAATGCAAGCTAGAGTTCAGGATGATGGAGAGTTATCTGAAACATTTCCTGTCTCAAATGGAGTAAAACAAGGATGTGTATTAGCACCTACCCTATTTAACATCATGCTTTCTGCTATGTTGGATGATGCTTTCAGAGATCTAGACCTTGGAGTAAACATCACCTATCGCATAGATGGAAAACTGTTCAACCTTCGGCGGTTCCGAGCAAAAACCAAAGTTAAATCACACACAATCAGGGATCTCCTATTTCTGATGACTACTGTGCCCTAAATGCCAACTCTGAGGCTGATCTACAATGTATTATAGACATATTCTCCAAAGCATGTACCAACTTTGGGCTTACTATTAACACAGAAAAAAACAGAAGTCATGTTACAACCAGCACCTGGCAAAAGCTATCTCAAGCCCTGCATAAAGATAAATTGTGTAGCACTGACAGTTGTGAATAGATTTATATACCTAGGTAGTACGCTATCACAAGATGCCAACGTTAATGATGAAGTGTATAAAAGGATCGCCAAGGCAAGCAACACTTTCGGCAGATTGTACGCAAATGTTTGGCGTAGAAATGGCACTAGCCTACAGACTAAGTTGAAAGTTTACAGAGCAGTGGTACTTCCAGTGTTATTATACGCTAGTGGAACATGGACTGTGTATAGACATCATGTGAAAAAACCCAATCACTTTCACACAACTTGTCTCAGAAAATTTATGAACATCAGATGGCAAGACAAGATTCCAGATACCATGTCCTTGATAGAGCTGGTATCCCCAGCATTGACACGATCCTGATGCAGGCACAGATTCGTTGGGCAGGTCATTTGGTGCGTATACCAGACCATCGTCTGCCAAAGATACTTGTCTATGGTGAGATGGAGACGGGTACACGATCTCAAGGTGGCCAAAAGAAGCGCTACAAGGACTCGTTAAAGAACTAACTGAAAGCCTTTGAAATAAACCACGATACATGGGAAGAACTTGCACAAAATTTACCATTGGCGCAAATAAAATGGTAACACAACGCATTTCCATTCTCTGGACTGCTGGAAATTTCGTAGGACTTTTGTCCTTTACAAGAGAGGTCCAGCGGGTGTTTGAGAATGAACGCCGAAGAAGAAGAAATGAATAGACTATTGTAACGTTACACTCCTGTCATGTTTATGGGGAAATGTCACTTATTTAAAAAAAAATACGTACCGACCCTGATTAGGAATCTCGAATAAATAGGTGAGACGTAGACCTGTTAAATCGTCTCATTTTATCTCACGGTCACCCCCCCCCCCCCACCCAAAAAAAAGAAACAAAGAAAGAGAAATGGTAGAAACGCTCGAAAAATGGGTAATGACGATTGTCACATGAGACGCACTCACGTGACATTTACAGTATAAATAAGTGTCTCCTTAGTTGATGATTGGTTGATAAGGGGTTAAAAACTAGGTTTATGTATGTTGATATCGTTTTCGAGGAAATAGGCTTCAATTTCTAGCAAGTTTAGTGCCTGGGTTATAGCAAACATACACATCGTTAGGCTGCTTATTGTTTGGTGAAGTCGCCACTGGCTTTGTGAACTGTTCTTCCACGTGATATGGTGGTAAACGTCCATGCGAACCACCGATGGTGAATGGTCTGTGTCTCACAACAGCCGTGTCATGAACATGTTTGGAAATGAATTCCGTGAACTCAGCACCCAGACTCATATGTTTGTTCCAAAACACCCAAGTGAATGCAAAGTTGGTATTGAAAAGATAACACATTCTTCACCAAGATCGATACCTACTAGTGTACACATCTGCTCAAGATCGATACCTTCTGGTGCAAACATCTGTTCATGATCGATGCTTTCTGGTGTAAACATCTTTTCAACTTCTTGTTTCATCTTCTGTGTCCATTCTCAAGCTCCTGCAGATCAGCAGGATATAGTCCAGATAATATTCAGTTGTGCCATGATTTACAGTTTGGCTGGCACATCCGACTTCAGCATAGCTTTTGGGTCAGTTTGATCACTATGAGGGGAAATACAAGTGCCGTATATATGTTATAAAGTGGGAAAGTGGGAGTGTGGTCCCTTAAAGAAAGTCATTCGTGAGTTTTTGTATATATCAGATCTTCTTAATGTAAATTATGGTATTTTTGTGAAATTCGCCGGGGAGGGGGGGGGGTGGCTTTTTACCCGCCTTTTGATCACGTTCCTAGTACTAAAAGTCATATTTATATTTGCTATGGGGCGAGGAGTTGAACATCCCCAATCCTCCAACCTCCTTAGCTTTAATGGGACAAAAAAACTCTACCTCAAAATCCTCTTGCTGCCTACTAATTGTTTGACAGGAAACAGTGTAGTTATCCCGGGCTCCTCTTTCAAGTCCGGCAACAACAAGGACGGTTTCTATTGGAAATTAAGTTTATTTAATTAACTTTACTGTCTGATTGTTCACTAGAAACACATTCTCAAAGATATTATTTCTTTTTAATTGTATCAAAGAACACAGGTCAGCTGCGTTGGTAATTTAATTTTTTCATTGGATGATTCCCTGTTGACAGAAGACCCCATCAAACACATAATGTTGTGAATTTAATACGTCTACAGAAAATACCATATGACCACTGATCTATGTATAAATAGATTTCTCTTCACGCTCGCCTGCATTTAGTGTTACCAAGCGTGTTTATACAAACATGCAAGAAAGAAAAATCATTTCCATCTTATATGCCTACGTAATTACTAAACATCCATTGATGGGACAAAGTACCAGACTACGAGGTCTTGGAAAAATCAACATCAATAAGCATCTACACATTACTTATGAATGCACAGGGCATGTCATCTTGTGCGTATGGAGGACTCTCGTCTGCCAAAACAAATATATTATGGAGCACGCAAGACAGGAATTCGAAAAGCTGGTGGCCAGAAAAAGCACTTCAAAGACACACTCAAGTCCTCACTGAAACATCTTAAAATTGACGTAGGTTGGAAGAGCCTTGCTCAGGATAGAACAGAATGGCGTTACAGCCTTAGAATCGGAGCACTGGCGATCGACGAGACCAGGCAAGATGCTGCAAGACAGAAGCGGGCAAGTAGAAAAAAAAACATCTCAACGTCCCATAGAGACCCTCTACAGTTGTCAATTCTGTAGAAAAACTTTTTGTGCTCGCATTGGACTTGTTAGTCATTTCTTCTTCTGCGTTCATTCTCAAACTCCCGCTGGATTTCTCTTTTAGCAGGATCATTATTCTACTATATAGATTTCCAGCAGGATGTAATCCAGAGAATGGAAATGCGTTGTGTCGCCGTAATTTATTATTTCCAACAAAAAAAAACAACCAGTATTGAAAACCAAATTAAATAATTTTATTAAAACAATAAAATAAGTTTCAGTGTAAGAAAGTAGCTGTGTAATTATACAAATGAAACACTAAAATGTAGGTAATTATAGAGTTATCTCATAACAAAAAAAGTATAGCGGATCATTTCCTACGCAGCTCTCTCACTGCCCTCCGCTAAACCCTTCTAAGAGGCATCTCTTGCAGGGGGTAAGACAATGGTAAGCCGCAAATCAGAAACCACTTGGACGCGGGGATTGCAGTCTCCTTGCTGATCACGTTTATGCTTTTCACATTCCGTACGACCGAACACTTCACCCCGGTGATGACGCCCTTAACGTGCCACATGGGGATGAACCAGCCTTGACCCCAATCTGTATTGTGGCGAGTAAGCAAACTCACCGCTGGCTGGACGTTGATGTTTCCTACAAGCATTTTAGTTCTGTCGGTTTGGTAACCTGTCATAATGTTGTTTCAGTGTCTCCAAATGGTTAAACTATGTTCTAATCTATCTATGTGAAATCTATATTTCCTACATGTCACTTTCTGTTGTGTATGTTTAATTTTTGTCTTGATAAAAGGCCTTTTGGTCAAAACGTTGATTTATATGTGCTTTTATGTGTGTCTCTAGTGATTAGCAAAACTTTATTACGCTGTTTGAATTCAGTTTTGCTCAGGAAGTACATATTTTCAATTATTTATTTAAGTTTGAGTATGTTGTGCTGTTCAGTGTGAAAAGGTTAGAACATTAGTCTTACATTTATGAGGTTCAGGGTTTGACTCTCGCTAAGGACTGAGGGATGGTAAATTAAAAATTCCCTGTACATGACATGGTGACAACAAAACATGCTACCTTTATTCCACATCTACATGCTTTAGCTCCCTACAGGAAACTACTCCCTTACAGGAAACATGCGGTATTGACAGTCTGTGGGTATTTGTGTGCTATCAAGATATGTATACCATGAAATAGAATTGAAAACATTAGTTCTTACTGTTGGTGCAGATGTTGTAGAGCTTAACTGTTAACCTATATCATATCTGACAAATTTTCCCTTACAATGTCAGCCATATTTTACGGCATCCCTGAAGTTGTTGATGTAACCTTTTTCACAATCTTGAGACTATGGTCTGTAGATCATTGACCTATTTCAGTAGATCCAGCACTGTAGATCTATTTTAAAGCATGATCTACTTACCAATTTGTCAAGTTTGTAACAACTGTACTAACAAAATAGCAAATTTCAAAACAGATTCATCAGGAATGTCCAGATGTTGGTTTCCCACCACTAAAGGTACAGGAGTGATAACTAATTGCATCAGTATGTTTTCAGTGGCATTATTAAGGCTTTTGTCTTATAACTTTCACAATCTAATGGTGTACAGTCTATTGCCTCTGTCTTAGAAAGGGTTAAAGAACATTACAAGACACACAAAAATAAATTAAAAAGAATTTTTTATTTTTATGATTTGTTTTTTGTTTTGTTTATTGAGTGATTATAATTTATAAATATATTTATTTTCTTTAAAAATTTTTAAAAATATTTTTCTTTTACTTTGTGAGGATTTTGTACAGGACAATATTACAAGAAACAGAGTTCAACACAGTTAAAGTACACTTTGCATAAGGGATATATTAATAAACAAAATATATGTAGATTGAAAAGTTGGGAAAATATTACAGTAGAATCCCTCTATAGTGCATTCATTTATAACAAATTTCTCTATAAAACAACACTTTTAAAAATCCCCAATTATATTTATTCTATTTTGTTTGCACTGCATATAATGAATTTCTGTTATTACATACATATTTCGTCGGTCCGGACCAAGTTGTTATAACGGGATTACACTGTACTGGCACCATGAATCAAGATGTTTACATCTGCATCAGCAGTTAAAAATACAGCTGTAAAAACCAACTTTTAAAATGATTTAAAACATTGTAAAATCCCAGTCATTTGAAAATAAAGAGATTTCATTCGTGGATATAAAATACAAATAAAAATTGGAATCTTGCAACAGTAAAAATTAATCTGGATTATGTATATATGCAAAAGCACACAAAAATATTTGAGATATAATACTTAAAAAAATTCTTGGATAATGTGACAGTAAACAATATGATACATCATGTGATAGTAAGAAATATGTATCATTTAAAAGTAAACAATATTTTAGGTATGTATCAATATACAGAATTGTAATCATTTGACAACAAGCAGTATATTGTCATGTGAATGAAAAAAAATATGATAATCAAGTGACAGTAAAAATTATGATAGTGACACAAAGTGCAAAGATAGTATTCAATGAATGTAAACTAACAACCGAGAAATGAAAGATAATACATGTAGTTATCAAAACATAATTATTACACAAGTATTGTCTTATAACACATTCTCAGCTTAAGAAATAAAGACTACACTTCTATACTAGACATATTTAGTATTTCGTCCTTTCTCATTGTCCTACACATCTTCAAGTTTATAATTTAGTCTTTATATTTTATTGTAATGTTGCTCTGCTTTGATTCAGTTAATACGAAGTTAATTATAAAGGTTACTGAATATAACTATCAATATAAATAAATCAGAAATAAAAGTTACTGCAGCATTTTCCATTTTGTCGGACATCCTCCGATATTTTGGTTATTTATATTTGATTCAGTTAGTGAGACTCCATATCTGTCAGCTTGTGAGGTACTCCCTTACTATGTAATTGTTTTCAGCCACATTCATAACATAATTTATTGATTTTTTTTCATTATTTTCAGTTTAACGTTTTTACTATTCTGTTAAGTTTGTATTCTGTCCAGTTTTTATTATGGACATTAAAAAAGCAGCTTCAATATGACTAACATTTTGTTGACCAAGTCAGTGACTTACTTTGACAAACACTAAAATTGTCATTATAACTCAGTAATACTGCAACAGTAGTGATAATATTATCGATACGTAATACTATCTTTAAGCTATGAGCGACTAACATAATGTTTACTGTCAATAAAAATAGCTCATCTGGGATACCTTGTATATAGGTATATATTTTAATAGCTATGCCCACAAAATTGAGTCTTGACATGGTTTAGAGGTAAATACTTTAATAATTCTGAATTTTTTCAAAGGTATGTGTGATCATTGCATTGATAATGGATAGTAAAGATAAACACTGAAAACGTCTTCAACAACACCCTTCATGCTATCAGATAAGGACTGACATGGAACCCTCACATTAAGAAAATAGAGGCAAAGGTGAGAAAGAAACTTGCCATCCAGGGCAATTGACAGGAATAAGCTGGAAAGCCAATGAGGCAACCGTAAAGAAGATATTCATAGGTGCAATTAGACCAGTACTAGAATATGGATCAACAGCATAAACTTCAGCAGCCAAAATTCCATCTACAAACTCTGGACAAGGTACAAAATCAAGCACTTCGCCTGATAACAGGTGTCTCCCATAAATAAAATGGAAAAAATTACAGGTACAACCCCCTTACCATATAGGCATCACACTAAGACCATGATCCATACAGAAAAGTACAAGAGCATGCCTGAACACACACCGAAGACCAGATTCTGTGACCTAGCCAGTGAAAGGCTAAAGAGGTGCAGTTTTATTCTCTCATCCAAAAAACTAAACACAGAAAATAAGGAAGAAATACCGGACATAAAATAAATAAAACCAATACTATTCCCAGTTCCATGGGAGCAATATCAAAATCTTACTATCAGAACCACCATAAACAACAACTACACTATGAAAGAACTAAATACTCTTCAAAAGAAAACAAGTATATGCATCATGATTGAAAATATGTACCCCAGAGAAGTGTGGATAGAAAAAGAAATTTAATCCACATGTTCACCAACTGGAATCTTCTGCTCCAACTACTCTGCAGAAGTATAGACCCTAAATATTGCTGCAGGAATAATTAAAAATACAACAAGCCAATGTCAATAGGTGGTGTTTCTTACTTAAGCAATGTCTGTCCTACAAGCCCTTGACAGCAATAAACTGTGAGATCTGAAGGAAGCCATATGCAAAAGTGAGCATTCTAAGAAGAGTGAATATTACAGTGAATTCTACAGTGAATATCATCCCACTGTTGCATACCAGGAAATGTAGAGGCAGATAGGCTGCAAAAGTTGGAGCAACATAGCAACAAAAAGACCAAGAAATCACCTACCATGAAAAGAGGACCCTCATCAAAGCTATCAGAAAATTGTTGACCACCCAAAAAACAAGTACCACTATCTGGACAGAGATGAGCATGTCATTATCTTCCACTTCAGGACAGGATACAACAGACTTCACAGCCGCTTAAATAGATGAAGACTGGTTCCATCACCTCTGTGTCCATGTTGGCAGGCAGCACGGACAGTGGAACATATCCTGCAAGACTGCATTACACTAAACTAGCTAAGGGAAGACACTAGCCCACAGAAAGCTGTATGGGAGCACTGAGGAGCTTTCAAATACAGTAGCATTTATTAAGAAAACTGGACTTGCTGTGTAGACATATCAAACTGCGAACGTGACGAATATTATGTTGAAAGCATTATAAAATTAATCTATCTATCTATCTATTTGCTAAACCCTTTGTTGCCTTTCAGCGTCAGGGGTGGAAGAGTTTTCTAGAGATGCCCTCGTGTGTGCTGGCTGAGTATATTGTGGAATTTGTTGCCTCTTTTATTTCAGTAGTCCATCGTTTTCATGGTCTGCCTTCACTGTAACTGTGTGGCATAGCTTGCTGTGGTATGCTGTATAATGGTAGTCTGCTGATGTGTGCAAACCATTTGATCTGTTGTCTCTTAATATACTCCAAGATTGGGATAAAATTAAGTGATACAATAAATATAACTTTGCTCTTGAAATAAATCTCATCATTAGGTAGCATATCCTGATCAGGATATGTAGTCATCAAAGACTTTTGAAACTTCTGTTGATCTTGAGCCAGTCTTCCTGCTTCTGTTCGGGTGGTCTTTGATGTCTTGCATCCATCTTCCTCTTGGTCTGCCTTTTGTTCATCTCCCCAGCATCATCCCCTCCATTAAGGACTTTTCTAGGTTGTCATGGCCAAAATAGTGTAATTTTCTGGAAAGAACCATTCTATTTAGCCAGTTTTCTTTTACATTCATTTCTCTCAGGATGGCTACTTTGGTGATCTTTTTGGTACCTCCATGGAATTCTGAGGATTTTTCTGTAACATTTTATTTCAAATGCTGTTATTTTATTTTTCACTTTGTTGGTGATTATCCAGGATTCACACCCATATATGAAATAACCGTAAGGGCTTTAAAATTCCATTAGCGAATGCAAATATTCTTTATGACACACTGATACTTTCAATATTTGGTGCTATTTCAATTACAAATTTTTCACGTCTGTTATTTTCTTTAGGATTTGTGAAATACTTGGCAACAGGATATAAGTACAACCTGCTAGATTGCAGGTCAGCGAATTGTTAAAGAACATTCCAAAACAAACATAAATTAGAGGAATTTAACACAGACTTGTTTGTTATAATTGGTAAACATATTTATCCACCATGTAAGGAATTTTGGTTGTGTACATTTTAAAAATCGTTTGGAAAAGGGGGGAATGGGCTTTTGTATAATTTCCATCTCAATAGATTGCTTTGCATAAGATTCCATTATATGTATACATAAATATTTCAAGCAATCAACTTCTCCTTAAGTTATTGAACTCATACAAACATCTAGTCTGTGGGTAAAGGAGCCAGAAAATAACACCAGGGAATAAATAGTGCATTTGAAAATAGATGTTTAGAAGAACAATTTGGAATCCCATACCGTCTAGGAACTCATAATAAATGACTCAATAAGAGATTACACCAAATAGAAATGTGCCTCCACCATACCACATGAAGGAAAAAATAGAAAGTTTCCCTTTTCTATGCCATTGAAGTATAACTGGAAATACAGTGTTAGGCTCATATTTATCATTGACCATACTAAAGATGATGTAGTGATGAACAACATGATGAACAACAAGCCCACCTTTACTTTCCCAGAAGATATTGTACCCATTTCTTAGTCTGGGGCAACCTAAGTGACATTGGTGGTTTAAACATATTTTAAGTTGGACTCGAAATTGAACATTGGATAACCAGTGCACTAACTATGACTCACACCTTTGAGTGCACTATGACTCACTCACACTTTGGAGTGCACTATAACTTATGCCTTGGAGATGAGATATCATGAAAGCTTTCAGTGATATAGGCACCAAATGGAGAAATGAAACTGAATTGTACAATTTTTGCCACATACACTATAATAATGATAATAACATAACCCCATCAGCAAAAAAAGCCTTCCAAACACCTCTGTCCTCAGCCATTCGTACGAAAGTAGAAAAATCATGCTCATACTATCCCTTGATATTGCCAATACAGGATTTTCTGTCTACTACTTCTCCTTCCATCCTTAATGTTTCCTTGCAAAATAAGTTTTAGAATGAGCCATGTTTGAGGCCTACATTTCTAAACCAAACACATAATCATCTCTTCAGCATAGTGATTAGTTCATTCACAGGTTTAAATTTCTCTTGCGATGTCTTATTTACACAGAATATTGTTTCCTGAGATTCCTAGGGATTATGGGCCATGTCCGAAGCTTGAAGCTACAGAGTTATGTGTTATGAGTGGTACTCTCCACAGGGGCGTTCTACTTCATTGAGAGAGACTGGGTGTATATGGAGTAACATAAGTACAACAAAGTCAATCCTCAACAGTTTTTCAACACTATAATTGCCGCTGAAAGAACAAATGCATAAAATCAAGCAAAGTAACAGTAAATATTCTTTAAAAAAACACACAAATTTATTTTGCATATAAAACGTAAAACTGGAGAGAACTGTTTTCTGTCATATGCATTATATTTGGTACTAAGGGTACATAAATAGACACATAGATAGATATACAGATAGGTAAGTAGGCAGAAAAAGTCAATAATTTTACATATTTAGGCACCAATCTAGCCCTGGACGGAGACACATCAAAAGAAATTTTACATCATATTGCCCTTGCAGCAGGGGCTTTCAATAAACTGCATAACATCTGGAGGTCAAACACACTAAGAAACAGTACATCAAACATACTTTCTCCCTAGCAGTGCAATGGATTTTGTGAATTTTTTAAATCTGCATGCAGAATTTCTCACTGTTGGCCCATCAAAACTGAAAAATTTAACAAAAATGAAGCTAATCCACTAAATGGTTTGAAATATTGCATAATGCAAACTTTCAAAAATGACCAGTCCGTGTGGTGTTGAGGCAGGAGCAAAGAATAGCAATACTGCAACCTTTCATAATAGTTGACAAGGCTGGATCATGAAGAAAGAGTGTGGTCAATGAATGGCGAAACTCTTCCACACTCTAAACAAAGTTCAGTGCTAGTTATAACAAAAATATGCTAGAAGAAAGGCGAGAGCTGTGTAATGTCCCGCAGACTCCTCCCATACATGATCAGTGCAGTAGAAAATTCCAGGCACGCATATGACACATTAGTAAAAGTTGGACACACCGCAGACATCATCTAAATTGCTGAATGGTCATCATCAATTCTGACGGACGAATGACAATAGATGATTTAAGGAGGGTAGACATAGGCTTGGCTATCTCATTCTTAAGAAAGTCAAAATACATGAAAAATGACATGGTCAGATGTTTTGAGCTAAAAGGTGTATGTCACAGCCAAGCTGTAAACATTGACAGAATGTATATTTTCTGGACTACATCTTGCAAACTTGATGGACTTTGAGAATGAATGAGCATGAATAAAAATTAACAATAATTATTTCAAAATACATAGAAATATTTAAGTGCCAACAACTGCTTTACATATATAAGCATCAAGATCCACCCCGAAAACAGAGCATGAAGATCCGCATTCAAACGTAACAGAAAGCACCAAGATTCAACCCCAAAACAGAGCATCATCAAGATCCACCCCCCCCCCCCCCCATACAGAGCATCAAGATCCACCCCTAAACAGAAAGCATTAAGATCAACTCCCAAACAGAGCATTATCATGATCCACTCCTAAACAGAAAGTATCAAGATCAACCACTAAACAGAGCATTAAGATCCATCCTCAAACAGAGCATCATCAATATTCACACCAAAACAGAGCATCATCAATATTCACACCAAAACCATCATCAAGATTTACCCCCAAACAGAATATCATCAAGGTCCACCTTGAAACAGATGACAACAAAGAATGGTTTTGTTTAAATGGAAAACCTTCCTCTTCAGCTAAATCATATCGCTGGGACGTGGGACTTTTATAGGTTTCATAAAAAACAAGTAAATAATAGAAAAGTTAATAAAAAGTAAGTAAAACATGGAAAAGTTCTAAAAGTAAATTAACTATTTTTCACAAATTACAATGTGGAAAACCATTATTAGAGAAAACAAAGTTGAAGAAAATTGAAAAAATAATACAAATGAAATAAAAAAAAAAGTTCAACGGTGAACTAAAAAAACAAGAGTATAATGAGATTTGATCATCTTAAATATCAAGTCACATGAGGTAATGATGTTAAAACAATATATGAACTAGTTTCATATTAGAATATTTTCAGGTCAACTTGAAAACAACCCAAACACCAACACAAATTAAATGAACTGATAAGCAAACTCTTGGCAATATTGAAAGCATGTAGTCATGTGGCTGGAACGGTCTAAAGTGGGCAACAATGATACCACCAAACGTTTGCAGACTTTTATTATTTAAGTGACTAGGTTTTTAGCTTCTTCTACAATCAATTCATCCAATCTGTGTTCAACATCCAATCCAGTCCATGTTGGTCATATATAGAGTGGTTTGTTTTAGGTCATCATGGATTCTAGATAACTTGTGTTGCAAAGTAGCTTGAGACAGTACCAGTAGAAGGTTTTTGAGAAGATCAATCATTGCTCACAGAAAATGAAAAATTTCTGGGAAAGGCATGTGATCCTAAAATAAAACGATCTTGTGTTGGTTGAACTCACAATGACTAGAGATAATCTGATATAAATGAGGTCTGAAGATGATGAAACTAAAGCTACAATTTTGTTTTTTTTTTAAAGTAAGGGGGTTAAACTTGTATTAAAGATTGACACCAATGTCTTGTTCTGAGTATCCTAAATTCAAATCACCTGGGATGTGATGAAAAAACTTTAGTGATCCTTGAAAGTGAGAAAGTGGCCAAATGTCGAGCACTGTTGAGATGGACAATAAAATCAAAGATCCAGTCTGCAGTTTAATAATCTTAAAAGAACTCTTGCTAATTTGTAATTTGATAAACTTATACTTTAAAACCACTGCCATGGCAACAAATTTCTTAGATCAATTTAAAAATTAATATACAGGAGATTTCTATGGTCTTATTCATCTTAACAGATGGTCTGAAGAAGCGTATATCCATTGGAATTAGACCGGCTTTTGTTGAATCAGTCATTTTTCTGCTAAATTTTCAGATCCATAATACATATCAATCCATGAACAAAAGATACTGTTAAAAGACAAAAAGAGATTACATTTGGTATCAGAAATGTATGAGTTCAACAATGTACCTTGCTTCTGAGATCTGCCTGCATAAGAACAAGACCAGAACATGCATGGTTTCCAGAAAGAGTACAATGATAATGGTTCAAAAATATACAAAACAAAACTCATGAATAAAAGTAGTAATTCCAATTCAAGTAAAATAAAAACTTATGAAATGAATGCACAATGTTTCAACCAATGGTCCTTGATCATGGCTAAACAAAATAAATTAAAGCAAGTGGGCAGAATTATTTCACTCATATTTGATGTGTTAATGAAACATGTGAACATTCTTGGTAATATTAGGTAAAATATTCAGATTTAATAAAAATGTATCAGAACACAAACCATGTTGTGGGCATCATATCACAGTATTGCTCAATCTGTTGAAACTGAAAGAACAATTTATAAAAAAAGCTCCTCAGACAAAACCCCAAAATTGGAGAAATCATCATCATCAGGCGACATATTCTTTCCAGAACGTAGTCTTCCCTGTGGATCTCTTGAATTCTCCGTGGTCCTGCCACAATTAATGACATGTGAAGGCATTCTTGAATGTCTTTTGCCCAATGGAGTATTGGTCGCCCTTTGCCCTTGTTGCCTTTTATCATCCCCTCCAGTAACGCATCATGCCGTCGTATCTCTTAATGTGACCAGAAAAAAAACTAGCTTTTTCTTTAATATGCTGTTCAGAAGTCAGCTTTTAATTGTTCTTAACACCTCCTGGTTTGTTTTCCTTGCTGTCCATGGTATTCTCAGAATTCTTCTATAGCACTTTAATTCAAATGATGTTATTCTCTTGGCCACTGTTTTAGTTAGTGTCCATGCTTCACATCCATATGCTACCACAGGAAACACACATGTTCGTAGTAAACACAACTTGATTTTTATTTTAGTACCCTGCCATAGTTTCTTTAGTTGTTTTAATTTTGATAGCGCCATTGCTGTTCTTCTCTTGTTTATATTAGTTAATCCATAAAAAATTTCTTGGCACTATACTCCAGTACTTTGAATATTGGAGAAAGAAAAGTGAATATGTATATTTTCAATTCAGGATTCAAGATGCAGAGAGCTAGTCAACCAGAGCTGACACAGAATAGACTCTAACTCCAAGTAATGGAGAGTCATACTATAGTTCTCTCACCAAAAATCAGTTCCCTTAAATCCTAATGTATTCTCCAGTACTTTTTAACATGTCTTGAATATATAATGTGGGAGGCATTACAAGAACATCAGACATCAATAACTATTGGAGGTTGGTCACTTTTTAACTTGCATTATGCTGATGATATCGATCTCTTGGCTGGTTCTGAATCTTCTTCTTCTTCTTCAGCGTTCATTCTCAAACTCCCACTGGATTTCTCTTGCAACAGGACAATGATCCTACAAGATTTCCAGTTGAATGTAGTCCAGAGAATGGAAATGCGTTGTGTTGCCGTTTTATTTGCACCAATGGTCCAACACATCCGTCTTCGGCAGCGGTTCTGAATCTGAACACCAGGAACTCGCTTCAAAGTTGGAAGACCTTAGTCAGAAATACATCATGGAAATTTGCATTGATAAAAGCAAGATATTGGTGACTTCACAACCAAACAAGATCCCACGAATATCAAGTTAAACGACCACAAACTTTAAGAAGTTAACACCTTCAAATTATCTTAAATATGTCCTAAATATGTAATGATGGCCACTTAGGAAATAAGATTAAGCTAAGACTCGAGATGGCAATGGCTGCCATGGAAAAGTTGAATATAATTTGGAGAAGTAAGATCAGTATTAGAGTAAAGATCAATCTATTCAGATTGTTAGTGCTAAGAATTTTTTTATATGGGGGTGAAAGTTGGGCACTCAATGCAGACACAGGAAAAAGCATTCAGGTTTTTAAATAAGTGTTCCACCGAAGATGGATGTGTCTGGCCATTGGCGCAAAGAAAAAACTGAGACAGCGAATTTCCATTCTCTGGACTACATCCTGCTGGAAATCTAGTAGGATCATGGTCTTGCTACAAGAGAGATCCAGCAGAAGTTTGAGAATGAACGCTGAAGAAGAATACAAGTGCTACAGGCGTTTGTTCAGAATTAGTTATATATTAATTATGAATATATTTGTTTGGCAGCAAAAAAAAAAAACTTGCACGTTATCAAGAATTTTTGGTTAAGATATGTAATGAGACAAGACTCAAAAGAGAAGAACCGAACAAAGAAAAAACCTGGATTGATGACATCAAGGAATGGTCTCGGCATGATTTTTCTACACTCTTCTGAATGGCTGAGAACAGAGATGCTTGGGGTTTTTTTTGTGTTGATGTCTCCAGTGTGGCCCCCATATGCCCCTGACAGGTTGTGGGTCATATTATTATATTATAGAGTTATCAAATAGACGTTACTTTATTACAAAGTAATTATATTAAAAAGGATTATATCCTTTGTTTTATAGTTGTTTTCATCATCTTTTATTCAGTATTTGTAGTATTTGTAACACACATTTACTTGTTCAATATAATTACTTTGTTACTTGTTTTACTGGGCCCATACCTGATTGTTAGATCTTTTCTGGATTATTGGTAATTATATATTTTTAACTTTATTACAAGTAGACCCTTTCTGAGCGGAAGACTTCTTCTCATAACATTGCATATCTCTGAAGGCTACAGTATTCTTGTATGAAAGAAAGCTTTGAAGAAACCACCCCAGAGCACACAGGAAATGAGCTTAATTGTTTGTAATTTCTGGGGAATGAGACAAAGATACTACTGATAAACAATAGGTTTAATATCTACATAAACAATATATTTATGTGTAAAACAGAATTGTTTATAGTATACTGCATTCTCAATCTCCACATAATCGGTGGAATTTGCCAACCACATTTTTGCAGTTCGGACAACTGTGCACAACATCCTTTGTTGCAATCATGCAGAACGGAATGAGATAACATCCAAGCCACAATCTGAAAGAACAACAACAACAAAAATGTAGTATCGAGTGGATGAAAATATAATCAGTTACAGTGATAAATCTTCATAGACCACAACAAATTTATTTTTGCCTACATCTCCAAGATATAGACTAGAGCACGGAATGTGCTTATCATGGTTTACAACTTGGCTGCAATATCTGTACCTTTCAGCCTGATGCATCCAACTTCGGCTTGACTCCTGGATCACTTTTGTCTCTCTATGAAATGGGACCACACTCCCAAAACCTCCTTGGTCATCTCTTACGATGTGCATGGCAGGTAACAGTGTCACTATTCTTTGCTCACCTTCCAAGTGCGGCAACATTATTGTCTACTATTTGTGCTCCTTGCAGTATCATATTCTCGACTGATGACTTGTGCTCCTTGCAGTATCATATTCTTGACTGATGACTTGTGCTCCTTGTAGCATCATATCCTCCACTGATGACTTGTGCTCCTTGTAGTATCATATCCTCCACTGATGACTTGTGCTCCTTGTAGTATCATATCCTCCACTGATGACTTGTGCTCCTTGTAGCATCATATCCTCAACTGATGACTTGTGCTCCTTGCAGTATCATATCCTCCACTGATGACTTGTGCTCCTTGCAATATCATATTCTCGACTGATGAATTGTGCTCCTTGTAGCATCATATCCTCCACTAATGACTTGTGCTCCTTGTAGTATCATATTCTTGACTGATGACTTGTGCTCCTTGTAGCATCATATCCTCAACTGATGACTTGTGCTCCTTGTAGTATCATATCCTCCACTGATGACTTGTGCTCCTTGCAGTATCATATTCTCGACTGATGACTTGTGCTCCTTGTGGCATCATATCCTCCACTGATGACTTGTGCTCCTTGCAGTATTATATCCTCCACTGATGACTTGTGCTCCTTGCAGTATTATATCCTCCACTGATGACTTGTGCTCCTTGCAGTATTATATCCTCCACTGATGACTTGTGCTCCTTGCAGTATTATATCCTCCACTGATGACTTGTGCCCCAAACTGGCTTTTCTCTACTTCTGCTAGTTTCTACTTTTATCTAATAAACAGAACACCTAACAAACACCTCAAATCTTTATGTCGCAAAATCACGCAGTTGGAAATGTTTGGTTCATTCTCATAAGATGACCAAAGAATTTCATTATTAAAAAAAAAAAAATCTCCTAAATGCTGCTATGTTATCACACAAAGACCAACATCCATAATGCAGAAGTCATGGTAACAAGTAGAATAATAACAAGCAATGCACATATGTCAATACACAAGCAATGCACATATGTCAATACACAAGCAATGCACATATAAAGCATCAAACGAGTTGGTAGTATTTTCAATATATTGGCAGCTGTTATTGCATCAACTCCTGCTGTTGTGTTCTAGTTTTTCTTGATGTTCTCTCCTGTTTTGTTGTTTGCCCATCACAAGTGAAGATGACCATTTGTTACATCCACCATTGAAAATTCAGGTAGAATTATGTCCTTTGCTATGAGAACATAAATGACTAATAAGCCCTGTTCAGGCTGCAAATGTCTCTCTTCTTATCTGAATGTTAACATTTCCATTCGTGTCTAACTGTAAACAGTGTTTGTAAATAGTGCATTTCTTCACACTATACAGTTCATTATAGTGTAAACATTTATAACAAAATTCTCTACTGAAAAATACTTTTCACACTCACTGATTATTTTTATTTATTGTTTATAATGAAATTCTGTAATGACAAATATTTTGTTTGTCCAGACCAATTCAGTATAATTGGTACAGAACTCAGAAGGGATTTGAAGTATTCTTCCCAACTTTCAAATATCTTCCTCACGAATGGTGTCATTGAAATACTCAAAATATTGAAAGATGTACATACTCTCTTATAATCATTCATGTTAAATAACTAGAATTGTCTACGGAACTCCCCACACAATCTACTAACATTCTCTCTACATACGACTCAAGACATGTTCTGTGCTGGCTTGATGACTCTTGGATTGCTTCTTGCTAGTCTGTATCTCCTATATTTGAATGAGTTTGGAACAGCCCGGGGAGACAGTGGGATTATCAATACTTTACTGACCAAATTTGGTTGTTGTTGAATTGCAGTTAGATACCTTTGAACAAACTTCGACAATTATCAAACAGGTTATACTTCAAGAAATATGGCAACCATAGCGATAATATTACTAAGAATATCTCATCCTGGATAGTATGTCATCCTGAAGTGGTAGCACCCATATAAATAGATTTTGTGATACATAGAAAGTAATGTAAACCCACAGCCAGCTTTACAATAAGCAGAATTTCCCTCTTGAATAACTCTGAAGCTTTCAAATTTCTTCAGAAAATGCTGACATTCATTAATGTCTTAATGGCATTCATTAATGTCTTAATGGCATTCATTATGACACATACAAAATTTCAAAGCATTATGGGTTTGATTTTATACAGATTTTTAAATACAGCAATGTCTGGTTTCATTATGAAATGACATGATGGAACACAATAATGTATTGATGTGATTACAGACAAGACTAGGTCTAAGGAGAATGATTTTTTTGACAAAGTAAGTTACTTCTACACGTTTAAAAAAAATTTCCCCAGCAATAATATGTTAGTTTGGTTATGAAACAACATATATACAATAGACTTAGGTGTTGAAAAATATGTTATCAGGGTTGCAACATTGGAAAATAAAGGTAGTAAGTTTTTAAAAAATTTAGTAGTTTTGTTTTTCTTTTTACATTTTCACTCCCTTTCCGATCTTTACAACATTCTGGTATCACACACACACACAAATCTTACACCAATTATGCAGTAATAAATTATTTATTTATATGTACAAAAAGTATTTAAAAATAGCACTCATTTTCAAAAAAGAATCCGGCGGCTGTGGAAAGATTGTGTTATTTTAATCTGGTTTGCTAAAGGTTAAGATCAGGCCTATCACAACTAAATAACGAAGCAAAAGAACTAATTCTCCAATATATTCTGGGTTATTCACAAATTAGGAGAAATGATATAGTTGATCTCTTAGCCAAAACTGAAAGCCAATGCAAGCAACAACAGATAATTGATTAAGTTATTTGCAGAAAGGAAACTACCATCAAATTCCCCATAGACATGAAATGGAACTCTAAACTCACAGATGCAACCAAAAAGACAATGTCATCCACAAACTTGGAAAAAAGGAACAAGCAATAATTTTTAGACTGAGAACAGGCCACAGCAGACTTAAAAAACATATTTCAAGGAGGTTTGGGGGTGGTAAAACCAATAAGTGCCCCTGTCGATAATCTGCAAATAACAATATATTCTGAGGGGAACAGTAAAGGTTCACTCAGAGCAATAGCCACTGACTGAATAAGGCGGAGATTGTTCTTGTCTTTGAGGATTTGACAAAATCTAATGATCAAAACTCGATTTGATGGACTTTTAGCCACTGAAACAAGAAGATGGTACAAAGCTCACCCAAATAAACATATTAGTCCAGCTATAGCCCATGTAAGAAGTCCTGTTTCATAGTTCATGACTGTGGTTACTGTAGCCTGGCAATGTTGGCAGATGATGAGAGCAGGGTATTGAGAGTAACGACAAATAGACCCATTGATTGCCATTGACTGCGGCTGTTGAACCATAACTGAAAAAAATTATATCAAAAGTGTAAATAATTATGAATGAGGAAAATTACTACTAGATAGAATTCTGAGATCTTACAAGCAATATCTCAGCACACATTATTCTATAATCAATCATGATTGAATACTATCAGAAAATACTGAAGTATCACATTAATCATGTATAAACTTATGGGTGCATTATTCTTTATAAATCATGATTCAAGAAGGCTATTACTAGACATAGATGAGGGATCACATTAATCATTCACTCAGAAATGCACTATTCTATAATCAATCATGACTGAACTAGCCCACTACTAGACAGTTCTGATGGATCATACCAATCATTTCTTCAGGGACACATTATCCAATAGTCAATCATCCAATAGGCACACATTATTCTCTACTCAATCATGATTGAAAAGGGCTACAACTAGACATGGTTAAAAGATAACATTAGTCATACCTTCAAAGGATGCACTATAATATGAATAAAGGACAGATCAACCACTATCTAATCTGTTCATCCTATGTCCAAACTAAGGACCTTGTGGCCACCATAGGGCATATCAGCCACCTGCAAACTCATAGCTCTAACTGGATTTTCAAAAATTGATGTAACAAAAGGTTATCATCACTTATGATGGATGAAAAATAACATACTATAATCAATTGTGATAGTTCTCTATTTTTGCTCCTAAAGGTGTCTGGTTCCTTTCAGTTAGCTGATTCTATCGACAGAAAAATACTTATACAGTTATTTCAACAATGATTCTGCATCTCCCATAACTTTGAAAACTGGCTATCTCTGTGATGTGTTCTTTACAGAACATTGTCCACACTGCCATTCTTGTAAGCTTCTTGGTTTTGTGCGAGCTATCCAGCCTCCTGCAGTGTCATGTTCAGAAGGTCTTCGATATCATGTGTCCATTGTAGTCCTGGTTTGCCTATTGTTCTCTTTCATGGGACTTTCCATTTCATGACTAATCCAGATTGTGTATTCCCCCCCCCCCTTTTAGGACCTTACAATGCACAAACATCCCTCAAGAAACAATGCATTTTCATGGATTATTTCTGTTGTATCTGTGCTTCTTCGTAACTCTGTGATGGATAAGGTTGAGTTAGACTTTCACCTGCCCTTGCTAACTCATGTACCTTTTTCCAGGAATGCCCCAATGGGCTGGTTTTCAATGGTATAACTATTTCTGTTTTCTCAGGCAGCAAACTTATGTTTTGTCTTAATTCTTAGTGGAGCATGTCTTGTTTAGGCAATGAGATCTGAAGAACAGGTCTTCAGTCACTAAAGATAAGTTCTCTATGTCACTTCACAATTTTTAAAGAACTGATCGTGGGTGTCTGTAGCTATGTCGACAGCGATACCTAGAGTTGTGAAAGCGTCAAACATGCTTGACTGTGGTTAGCTTTCAGTGTACAGTACAGGAACCAGTTCTCTCATACGGCTGGTCTACTAGTGACATGACTTCATACATAAACTGTTCGGTGCTGCAGGAGGAGGGGGGAGAGAAATTTACATAATCTTTATGTGGCGTGGACAAATATTTCATGTCACAGAATTCTAGTATACTACACAAACATGTGCACCCTTAGATCAAAGAACATATAAATCTTTAAAATCAGATAACCTTGACACACTTACCGGCCTGTCCGTAACTAGATGAATATACTTGAGGCTGTCCTGGAGTAAAGTTAATATATTGAGCTGCATTTGGAGGTTCATACCTTGGCGGTGGATCAATTGTTCCTGCTGGATTTGTTTCCATTCTTTATCTGTAGAGAATATAAAACTGAGAAGTGATAAGTTGATGTAGCACACAAAAACTATTTATTGTTGAAATCATAAAAACGTGTGTATGATTCATAATTTATTCATATTTATAATAATACTAATAATAAAACCAATAACCCATGAGGGTTATAGGAGTGTCACATTGAGAGATTTGATGCAGAAAGATCCTCATCTATCTCTATCCTCCACCAGCCTGACGTGTTTGGAAACTTCAGACCCTGTTCTGTCTTTGATATTATCCAGCCATGTCTTCTTGCCACTGATTTATATAATTTATCCATATTTCACATAATTTATCCATATTTCACATAATTTATCCATATTTCACACCACCAATTCAAATAACAAAATCTGAAAAATGCCTCAATTGTCAACAAACTCTATAGCCATCTTGAGACTTTTAACCACAGTTCAATTTATCAAAGACACTATATAAGCATGCATATGACTCTCCAACAGGAAAATGTATAAGAAATCTTTACCAGCAAATGACTCCAACATAAGAACAAAGTAATCTATATCAACATATGACTCCAGCAGAAGAACGAAGTATTCTATATCAGCATATGACTCCAACGGGAGAAGGAAGAAGAAATCTATACCAGCAAATGACTCCAACATAAGAACAAAGTAATCTATATCAACATATGACTCCAAAAGAACAACAAAGTAATCTATATCAGCATATGACTCCAACAGAACAACGAAGTAACCTATATCAGCATGTATGACTCAGACAGGAGAAGAACAAAGTAATCTATATCAGCATATGACTCCAACAGAAGAACAAAGTAATCTATATCAGCATATGACTCCAACAGGAAGAGAAAGAAATCACAGAGACTCACAGATAATTGTTGAATTGAAAGTCAGTGTTCATTTCATGCAGGTTACAGGACAGTTGGCATGATAATTTCTGCTCGTCAAAGGAAGAAAGGTCCGAGAATGCCTTGCTCTCAAACGCGTGGTGTGAGACTCGAACTTGGACAAGGGGTACACGATGTCGGTGAATGACACCTCGGCTAAGAGGGCGAAAGAGCCAGGGTCCAACTCCTCTGTTGAGTTCTTCCCCTTAAGGAACCAGGCTCATGGATGAGAAACGGTTCAGTACCCAATGGGCACAGGCACAGCACGTCCAATTACACGAGGCAAGTTCATAGACAGTGGAACACCTCGTGCGAGTCAGACGAGAGCAAAAATCGTCTTGGCGAAGAGTCGCCACTACGCGTGCCTGGAGACAGATATCGAGGCTGTCACATGCTAAGGGTAGCCCACCCGAATTGTCAAAGCATGCCGAAATCGGATGTGCTAGGCCTACAAGGCGCATAACGGTGGCACAACGTAATCACGCTCCCGGCGGAAATCGCACGGATATCCGTGATGGTTACAATTGAGCGAACGCAAAACAAACAAACATATGACTCCAACAGGAAGAGAAAGACAAAATCTATATCAGCATATGACTCCAACAGAAGAACAAAGTAATCTATATCAGCATATGACTCTAACAGGAAGAGAAAGAAATCACAGAGACTCACAGATAATTGTTGAATTGAAAGTCAGTGTTCATTTCATTCAGGTTACAGGACAGTTGACATGATAATTTCTGCTCGTCAAAGGAAGAAAGGTACAAGAACATCAGTGGGAACTTTTAACTAACATTCAAAACTTTCACATTACTCAGACACAAAGGTATTTTACAGTAAACAAAGACAGACTGTGGAAAATGCTCGCTAAATTGGCTGCCCCCCCCCCCCCCCATATTCATCAACTTATCAACATTGTGTGTGTTCTATGATGGCCGTCATTATTAGTTATGAAGTTCCCCAGCATTTCCTGTCACAAATAGGGACAATCAAGGATAAGCTCATGTTCCAACATTGTTAAGCTTCATGTTTTCTACAATGCTGACTGATGCAATTTGATCATGTGATTAACCAGGAATAGACATGTTTCCATTGTGTTGTGTGTGTGGCATCCTGATTATCTGTGCGCCTTTTGGCTGGTTGCCTCCGTTTTCAGCACTCTGCTTACTTGGGCCAGAATATGGTCCTGCTTGAGTGGGACTGCCTGACCAGTCTTAGTTTCCAGCCCCTGATGGCTAAACTAAGCCCCATCACCATTTGAAGGTGCTGGCCTTGATGGGGTGGATACCCTCTCACTGTGGAAGACCAGGAAATGAAAAAGCAGACCAACTGGCTAAGGAATGTGCTGCCGAAGACCAACCAGATATACCAATCACCTACCATCAGAAAAAACAGATGATCATGTCAATAAGAAAGCCACAAACACCAACACAAGATGACTATCACATTATGAACAGATCAGAACAAGTTATAATTCTACGTCTCAGAACAGGACACAACCGACTCCACAGTCACATGTATACAAAGTTCAAGATTGACAACACGGCCATGTGGACAGGCAGCACAGAGTGCCAAATAAATACTTCAAGAGTGTTCTGAGCATGAAACGCTGAGGCATACATATTGGCCAGAGGAAACAACACTGGAATCAAAGCTCTATGGGACACTGTATGAACTACAAAAGACAGTGAGTTTTATTCAGGAGACAAAATCACAGATATAGACATGTTTCAAGTGAACGAAAGAAGACGAACCAGGAATACATATAAAATACCAAAATAAAAAAAAACATCAGCTAACTTTTCAATCTTTAGATTTCCAAGTCTAAAATTAAGGAACCAGTAATGATGGTCAGGGAACTTCTCTATATGGATCACTGGGCACTGCATGCGGATCCTGCAGACAGTATACATCATCATCATGTCCATCTCCGCAACGAAGGTTGCCTGCAACAGACCTCCAACATCCCATCTCTTGTTTTGTTTGTCCACTCTGCTAGACTGTAATCTATCCATCTTGTGATGTTACTCTCCCACTTGTATCTCTGCCTACCTCTTCCTTACTTCCGTTTGGCGTTACCCTCAAGTAAAGTCTTCAACAATGAGTCATGTCTTTTAATGTGTCGAAAATATTTTATTTGTCTGATCTTATTTCTCTTAATAATTCTTTTTTCATCTTAAGTGTTGTTAGAACCTCTTTGTTCTGTGACTACTATAAACTAATTGTGACTTTTTTTAGCTGTGTTTTTTTTTCCTAGTCAAAATTGTGACTGATTACAATTTATCACATTACCCTATAATTAAAGTAGTAGTCACAGAAAGTAAAGAGAAAGGCCTCTTCCTAAATATCAAGAAAACAGAAGTAATGGTTATTTCAAAGAAACAAAATAACACACCTTGCAAGATCATAGTGAATGATATAGTATTAAAACAAGTCCACCAATTCAAATATCTAGGTACAATGGTTACAGCAGATGGAAGAAGTTCAACAGAAATAAGAAGCAGAATAGGACAGGCAAAAACAACATTCAGAAAAATGAAAAATATACTGTGTAATATGACCTTGTCATTAGAGGTGAGATAGTTCTGCAGTGCTATATAACCCCTATACTAACATATGGTGCGAGTCTTGGACAATAAACAAACTGGAAAGTGGGAGATTGGAGGCAACAGAGATGTGGTTCTACAGAAGAATGCTGAGAATACTGCCAGAAAAGCTAATGTAGAGGTGTTGAAAGAGTTAAATGCGAAACGGACCTTAATCAACAATATAAGAAAAAGGCAATCTTCTTTTTTTGGCCACTTCATGAGACAGGCAGGTTTAGAGAACATAATCACAACAGGCAAGATTGAAGGCACCAGAGACAGAGGGCGACAACGTGAGAAAATATTAGACAGTTTGACAACCTGGCATGGCAATGAAACAACAATGACGTTAATACATAATACTGTGGACAGAGAGCTGTGGAAAGCCATGACCGCCTACGCCACCCGGCATGGCACCTGATGATGATGACCTTATAAGCATACACAATGTTGATGAAAGCACAGAAATGCTGGTCTGGTCCACATGAAAGCTTCTGTTATATGAACTCCTAACAGGCATGGCACCTGATGATGATGACCTTATAAGCATACACAATGTTGATGAAGGCACAGAAATGCTGGTCTGGTCCACATGAAAGCTTCTGTTATATGAACTCCTAACAGGCTCCCATAAGACCGAAGTATTTAAAAGCATGTTTAAGACATCATTGACTCACCTCAATGTAGACAAAATCATGGAGGGGTCTTCCACAAGACAGATCTGATTTGTGTCACAGAATCAGGAGTGGTGCAGCTGCTGCAGAGAACATTCGACGCGATGCTGAAATTTGCATACTGAAGAAATGAATTATCTAGCAGTATTTATATTAGTATAGGCTATGTTTATTCAGTTAAAGATGGTGTTTTCAACCACCAAACAACACATAAGTGTTTTACACAATATGGTAGCAAAAACCAATGATACTTCTATTAGTGCTTTCAATTATAAATATTCATCTGTAACCAGCCGTAATTCTTGACAAGATTTCCAACATGTGTCACTGAACAACAATTAAAAAACACTCTAATTGTGCATATAATATAAACAATTGAAACTTATGAAATATGTGCACAAAGGGGATATATTCTGTAACAGAACTGATTTTGAGCCAGTGACACCAGTCTGAACGGTATTTAAGTATGTTTAAATCTAAGCAGAGGCCTATTGATTTTTTATTTCAAAATTTTGTCACTTATATTTTGTGTCTGAATTTTTGTCACACTGCTTAAGTCACCCTCTTCCCTTCCTCCCACTATGCATTTATTTTCTCTCTCATGAGACATATTCTTTCCAGAACATGATCTTCCTTATAGATTCTTTGAACACTCCGCGATTCTAGGCGAGTTGATCTGCCGAAGTTAGAGACATGTTTAAACAATGCGATATATCACTGCATCATTGTCGTCTTGGGCAGCCTCTTCCCCTGGTGCCATTAATTCAGCTATTAATCTTTCCATGCTGCTATGTCTCTTTATATGACCAAAAAAACACAGATTTCTTGTTAGGATGTTGTTAAGGAGCCAGTCCTCTTCGACATTTATTGATCTTAACACTTTTTGATTTTTCTTTTTATCTGTCCATGGTATACGTAAAATATTTCTGTAGCATCTCATTTCAAAAGCAGCGATTCTGTTTGCTATTGCTTTATTTAATGTCCATATTTACCGTATTTGCCATTTGAAATACGCATGTTCTGATCATACATAGTTTGGCTTTGCTGCTGGTACCTTGCCAAAGATTTTTCATCTGTGCAAGTTTCATTGTGAACACAAAATCCGAAACACATTTTGAAAATGATTTAATGATAATTTCAATTAATTATGCACATTAGGCCTACTCATTACTGTGGTTATAGACTAGGCTATTTATTATAGGCCTAGTCACTTATCCAAAATATTCCTGTTGCTCAATCAGAGTATGTAATAAAGTGGATTTTGGGTTAGTAGGCTATAGACTATACTATAGTTATAGGGCCTCCTGAGAATTAATTTTATTAAATAGGCCCTATTGTAGGTACTTGGACATCTGAGAATAGCGTGTTTGGAATAGTGGGAATTTTGCTTAGGCTATAGATTTCTTAGGACATTTAGTAAAAATTAGTGACGACATCATTCGACATGTTTGCAACTTGATTTATTAACTTCTGTAACCATTTTACTTTTTTAAAATATTTTTTATATCTGACTTCGCATATGAGTGGTCCTGGGTTCATTCCCCAGTTGAGGTGGAAATGTTTTCAGATCGCAACGGCTCCCAGGTCAACCCAGCCTTAAATGGGTACCGGATTAATCCGGGAAGTAAAGACTGCGAGGGAGAGGAGATGGCTACCGCCCTCATTTGCAGAGCCTGTGAAATGTGAGATCGCTAACATCTCACACCCCTACGGCATTAATAAATGCTATGGGTTACATTACTTTTTTTACTTTTACTTACTTTTTATATAGTACATTTTAAGGATGCAGGACGATGCAGAAAACCGCAGTTCATTTTTAGAAAACATCAACAATTGTTTTGATTATGCAAATTGGCCACCATTTTGAATACTAATTAGCTGTACATGCTTCTGAGAATCACAGCAATGTGATCAACAGATGTGTCTTGTCTTTGTGAATATAAAAATATATAGTTTCTGTCGTATTTTATTATGTTTAATAGATATTTAATTTATTTTCATTATAATTATGCAAATTAGCAGCCATTTTGAATATCAATTAGTTCTGTGTCCAGCTGAACATTCCAGAAATGTGATCAACATAAGCGTCTTGTTTTCACGAACACAAAAATGTATTGTTTGTGTGTTGTATTATTGAAAATAACAAAGATAATTCAGAAATTGTCAGCTCAGTTACATGTTTGTGGTCAAGTTTTATTTATATTTTCCTATATGTTTCATGTAAATTATTTTGATGTAAAATTAATTTGAAAAAATGTATAACTTTTTTCAGGGTTGACTTACAGACTTGGTTGAGGTATCATTGAATTGCAATTTTTAAGGGATATCTATAGTATTTTTAAAGATGTAGCATTATTTTGAAAATTGTGTCCAAGTACCTACCTATTGTGTTTCATATATCAATCATACTATGATTGTTTAAATGATTCATAGACCTTATTGTGGGGTGGGACTATTATAGACCCATGATATAATTATAGTGTATCCTCTATCTCTGCTTAGAATACTAGATTTAGGCTGATAGAATAGATAGGCCTAGTCTGAGTGAAATGGACATAGTCACAGTCTGCCCCACACAGTCTGACATGGACACATCGTGTGAGTGTCAGGGCGTGTCAATCATCATCCCTTATTTTATTTTGGTCAATGTGGTGTGGTGTTGACTGTTTGTTATCATCATGTCTTTCTATTTTCTTCTTCTTCATGCACTGTGAATCATTTCCAATACCGATTTTCTCCTATGGCACAATAGACTGTCAATCATCTTCTCTCTTAGTCTTCCCCTACCATTCTTGCTCATCAAATTGCCAGTTGTTATAACAAACTTACAGACGTGTTGTCGTTATTGATTCAATCTTCCATCAATTCAAATTCAATGTGGACTAGTCTATTCTGATGCGGGTACGCAGCGCTATATTAAAAATGTTACGTCTTTCAAGATAAAGGAAGATATCTTCATTAGCTGTCCATGTTGTTCTTAACATTCTTCTATAAAACCACATCTCTGCTGTCTCAATATAATTTTTCACACCACTGTTCAGGTTCTGTTTTGCTGGAGTGGTCCAAGATTCATTCCTCAGTCATCATTTCATCGTACACAACACAATCACAATATCAATAATTATTATTGAATAATACACATCATTCAAGTTTAGCTGAAATGTCAATGCCATCGTCGACTCCGACGGAGGAACACCATACATTTTAACAAATTTGACTATTTATGTATGCTAAACTTACCAGTAACTAAACACACAAACTTATTGTGAAATTATAGATGTCCATCTATTGAATTAGTCTATTGGATAACAGGAAGTGCCATTAGTGGTTTGTGGCAGTGGGCCACAACAAATGCAGAAACAAAAAACTAGTATCATCAGGGGTGCCAGATAGATGGAACAGTTCGACCAAAGCTTGGGTAGAAAGTATACCAATTTTGCACAATTTGTGCTACTACTTTTTTGAATAAGTGTAAGCCTTTACTGAATACTTACCTCCACGGAGTCAATTTTGATGGGTCAAACATTGAACGTAGTCACGGACTCCGTTATTCTGGAAAAGCTTTTGATCACAATTAGTCCTACAGTATCATCAATCAATCAATAAACCCGTAACCCTTCAGGGTCTTAGGGGTACCACATTGGATGCTTCAGTACACAGAGTCCTCTAGCAATTTCTCTCCTCAGCGATTCGGATGAATGAGGACAAATCTTGTCCTGTCTATTCCTTGATGTTGTCTGTCCATGACTTTATTTTCCCTCCATGGCTTCTTTCTCCTTTGACCCCCATGCCACAGCGGTTTGCTGGTAGCCAAGAAGAAGAAAAATATAAATTTTCTTCACAGAAATGTAATTATTTAAACAAGTAATTAATAAGATATAGGTCTATACATTAATAATAAGATATATACATTGATAATACGACATATGCAGTAATAATACGATATGATATATGCAGTAATAATATGATATATACAGTATATCATACGAACGCATTTGACAAGGTCAAGCATTAGAAATTATAAAACTGCTAGAAAAACTTAACGTTGATGGGAAAGATCTAAGAATAGTAACAAATATGTATTGGGAGCACACGGTTGCAATGAGAGTTAACAACACTCATTTCAAAAGATAGAAATGGGTGTCAGGCAAGGTTGTGTAATGTCACAGGGCCTTTTCTCCCTCTATACATAATAAATTATGTGGAATATAGAAGATATACAAGGAATAAAAGTGGGAGGATGCAATATAAATAACTTTGAGATATGCTGATAACACAGTATTGATTGCAGGATGCGAACAGGAACTACAAGCCCTATTAGATAAAGTAGTGACATAAAGTGAAAACAAAGGCCTCAGTTTAAACAAGAAGAAAACAGAAATAATGGTTGTATCGAAGAGACATAGGCCTACACCACCAAGATACAAAATAATAATTAATGGCACAAAATTAGCACAAGTTGAAAAAGTGAAATATCGTGGCATCAGAAGATAGATACTCAAGTGAGATAAAGAGCCGAACAGCACAAGCCAAATCAGCATTCCCAAAAAATGAGAACCATTTTGTATAATGGAAGACTACCAATGCAGACCCGAATTCGAGTGCTGAGATGTTATATCGAACCAGTTCTTTTTTTTATGGATGTGAAGCATGGACTGTAAACAAACAAATTCAAAGCTAATTAGAGATAACATAAATCTGAGAAGAATGATGATAATACCATGGACAGCAAAGAAAACTAATGCAGAGGTTCTCATTGATGCTGGCGTAAAAAAGATAAATCATATCAAACATTAGGGGCAGACAGTCAAGGCTTCTAGGGCATGTGCTTAAAAGAACACAACTTGATTACTTAATAACCACTGGAAAGATCAAGGGGAGAAGAGATAGGGGACGACAAAGAGAAAAGTTACTAGATGGACTTGTATTGTGGCACGGTAGAAGCTCATCAATCAAGCTTATTGACAACACAAGAGACAGAGAGTCGTGGAGAAACATGATCGCCTACGCCATTCGGCATGGCACTTGATTGATTGATACAGTAATAAAATATATACATTAATAACACGAGATATGTCTATACATTAATAATATGATGTATACAGTAATAATAAGTCTTGATAAAAGTTTGAAAACTTTTTGAGTCATGAGGGAAGCACACGGAAAAGAATGTATCTCGATAGGATGCGTGAGCGAAAAAAGATTGAAAACCAATGGTCTAGATCAGTGTTTCCCAACGTGGGGAGCACGCCCCACAGTCGGTAATTTGATTGTTTTGCGGGGAAATTTCTAAAAAAAATGTAGGGAACAATTCAATTTTTGAATATAAAAAGAATATATGTATATACTATAGATTAAGGGGGGAGGGAGGGGTATATCAGAATTTTAGAAAGACTTTTGTGGGGCATGGTAAAAAAAAAGGTTGGGGAAACACTGGTCTAGATCATAGGCTCCCAAACTTTTCCGTGCTGTGTACGACATAAACATAAATGTTATAACCCCCACCCCTTTTTTTAAATAACATTTTTCTGCATTCAATCCGTTTCATGCTTTTGACATAAGTATCAACTAATGCTGCATTACTGCGTATGTCGTTAAATTATTGAAAAAGTAGTGAACAATATGTTCTTCATCATGAACACAGATATTGTTATACCGATTTTGAAGAAACATAGTCATGATTGTAAAGTGTATGCACTATGCTTCAATAAAACAATGCTGCTCCGTACAATGTTTTAAATATGAAAATTCGGAATAGATATTAAGAGATTGCATCCTAGAAGCATCCTATCCACCCCCTAGAAGGCTTCAACGCTCACTGGGGGCGGCACAGCGCACTTTTGGAACCTATGGTCTAGACTTCTCTCCTTGTTTTCCCCATATCTATCTTTAAACAATAAAAAACACTTAATTATCACAAAATAAAAACACACGAAAGACATGCTGGGTAGGGTCAAAGGTTAAGGAACACAGACCTCACTGAACTGGCTCCTTAAATTGAATGCACCAAGACCCACTTATAATGAAATACGTAAATTAAATTTACAAATTTAAGTGATAGTTATTTTCTTGTGAGAATGTAAACACATTTTGCAAAACTTGCTTCGTCGAACCAATGTAGATGCATTTTCGGGAAATTCATTATTGCACAGTATGTTTGTTTCAACCAATGGCTTAGTTTATAAAATCAATAGTTCATGTTATTTGGTCCTTTACTCTTTCAGGACTTGATTATTTTTAGGTTTGTACCAAATTAATTTTCAGGAGTAGAAAAATTTCCTACATGTGTTTTTAATTGTATCACTTGACATACTAATATGGATAAGTATGTGTAATATATCATTGGAAAGGGGAATTGATACAGAATATATGAATATATTATATATAAGTATATTATGGGCGCAAGTAAAGTATAGTTCTTCATAGTGACCTTTGCTCTAGTTTTTAGGTGTTTTCTTCTAACCTTTTGTGTTGTGATTGCCTTGCAGAGTGCTATTATTGTTGTATGATTTAGTTTGGAATATAAGTAGTATTTAAAATTAATATTTATTTAAAACAATTACATTAGAGTTAGTATTCAGCCTGGGGTTATGGGTTAAGTATTAGGATCAGTTTCTAGTGTTAATTCTCATGCTGAAGTCGGATGTGTCAGGCCGAAAGGTGCAGATATCGCAGCAATGCTGTAAACCATGACACAACGCATTCCTTTCTCTGGACTACATCCTACTAATCTGCAGGAGTTTGAGAATGAACGCAGAAGAAGAAGAAGTGTTAATTCTAACTTCTTGTTAGAATTAAGGTAAATTATTATTATGTACAATAGCGGGAAGATATATATGAAGGGACATGCGCAGTGGTATACATTAGCAGACGGAACAATTATGGCGCTGTTGTTTAATGTGATCTTACTTTCGTTATAAATTCATATATGGAGGAGAAAGAGTGTGAAGTTGAATGATATATTATTAATTGAAAATGATTGCATTAGAGTTAGTGTTAAGGAGTAGAATACGTCTTTAGTATTTAGAATTAGCGTAAATTATTAGTATATAGAATAGTGGGAATATTCATGGAGTTTGTTTCTGGAATTAAAAAAGTGTATCCCGCAGAGAATGCTGACTAAGGTGAGTGTGTGGTTTTGTTCACATTGTTACAGTTTCTCAACCTTATGGTTAATTGATGTTTTAGGGAGATCTATGACGTCAGTTAGTTTTTAAAATGTAAACAGCATACTCTATTTATAGCACAGTGAAGAACTAATCTTTAATTTTTAATAATTGACTTCACTACTACCCTCAATTCTAATTTTACATGTAAGCGCTTCCACATGTTGTTACCAGTTTGCAAGGTTTCTTCGATTTTGTATCTCTCCAGCTGACACACATATCTTCCTCATTTATGAACCATTTTTGTTGATTGACAGCTATTTTCTTATTCTTGATTTCTGGTGGAAACCCTCGTCTGTTCACATTGAGAGTTCCAGCATAATCGTGATTTCTCTGCTGCAGAAACTGGCAAGAGGTAAGGAAGAATAATACCTGTCAGCAAACAAATGGTGATGTTCTGTGATACCTTCTAGTAGTTTGTCAAAGATTTTGACAGCACGGTTAGACTTTGTGTCAGTTTCCAGCCTGTATATTGTGTCCGCACCAAAATATACCAGCAGGTTGAAAACATATCCGGTGATGGAGTCGCAGAGTCTGTATGACTTTATATGGTATTTTTTTGGCTTGCTTGCATTATATTGCTTGTGTCTAAATCTTCCCTTGTGACCTATAACCATCTCATTTATACATATGTTTTCAGAAGGATAGAATGCATTCAGAAAGCTTGCAACTAATTCATTTATGAACGGCTCTATTTTACATTTGTCCTGTGCAACAGCTCCAGCCACATGAAGCATTGATTGGTAAATCAATAAGAATTTGGTCCTGCTGAAAATTGATCCAAACCAGGGGTTATTTCTGTGTGTTTTTGTGGACCAAAAATCCTTTATAGAATGTTTAGGGTCCAAACCCATGTTTATCAGGGTGGCGAGAAACTTATAAAAATATTTTGGTCGAGCGGAATCCATTTAGAATAAGTACGACAATCAATACAACGTAACTGCGTGAAACGTAACAACAATTAGACTTACGTAAAACACAGGTCAATATTTCGTTTCAATGGGACATGACAGACTATAGCTAAAACTAGTAGGTAATGATGGGCAATGATGAGCAGACAAGAAATCATAAAAATTACAATACACAAATCACATTCAACGTTTCAACCAAAAGGTCTTTATCAAGACACAAACAAAACATCAAAAGACGACGAATGGAAAAATTATAACAACGTCCAACCGAAAAACGTACAGAACACCCACTCCTGTGGCCACACACTTCAATGGCGATGGTCATCATGGTACGTTGGACATTCAGGTCACCGCCATCAGATTTTGCACCACCGATGATAGATCTAGCTATGCTCTAGAAAATCATCTCATTTTTGAATTGGGTACACTCAAGCCTTTTGGACTCAATTCCGACAACTCTTATGTCTAGTACTGGGTTAGTGTGGTCCTTGTCTTTATTCTTTTTGTTCCGTCATTTACTCATCTTTTTGTTTGTTTCGTTTCCACATATATTTACATTTTTATGTACTTTCTGACCTTCCGGCATATCATTTCCATATTTCCGTTGGATGTTGTGATAATTTTTCCATTCGTCGTCTTTTGATGTTTTGTTTGTGTCTTGATAAAGACCTTTTGGTTGAAATGTTGAATGTGATTTGTGTATTGTAATTTTTATGATTTCTTGTCTGCTCATCATTGCCCATCATTACCCACTAGTTTTAGCTATAGTCTGTCGTGTCCCATTTACGTAGGTCTAATTAGAATAAGTATAATATTTCCTTTGAGGTGTATTTATTTTCAATTTCTTCTGGGCATAAGAATTTACATTTGCTATTAGAGTGTAAATTATTGGTTCTGTCATCAAATATAGCAAATACTGGAGAGGTGAGGCATTGTCAGGAAGGCCAAGTTTGCTGCCAGAATGTATCTGTATGAAGTGAGACACTCCTATACTCTCTTTCTAGGGCTTCACGCTACACAGCATCAGTCCTAGGCCTACCTTGTTGATTTGTGGAAGTTTGATGCATAGGCCTATTTGTAGCATTAGTAGGCCTAGAAGTACCATCTAAATCCTCTGAATCCGTAGATTCATCACTACTATTAGATACTTCTTCAGAGGAACTAACATTCCTTGATCTGATGCAATCAGTTGCTAAATTTTTAATAAAACCTACACCAGTTTGCTTTGGTTTCTTACTTTTCGGCAAGTCAATACTAGGCCTATAGTCATTATTGGAATCATCATTGTCCGATTCACTAATTAGCAAGCTCTGAAACATAACCATAGCTTGTGCTGCACTGTATCTAGAAGTAGGATTTGCCACTTTTTTTCAGAATTTCAGAAATAATAAACACACCGTATGGCGGTCAAAGAAATGGTTTCTTTTACAGCCACGCGAGTCGTCTTCAGTTTTCTAAAGGAAGTGAAGTTTCCCAGATGTTCAGAGGTTAACATAAAAACTTGAACTGGGCAAAATGAAATATAACTGATCAATATATGATTGATCTAAAATCAATGTCGTTAAAGGGGCCAAAGGTCCTGTAGACCCAATATATAGAGCCGATATATCGTGGATCAGTCTCCAATGAGTTAAATAATCAGAGTAAATTGTTATTAGTATTTCTTTCTCCTGTGATTTATCTATATCTCTGTTTCAATAACTGAAGTAAAATGTCATTAGCATGTCATTCTTCCAAGATTTTTCTATATTCCTGCTTAAATAACTAAAGTAAAATGTTATTAGTATATCATTCTCCTGAGAAATATATTTATTCCTGCTAAATAAACAAAGTAAAATGACATTAGTATTTCATTCTTCTGGGATTAGTCTATATTCCTCTTGTATTAACTAAAGTAAAATGTCATTAGTATTTCATTTATCTATATTCTTGCTTAAACAACCAAAGTAAAATGTCATTTGTATTTAATCCTTCTGTGATTGATCTATATTAGTTTTGTATTAACTAAAGTAAAATGTCATTAGTATTTCATTATTTCAGTTATCTATATTCCTGCATAAATAACCAAAGTAAAATATTATTAGTATTTCATTCTTCTGGTATTAGTCTATATTCCTGGTTAAATAGCTAAAGTAAGAAGTCATTAGTATTTCATTCTTCTGGGATTTATCTATATTTCTTTTTAAATAATCAAAGTAACATGGCATTAGTTTTTCATTCTCCTGAGATTCATCTGTATTTCTGGTTAAATAGTCAAAGTAAAATGGCAGTAGTATTTCATTCTTCTGGGATTTAGGGGTTTTCTATATTCTTGCTTTAATAACTAACAAAATTAAAATGTCATTAGTATTTATTCTCCTGAGATGTAGGCCCTATCTATATTTCTGGTCAAATAACTCAAGTAAAATGTCATTAATATTTGCATTCTTCTTTCTATATTATTGCTTAAATAATTAAAGTATAATGTCATTAGTATTTCATTCCTTTGAGATTTATCTATATTCCTGTTTTAAGAACTAAAGTAAAATGTTATTAGTATTTAATTCTTCTGGGATTTATTTATATTCCTGCTTAAATAACTAAAGTAAGATATCATTATTATTTCATTCTTCTGAGCTTTATCTATATTCCTGCTTAAATAACTAAAATGTCATTATTTCATTCATTTAGGATTTATCTATATTCCAGCTTAAATAACAAAAGTAAAATGTCATTAGTATTTCATTCTCCTGAGATTTATCTACCGGTATGTTCCTGCTTAAATAACTAAAAAAATGTCATTAGTATTTCATTTATCTATATTCTTGCTTAAATATAATCAAAGTAAAATGCCATTTGTATTTCATTCTTCTACTATTGATCTATATTCGTTGTGTATTAACTAAAGTAAAATGTCATTAGTATTTCATTATTTCAATAATCTTTATTCCTACTTATATAACTAAAGTAAAATGTTATTATTATTTCATTCTTCTGGTATTAATCTATATTCCTGGTTAGATAGCTTAAGTAAGAAGTCATTAGTATTTCATTATTCTGGGATTCATCTATATTTCTAGTTAAATAATCAAAGTAAAATGTCATTAGTTTTTCATTTTCCTGAGATTTATCTATATTCCTGGTCAAATAACTCAAGTAAAATGTCATTAATATTTTGATTCTTCTTTCTATATTTTTGCTTAAATAATTAAAGTATAATGTCATTAGTATTTCATTCTTCTATCTATATTTCTGCTTAAATAATAAAAGTATAATGTCTTTAGTATATCATTTTTCTGAGCTTTATCTATATTCCTGCTTAAATAACTAAAGTAAAATGTCATTAGTATTTCATTCTTCTGAGATTTATCAATGTTCATGCTTAAATAACTAAAATAAAATGCCAGTAATATTTCATTATTTCATTTATCTATATACCTGCTTAAATAACCAAAGTAAAATGTTATTAGTATTTCATTCTTCAGGTATTAGTCTATATTCCTGGTTAGATAGCTAAAGTAAAAAGTCATTAGTATTTCATTCTTCTAGGATTTATCTATATTTCTGGTTAAATAATCAAAATAAAATGTCATTACCGGTAGTTTTTCATTCTCCTGAGATTTAACTAAATTTCTGGTTAAATAATCAGAGGAAAATGGCATTAGTATTTTATTCTTCTGGGATTTAGGGCCTATCTATGTTCTTGCTTTAATAACTAACCAAATTAAAATGTCTTTAGTATTTCATTCCTCTGAGATTTATCTATATTTCTGCTTAAATAACTTAAGTACAATGTCATTAGTATTTATTCTTCTGAGATTATCTATATTCCTGGTCAAATAACTGAAGTAAAATGTCATTAATATTTTATTATTTTGTCTATATTATTCCTTAAATAATTAAAGTATAATGCCATTAGTATTTCATTCTTCTATCTATATTCCTGCTTAAATAACAAAAGTATAATGTCTTTAGTATTTTATTCCTTTGAGATTTATCTATATTCCTGTTTAAAGAATTAAAAGTAAAATGTTATTAGTATTTAATTCTTCTGGGATTTATTTATATTCCTGCTTAAATAACTAAAGTAAGATATCATTATTATTTCATTCTTCTGAGCTTTATCTATATTCCTGCTTAAATAACTAAAATGTCATTATTTCATTCATTTAGGATTTATCTATATTCCTGCTTTAATAACTAAAGTAAAATGTCATTAGTATTTCATTCTCCTGAGATTTATCTACTGGTAAGTTCCTGCTTAAATAACTGAAGTAAAATGCCATTTGTATTTCATTATTCTACTATTGATCTATATTCGTTAACTAAAGTAAAATGTCATTAGTATATGTCAAACTTTTCAACACATTTCATAAATGTATCTAGTTTATCACTAGAAATATATTTTTTGATTTTCTTTTCCAAACTTTCCAACACATTTCATAAACGTATATAGTTTATCACTAGAAATATATTTTTTGATTTTCTTTTCCAAACTTTTCAACATATTTCATAAATGTATCTAGTTTATCATTAGAAATATTTTTTTTTTTAAATTTCAAACTTTTCAACACATCTCATAAATGTATATAGTTTATCATTAGAAATATATTTTTTGTCTTTCTTTTTCAAACTTTTCAACACATCTCATAAATGTATCTACCAGTAGATTATCACTAGAAATATATCTTTTCATTTTCTTTTTCAAACTTTTCAACACATTTCATAAATGTATATAGTTTATCATTAGAAATATTTATTTTTATTTTATTGTTCAAACTTTTCAACACATATCATAAATGAATAGGCCCTATAGTTTATCATTAGAACTATTTTTTTTAAATTTTCTTGTTCAAACATTTCAACATATTTCATAAATGTATATAGTTTATCACTAGAAATATATTTTTTGATTTTCTTTTCCAAACTTTTCAACACATTTCATAAATGTATCTAGTTTATCACTAGAAATATATTTTTTGATTTTCTTTTCCAAACTTTTCAACATATTTCATAAATGTATCTAGTTTATCATTAGAAATATATTTTTTTTTAAATTTCAAACTTTTCAACATATCTCATAAATGTATCTAGTTTATCATTAGAAATATATTTTTTGTCTTTCTTTTTCAAACTTTTCAACACATCTCATAAATGTATCTACCGGTAGATTATCACTAGAAATATATCTTTTCATTTTCTTTTTCAAACTTTTCAACACATTTCATAAATTTATATAGTTTATCATTAGAAATATTTATTTTTATTTTATTGTTCAAACTTTTCAACACATATCATAAATGAATAGGCCCTATAGTTTATCATTAGAACTATTTTTTTTTAATTTTCTTGTTCAAACATTTCAACATATTTCATAAATGTATATAGTTTATCACTAGAAATATATTTTTTGATTTTCTTTTCCAAACTTTTCAACACATTTCATAAATGTATCTAGTTTATCATTAGAAATATATTTTTTTTAAATTCCAAACTTTTCAACACATTTCATAAATGTATCTAGTTTATCACTAGAAATATATTTTTTTGATTTTCTTTTCCAAACTTTTCAACACATTTCATAAATGTATCTAGTTTATCATTAGAAATATATATTTTTTAAAATTTTAAACTTTTCAACATATTTCATAAATGTATCTAGTTTATCACTAGAAATATATTTTTTGATTTTCTTTTCCAAACTTTTCATAAATGTATCTAGTTTATCATTAGAAATTGGCGTGGAGATGGGGCTTAGTCCAGCCAGCAGAGGCTGGAAACTAAGACTGGCCGGGCCCTCCCACATTCGGGCAGGACCACAGTCTTGCCTAGCAAGTAAAGGTGCTGAAGTCAGCGACATTTGGCCAAGAGGCGCACCGCAACAATCAGAATGTCATGCATTATCGCACATGAATGTCTATATCTGCATTACCCCGTTATGGTGCTAACCCTGTGACGACTCACCAGGCAGGAGTAGCACCGGGCCCTATACCTCGAAAGGGCCCACCCCATACGACTGGAGGTCCTCTTCGATTGCCTTGTGGAGCCAGGAGGCACAAGAGTAATATCACTGACCAACAAATATTACCAACCAATGAGACATCACTTACAATAATGCACTGGAATGCTGAGGGTGTAAATAGCAAAAAAGATGGCTTTAGCAAGAAATTAGAATTAGAAAACACCCTTCACAAGGAACAGGTCAGCATTTGTTGCATACAAGAGACACACCTCAGCAAAGATGTAGCCTTTAAAATTGCAGGTTATCAGTGCTTTAGAGCTGATCGAATAGACAGAAGAAAAGGAGGTATACTAACTCTAGTCAAAAATAATATCAGCGCACATCAAACTGAACTATACATGGAAGGAGCAGAATATCAGGTCCTTCAACTAAAGACCAAGAACACAGACTTCAACCTATTAAATTATCATTGTCCAAATGACCAGTCCCTTTCCCTGGACACAATACCGTACAGAGGAAGACTGATAGTATGTGGAGATTTTAATAGTCACTCACAAAGCTGGGGTTATGACCACATGGATAAAAGAGGAGAAGAACTTGAAAGCTGGCAAGACGATAAATGTCTTCTATTGCTTAATAAGCCAAAAGATCCTCCAACATACTACTCAAGAGCATGGCAAACCACTTCCACGCCAGACTTGGCATTGTACTCAGCAGACCTAAACTTGGAAATCAATAGAACAGTGGGGAAGCAACTTGGAGGTAGCGACCATCGACCAGTCCTCCTTAGTATTAAAAATGAACTCACAGGAAATGCATGTAGCCTTCCAAGATGGAATTATAAAAAAGCAAATTGGGGACTATTTAAACACCGCAGTAGTGTTTTAACTGGACAAATAGACATGGAAGGAAAAGACATAAATGCCATAGTCAAAGAGTTCAATAAATGTATTCATCAAGCTGCCAAGGAAGCAATACCAAGAGGAGCACGCAAACAATACAAGCCATACTGGAGTGAACAACTAGAACTGCTGCAAGAGGAATTAGAAAAAGCACGGATGGAAGTGGAAAATAACCCAAGCCAGGAACATCACAACAAACATCAACACGCAAAAGCTAAATTCCAAAGAGCCAAACTAGAAGCTAGAAGAAAGAGCTGGAAAGAGAAAACAGAATCCTTAAATTTTGAAAAGGATGGAAGAAAACTGTGGAAAATGGTCAAACAACTAAATGATGAGGGAACAGGAAGAAGCACAAACATAACACTCGTACAGAATGGCAAAATGATTACAGGAAAGCAAGCAGTAGATAATTTCGCTAGGATATTTGCTCAAGACTGCAATATTAAAATTAGTCCAGAGAAACAGCATACAGTGCGGAGCGACCAAAAAAGTAAATTGGAACATGCTCAGACTAGAATCAGTGATGAAAACAGTGCAGATGAAATTATGGATACATTGTTCACATATAGTGAATTGGAATTAGCAGTCTCTAAACTAAAGCTAAATAAGTCTCCAGGAATTGATGAAATATCAAATGAAATGATAAAGAATCTAGGAACAACAGCCAGAAGGAAACTATTGGACATCCTAAATATTAGCTGGACTACTGGGAAAATACCACAAATCTGGAGAGAATCAATTATGGTCCCTCCGCTTAAACCTGGAAAAGATGGAACAACACCAACTAGCTACAGACCAATTAGTCTTACAAGTTGCCTGTGCAAAACAATGGATCGCATCATAAACCTAAGACTAAAATTTCACCTGGAAAGTAGAAAATTCCTTGCACCACAGCAGGCAGGTTTCAGGCAATGCTACTCCACAGAGGATCAAACCACATACCCCTCACAGGAAATTGAGGATGCTTTCCAAGACAAAAAATCAGTTTTAGTGGCATGGATTGATTTACAGAAGGCCTTTGATAAAGTATGGAAAGAAGGATTGCTTCAAAAAATGAGAAACTACAAGATATGTGGAAATATGTATAGATGGACGAAAGCCTTTCTTCACAATAGAAGAGCCAGAGTACAAGTAAATGGCAAAAAAAGTAGGAAAGTATTACTACGCCATGGAGTGCCTCAAGGAGGAGTTCTATCACCCACTCTTTTTCTCATATTTATCAATGATCTAATTGAAGAAATACCCTGTGGAACTAAGGCAGCACTATATGCAGATGACTTGGTTCTGTGGTGCACACATGAGAGCGCCATGGTTACCACAAAAATGCTTCAGAGAGCCATGGACATTTTGACTAATTGGGCTGACAAATGGTGTGTAAGTATCAATATAGAGAAGTCAGCAACAACCCTTTTTACACTTTCACCAAAACAAAGAGCAGGAAACATCTATGTAAATAAAACTATCTTAAAGGTAGATGACCAACCCACATATCTTGGTGTAACATTTGATGCCAAAATGACATGGAAACATCATATCAGCAAAGCAGAAACAAAGGCTAGAAGGAAGATAGCTATACTAAGAAAACTGAGTGGGACAACTTGGGGAGCTAATGAAAGAATTCTAAAAAATGTATACCAACAAGCCATTCGACCACACTTGGAATATGGTTCTACAGCATGGAGTTCATCATCAAACACTACACTACAAAACCTAGATAGAGTACAGAACCAAGCACTTAGAATCATTACAGGTGCAATGAGATCCACACCAATCATAGAAATGCAGAATATCGAAGGGATGCAGTCATTGAAAGAGCGTAGAGATACTAAAATTATAATTCATGGAGAAAAGTTTCTTTCCCACCATAGTCACCCAATGAAGGAAAGATTCCAGAATCTATCACAAGGACGGCTTAAAAGAAGCAGCTTCATACACCAGGCCAAGCGTCTACGTAGACAGGTATCGGATCTACCAGAGGTAACAATACCACTGACATCTCAACCAGAACACACCCCATGGGAAAAACGGACATGCCTACAAGTACCATCCAAACAACAGTAGCAGGTGTGCATGGGGATGAACATCAGAATAATCTGCAGAAAAGAGTAGCAGCTCTAAGTTTCCTTGATGATGTTTACCCAAGTGATCTATGGACCAGAGTATATACAGATGGATCAGCACAGAATGCAGTAAAAAATGGAGGAAGTGGTGTATATGTAGAATACCCAGATGGCACCACTGATACCACTTGTATACCAACAGGGAATTACTGCAACAACTATGACTCTGAAGTCAAAGCTATTTATACAGCTGCAGAGAAACTGTTAACATTGGACAGGACCTCACACCCTATTGTAATACTTACAGATGCAAGGTCAGTACTAGAGGCATTACAATCCAATAAACTTCCAGAGTTAAAAGAGGTATTGTCCATAGTACAAAATAGGTGTAGAGTTATACTGCAATGGATTCCATCACACTGTGGAATAGCAGGAAATGAGAGAGCTGATCAACTCGCCAAGGAAGGTGCTAACATGCAGCAACCGGATGTACCAATCAGCTATCACCAAAAGAAATCCATGATAAAGGCACAACGAAAGCCTAACTTACCTCCATGGGATGACTACCACCTACTTAACAGACAAGAACAGGTCATCATATTTCGACTGAGAACTGGACACAATAGACTAAACAGCCATATGTATACAAAATTTTTAATTGGCACAACAGCAAAGTGTAATTGTGGACAAGTCAACCAGACTTCAGAACATATCCTTCAAGAATGTGCAAACTATGACACATTAAGATGCACATACTGGCCTTCTGATACACCAATGAATGTTAAACTTTATGGTACAAAACAAGAAATGGAAAACACTGTCCAATTTATACAAGAAACAACACTGCAGATATAGACATTATTAGCGAACGAAAGAAGAAGAAGAAGAAATCATTAGAAATATATTTTTTATTTTCATTTTCAAACTTTTCAACACATCTCATAAATGTATCTAGTTTATCATTAGAAATATATTTTTTTATTTTCTTTTTCAAACTTATCAACACATTTTATAAATGTATCTAGTTTATCATTAGAAATATATATTTTGATTTTGAAACTTTTCAACACATTTCATAAATGTATCTACCAGTAGTTTATTATTAGAAATATATTTTTGATTTTCTTTTTCAAACTATTCAACACATCTCATAAATGTATCTACCGGTAGATTATCACTAGAAATATATCTTTTCATTTTCTTTTTCAAACTTTTCAACACATTTCATAAATGTATATAGTTTATCATTAGAAATATTTTTTTTTAATTTTCTTGTTCAAACTTTTCAACACATTTTATAAATGTATATAGTTTATCATTAGAAATATATTTTTTATTTTCTTTTTCAAACTTTTCAACACATTTCATAAATGTATATAGTTTATCATTTGAAATATATTTTTTTGATTTTCAAACTTTTCAACACATTTCATAAGTGTATATAGTGTATCAACAGAAATTTATCTTTTATTTTCTTTTTCAAACTTTTCAACACATTTCATAAATGTATCTAGTTTATCATTAGAAATATATTTTTTTTTAAATTCCAAACTTTTCAACACATTTCATAAATGTATCTAGTTTATCACTAGAAATATATTTTTTGATTTTCTTTTCCAAACTTTTCAACACATTTCATAAATGTATCTAGTTTATCATTAGAAATATATTTTTTATTTTCTTTTTCAAACTTTTCAACACATCTCATAAATGTATCTAGTTTATCATTAGAAATATATTTTTTTATTTTCTTTTTCAAACTTATCAAAACATTTTATAAATGTATCTAGTTTATCATTAGAAATATATATTTTGATTTTGAAACTTTTCAACACATTTCATAAATGTATCTACCAGTAGTTTATTATTAGAAATATATTTTTTGATTTTCTTTTTCAAACTTTTCAACACATTTCATAAATGTATATAGTTTATCATTAGAAATAATTTTTTTTTATTTTCTTGTTCAAACTTTTCAACACATTTTATAAATGTATATACTGTATCATTAGAAATATATTTTTTATTTTCTTTTCCAAACTTTTCAACACATTTCATAAATGTATATAGTTTATCATTAGAAATATTTATTTTAATTTTATTGTTCAAACTTTTCATAAATGAATATAGTTTATCATTAGAACTATTTTTTTTTATTTTCTTGTTCAAACATTTCAACATATTTCATAAATGTATATACTCGTAGTTTATCACTATAAATATATTTTTTGATTTTCTTTTCCAAACCTTTCAACACATTTCATAAATGTATCTACCGGTAGTTTATCATTTGAAATATATTTTTTTGATTTTCAAACTTTTCAACACATTTCATAAGTGTATATAGTGTATCAATAGAAATTTTTCTTTATTTTCTTTTTCAAACTTTTCAACACATTTCATAAATGTATCTAGTTTATCATTAGAAATATATTTTTTTTTAAATTTCAAACTTTTCAACATATTTCATAAATGTATCTAGTTTATCACTAGAAATATATTTTTTGATTTTCTTTTTCAAACCTTTCAACATATTTCATAAATTTATCTAGTTTATCATTAGAAATATATTTTTTATTTTCTTTTCCAAAGTTTTCAACACATTTCATAAATGTATCTAGTTTATCATTAGAAATATATTTTTTGATTTTGAAACTTTTCAACACATTTTATAAATGTATCTACCAGTAGTTTATTATTAGAAATAAACTTCTGCTGACAGAACTACTGGCATTCTCTGCATTCCCTGCTAAGTGTTATTACTACTCTCAAACAAGTTTCGAAATCTGTGGGTAGACCTATCCATTCCGCACCAGCTGCCACATCCTGTAATCGGCACACGCTTTGTATTACATCCTCAGCACGTCCCATCCACGACCTTCCTCTCTTGAGTTTGCTGCCTTTAACTTTCTGTATTTCGGAATGCAACGGGTGTTCCTTATCTGCATGTATTTGAAGGTACGCCCGTGCACGGCAATACTGTAATCTATGCTCAGCTGTTGGGCAGTCAAGTAGGTATTGCATAGTTCTTGGCGATGTGTCTCTTGTGCATCCCAGAATGATACGCATTGCTGCATTCTGGACTCTATCCAGTCTTTCGATCTGAGTTTGGCTAAGAGTCAGAATTGCCAGTGCATATTCCACCACAGCCACAACCAAACCCTGGTACAAAAGAAATAACAATCTTTGCTCACACTGCGCAGCAGCCATAACCTTCATTGCTGCTAAGCCTTTGCCTGCCTTTATGATAATGTGGTCAACATGTTCCCTGAAACTCAGGCTTCTGTCAAAAAACACACCCAGATATCTCATTGTGCTAGTTCTTTCTAAACTTTTCCCGGACAACGAAACTTGTGGCATGGGTGTCTTTACCATGTGATTGTTCAAGGAAAACCACGTCACGAATGCCTTAGACGGATTAACCACTGCTCCCGTATCTCGACACCAATTTGTCAGTCTGTCCAGATCCTTCTGTAGTTCCACGACGCACTCTTCTCGATTTCTGCCCTGTCTATACACCAGGATATCATCGGCATATGCCATCGTTCTGCCAACACCTGCGATTTGATTGCCAGCGATATGTACTGTGTATACATTGAAAAGTACAGGAGATAGAGGCGATCCCTGTGGCAGGCCAGGGCTAATAACCGTTGGTGTAGATATCCAGTTACCACACTTAAGAACTACAACCCTGTGCATCCGGGCGACGCCAACCCAACGCACGACAAAAGGATTAACTGCAAGATTTAACAGCTGGTGCATCAAGATATCCAAGGACACCCTATTGTACGCATCCTCAAGGTCTATTGCGACCGCACATGTCTCCATGCGCGAATCGAACCCCTCGAAAACATCATGCGCAAATATGGCTGCATTTTGCCATGTCTTCTTTCCTGGACGATATCCTCCTAACAATGTTGGTAAACACTTATTTCTTTCAAGATAACACGATACCTTCCGGGCCACAATTTTTTCCAAAAGCTTGCCAATCGTATTCTGCATAGTTATTATTCTGTAGCCATGTATCCTGGTGTGGTCCTACCCAGGTTTGTGTAGTGGAACTAAATAGCTGTGCAACCAGTCTTCTTTCACTGTGCCCTTTAGAAGGCTATTATTGAACATGTCCGCCAACTCTCCCAACTCCTCATCCGTTCTTCGACTAATGTCATCGTATCTAATGCCATCTGGCCCTGGTGTGCTGTATTTTTTGTACTTTTCAGTGCCTTCCTGATTTCTTCAACTGTGATTAGCATATGGTTTTCCATGCTCAAGTTCTTACACGTGTCTGTGAGCGCTTTCCTGATTTCTTGATATGCCTCCACATTTCTCTGACCAATTTGTGCGGTGTAGTGTGCCAGCAATGCCGCACCTTTTGTCTCGTCCTTCTTCTGCCAGACGGTACATAAAGCATTTCATAAGTGTATATAGTGTATCAATTGAAATTTATTTTTTATTTTCTTTTCCAAACTTTTCAACACATTTCATAAATGTATCTAGTTTATCATTAGAAATATATTTTTTATTTTCTTTTTCAAACTTTTCAACATCATCATCATCATCATCATCATCAAGTGCCGTCTCCGCAACGAAGGTTGGTTGCAACGTATCTCCAACATCTCCTGTCTCTTGTCTTGGTGGTGCACTCTGCTAGACTGTAACCTGTCCATCGTGTAATGTTACTCTCCCACTTGTATCTCTGCCTACCTCTTGCTCGCTTCCCTTTGACTTTACCCTCAAGTAAGGTCTTCAATAGGGTGTCATGTCTTTTAATGTGTCCAAAGTATTTTATTTGCCTGATCTTTATTTCTCTTAGTAGTTCTTTCTTCATATTAAGTGTCTTTAGCACCTCTTTATTTGTTTTCTTCTCTTTCCATGATGTTCTCCCTATTCTTCTATATACCCACATCTCAAAGGCATCAATTTTGTCTTCTAATTGTTTATTTAGTGTCCATGTTTCTGAGCCATACATTAATATGGAATAGATGTAGCATTTTATAATTCTCATTTTTAACTTGTTTGTAATTTGTTTAGATATTAATAATTTCCTCATGTCATTGAAGGTACTTTTAGCCATTCCTATTCTCCTTTTAACTTCTGTTTCACATCTGCCATCATTTGTGACTATGTGTCCAAGATATTGCTACTGTTTTACTTGTTGTAGTTTCTCTCCCTGTATGTTTATGTTTACCTCCTGTTCTTCTGTGTCTTTGCTGATTATCATGGTTTTTGTTTTTTGAATGTTTATATCCAGTCCATATTCATTACTTGATTTATTGACTTGATCTATTAGTCTTTGTAGTTCATGTTCACTTTCTGCTAAAAGAACAGTGTCATCTGCATATCTAAAATGTATCTAGTTTATCACTAGAAATATATTTTTTGATTTTCTTTTCCAAACTTTTCAACACATTTCATAAATGTATCTAGTTTATCATTAGAAATATATTTTTTTTTAAATTTCAAACTTTTCAACACATTTATATTTTTTGATTTTCTTGTTCAAACCTTTCAACATATTTCATAAATGTATCTAGTTTATCACTAGAAATATATTTTTTGATTTTGAAACTTTTCAACACATTTCATTAATAGTAGTTTATACTAGTAGTTTATCATTAGAAATATATTTTTTTGATTTTCAAACTTTTCAACACATTTCATAAGTGTATATAGTGTATCAATAGAAATTTATTTTTTATTTTCTTTTTCAAACTTTTCAACACATTTCATAAATGTATATAACTTATCATTACAAATATATTTTTTTAATTTTCTTGTTAAAATTTTTCAACATATTTCATAAATGTGTCTAGTTTATCATTAGAAATATATTTTTTGATTTTGAAACTTTTCAACACATTTCATAAATGTATCTACTTTATCATTAGAAATATATATTTTTTATTTTCTTGTTCAAACATTTCAACATATTTCATAAATGTATATTGTTTATCACTAGAAATATAATTTTTGATTTTCTTTTCCAAATTTTTCAACACATTTCATAAATGTATCTAGTTTATCATTAGAAATATATTTTTTTGATTTTCAAACTTTTCAACACATTTCATAAGTGTATATAGTGTATCAATAGAAATTTATGTTTTATTTTCTTTTTCAAACTTTTCAACACATTTCATAAATGTATATAACTTATCATTACAAATATATTTTTTTTATTTTCTTGTTAAAATTTTTCAACATATTTCATAAATGTATATAGTTTATCACTAGAAATATATTTTTTTATTTTGAAACCTTTAAACACATTTCATAAATGTATCTACCAGTAGTTTATTATTAGAAATATATTTTTTGATTTTCTTTTTCAAACTTTTCAACACATCTCATAAATGTATATAGTTTATCATTAGAAATATCTTTTTTTATTTTATTGTTCAAACTTTTCAACACATTTCATAAATATATATAGTTTGTCATTAGAAATATTTTTTTTTTATTTTCTTGTTCAAACTTTTCAACACATATCATAAATGAATATAGTTTATCATTAGAAATATATTTTTTTTATTTTCTTGTTCAAACATTTCAACATATTTCATAAATGTATATAGTTTATCACTAGAAATATATTTTTTGATTTTCTTTTCCAAACTTTTCAACACATTTCATAAATGTATCTAGTTTATCATTAGAAATATTTTTTTTGATTTTCTTTTTCAAACCTTTCAACATATTTCATAAATGTATCTAGTTTGTCACTAGAAATATATTTTTTTATTTTGAAACTTTTCAACACATTTCATAGATGTATCTACCAGTAGTTTATTATTAGAAATATATTTTTTGATTTTGAAACTTTTCAACACATTTCATAAATACCAGTAGTTTATTATTAGAAATATATCTTTTCATTTTCTTTTTCAAACTTTTCAACACATTTCATAAATGTATATAGTTTATCATTAGAAATATTTTTTTTTTAAAATTTTCTTGTTCAAACTTTTCAACATATTTCATAAATGTATCTAGTTTATCATTAGAAATATATTTTTTGATTTTCTTTTTCAAACTTATCAACACATTTCATAAATGTATCTAGTTTATCATTAGAAATATATTTTTTTATTTTGAAACTTTTCAACACATTTCATAAATGTATCTACTAGTAGTTTATTATTAGAAATATATTTTTTGATTTTCTTTTTCAAACTTATCAACACATTTCATAAATGTATCTAGTTTATCATTAGAAATATATTTTTTAATTTTGAAATTTTTTAAAACATTTCATAAATGTATCTACCAGTAGTTTATTATTAGAAATATATTTTTTGATTTTCTTTTTCAAACTTTTCAACACATTTCATAAATGTATCTAGTTTATCATTAGTAATATTTTTGTTTGATTTTCAAACTTTTCAACACATTTCATAAATGTATCTAGTTTAACATTAGAAATATATTTTTTGATTTTCTTTTTCAAACCTTTCAACATATTTCATAAATGTATCTAGTTTGTCACTAGAAATATATTTTTTATTTTGAAACTTTTCAACACATTTCATAAATGTATCTACTAGTAGTTTATTATTAGAAATATATTTTTTGATTTTCTTTTTCAAACTTATCAACACATTTCATAAATGTATCTAGTTTATCATTAGAAATATATTTTTTGATTTTGAAATTTTTTAAAACATTTCATAAATGTATCTACCAGTAGTTTATTATTAGAAATATATTTTTTGATTTTGAAACTTTTCAACACATTTCATAAATACCAGTAGTTTATTATTAGAAATATATTTTTTTAATTTTCTTTTTCAAACTTTTCAACACATTTCATAAATGTATCTAGTTTATCATTAGAAATATATTTTTTGATTTTCTTTTTCAAACTTATCAACACATTTCATAAATGTATCTAGTTTATCATTAGAAATATATTTTTTGATTTTGAAACTTTTCAACACATTTCATAAATGTATCTACTAGTAGTTTATTATTAGAAATATATTTTTTGATTTTCTTTTTCAAACTATTCAACACATTTCATAAATGTATCTAGTTTATCATTAGAAATATATTTTTTGATTTTGAAATTCTTTAAAACATCTCATAAATGTATCTACCAGTAGTTTATCACTAGAAATATATCTTTTTATTTTATTGTTCAAACTTTTCAACACATATTATAAATGAATATAGTTTATCATTAGAACTATTTTTTTTTTATTTTCTTTTTCAAACATTTCAACATATTCCATAAATGTATATAGTTTATCACTAGAAATATTTTTTTGATTTTCTTTTCCAAACTTTTCAACACCTTTCATAAATGTATCTAGATTATCATTAGAAATATATTTTTTTGATTTTCAAACTTTTCAACACATTTCATAAGTGTATATATTGTATCAATAGAAATTTATTTTTTATTTTCTTTTTCAAACCTTTCAACACATTTCATAAATGTATCTAGTTTATCATTAGAAATATATTTTTTTTTTAAATTTCAAACTTTTCAACACATTTCATAAATGTATCTAGTTTAACATTAGAAATATATTTTTTGATTTTCTTTTTCAAACCTTTCAACATATTTCATAAATTTATCTAGTTTATCATTAGAAATATATTTTTTGATTTTGAAACTTTTCAACACATTTCATAAATGTATCTACCAGTAGTTTATTATTAGAAATAAACTTCTGCTGACAGAACTACTGGCATTCTCTGCATTCCCTGCTAAGTGTTATTACTACTCTCAAACAAGTTTCGAAATCTGTGGGTAGACCTATCCATTCCGCACCAGCTGCCACATCCTGTAATCGGCACACGCTTTGTATTACATCCTCAGCACGTCCCATCCACGACCTTCCTCTCTTGAGTCTGCGGCCTTTAACTTTCTGTATTTCGGAATGCAACGGGTGTTCCTTATCTGCATGTATTTGAAGGTACGCCCGTGCACGGCAATACTGTAATCTATGCTCAGCTGTTGGGCAGTCAAGTAGGTATTGCATAGCTCTTGTCGATGTGTCTCTTGTGCATCCCAGAATGATACGCATTGCTGCATTCTGGACTCTATCCAGTCTTTCGATCTGAGTTTGGCTAAGAGTCAGAATTGCCAGTGCATATTCCACCACAGCCACAACCAAACCCTGGTACAAAAGAAATAACAATCTTTGCTCACACTGCGCAGCAGCCATAACCTTCATTGCTGCTAAGCCTTTGCCTGCCCTTATGATAATGTGGTCAACATGTTCCCTGAAACTCAGGCTTCTGTCAAAAAACACACCCAGATATCTCATTGTGCTAGTTCTTTCTAAACTTTTCCCGGACAACGAAACTTGTGGCATGGGTGTCTTTACCATGTGATTGTTCAAGGAAAACCACGTCACGAATGCCTTAGACGGATTAACCACTGCTCCCGTATCTCGACACCAATTTGTCAGTCTGTCCAGATCCTTCTGTAGTTCCACGACGCACTCTTCTCGATTTCTGCCCTGTCTATACACCAGGATATCATCGGCATATGACATCGTTCTGCCAACACCTGTGATTTGATTGCCAGCGATATGTACTGTGTATACATTGAAAAGTACATGAGATAGAGGCGATCCCTGTGGCAGGCCAGGGCTAATAACCGTTGGTGTAGATATCCAGTTACCACACTTAAGAACTACAACCCTGTGCATCAGGGCGACGCCAACCCAACGCACGACAAAAGGATTAACTGCAAGATTTAACAGCTGGTGCATCAAGATATCCAAGGACACCCTATTGTACGCATCCTCAAGGTCTATTGCGACCGCACATGTCTCCATGCGCGAATCGAACCCCTCAAAAACATCCTGCGCAAATATGGCTGCATTTTGCCATGTCTTCTTTCCTGGACGATATCCTCCTAACAATGTTGGTAAACACTTATTTCTTTCAAGATAACACGATACCTTCCGGGCCACAATTTTTTCCAAAAGCTTGCCAATCGTATTCTGCATAGTTATTATTCTGTAGCCATGTATCCTGGTGTGGTCCTACCCAGGTTTGTGTAGTGGAACTAAATAGCTGTGCAACCAGTCTTCTTTCACTGTGCCCTTTAGAAGGATATTATTGAACATGTCCGCCAACTCTCCCAACTCCTCATCCGTTCTTCGACTAATGTCATCATATCTAATGCCATCTGGCCCTGGTGCTGTATTTTTTGTACTTTTCAGTGCCTTCCTGATTTCTTCAACTGTGATTAGCATATGGTTTTCCATGCTCAAGTTCTTACACGTGTCTGTGAGCGTTTTCCTGATTTCTTGATATGCCTCCACATTTCTCTGACCAATTTGTGCGGTGTAGTGTGCCAGCAATGCCGCACCTTTTGTCTCGTCCTTCTTCTGCCAGACGGTACATAAAGCATTTCATAAGTGTATATAGTGTATCAATAGAAATTTATTTTTTATTTTCTTTTCCAAACTTTTCAACACATTTCATAAATGTATCTAGTTTATCATTAGAAATATATTTTTTATTTTCTTTTTCAAACTTTTCAACATCATCATCATCATCATCATCAAGTACCGTCTCCGCAACGAAGGTTGGTTGCAACGTATCTCCAACATCTCCTGTCTCTTGTCTTGGTGGTGCACTCTACTAGACTGTAACCTGTCCATCGTGTAATGTTACTCTCCCACTTGTATCTCTGCCTACCTCTTGCTCGCTTCCCTTTGACTTTACCCTCAAGTAAGGTCTTCAATAGGGTGTCATGTCTTTTAATGTGTCCAAAGTATTTTATTTGCCTGATCTTTATTTCTCTTAGTAGTTCTTTCTTCATATTAAGTGTCTTTAGCACCTCTTTATTTGTTTTCTTCTCTTTCCATGATGTTCTCCTATTCTTCTATATACCCACATCTCAAAGGCATCAATTTTGTCTTCTAATTGTTTATTTAGTGTCCATGTTTCTGAGCCATACATTAATATGGAATAGATGTAGCATTTTATAATTCTCATTTTTAACTTGTTTGTAATTTGTTTAGATATTAATAATTTCCTCATGTCATTGAAGGTACTTTTAGCCATTCCTATTCTCCTTTTAACTTCTGTTTCACATCTGCCATCATTTGTGACTATGTGTCCAAGATATTGCTACTGTTTTACTTGTTGTAGTTTCTCTCCCTGTATGTTTATGTTTACCTCCTGTTCTTCTGTGTCTTTGCTGATTATCATGGTTTTTGTTTTTTGAATGTTTATATCCAGTCCATATTCATTACTGTTTATTATGTATCTAGTTTAACATTAGAAATATATTTTTTGATTTTCTTTTTCAAACCTTTCAACATATTTCATAAATTTATCTAGTTTATCATTAGAAATATATTTTTTTATTTTGAAACTTTTCAACACATTTCATAAATGTATCTACTAGTAGTTTATTATTAGAAATATATTTTTTGATTTTCTTTTTCAAACTTTTCAACACATCTCATAAATGTATCTACCGGTAGATTATCATTAGAAATTTTATTGTTTATTTTCTTTTTCAAACTTTTCAACACATCTCATAAATGTATCTAGTTTATCATTAGAAATATATTTTTTTATTTTCTTTTTCAAACTTATCAACATATTTCATAAATGTGTCTAGTTTATCATTAGAAATATATTTTTTGATTTTGAAACTTTTCAACACATTTCATAAATGTATCTACTTTATCATTAGAAATATATATTTTTTATTTTCTTGTTCAAACATTTCAACATATTTCATAAATGTATATTGTTTATCACTAGAAATATAATTTTTGATTTTCTTTTCCAAATTTTTCAACACATTTCATAAATGTATCTAGTTTATCATTAGAAATATATTTTTTTGATTTTCAAACTTTTCAACACATTTCATAAGTGTATATAGTGTATCAATAGAAATTTATGTTTTATTTTCTTTTTCAAACTTTTCAACACATTTCATAAATGTATATAACTTATCATTACAAATATATTTTTTTTATTTTCTTGTTAAAATTTTTCAACATATTTCATAAATGTATATAGTTTATCACTAGAAATATATTTTTTTATTTTGAAACCTTTAAACACATTTCATAAATGTATCTACCAGTAGTTTATTATTAGAAATATATTTTTTGATTTTCTTTTTCAAACTTTTCAACACATCTCATAAATGTATATAGTTTATCATTAGAAATATCTTTTTTTATTTTATTGTTCAAACTTTTCAACACATTTCATAAATATATATAGTTTGTCATTAGAAATATTTTTTTTTTATTTTCTTGTTCAAACTTTTCAACACATATCATAAATGAATATAGTTTATCATTAGAAATATATTTTTTTTATTTTCTTGTTCAAACATTTCAACATATTTCATAAATGTATATAGTTTATCACTAGAAATATATTTTTTGATTTTCTTTTCCAAACTTTTCAACACATTTCATAAATGAATCTAGTTTATCATTAGAAATATTTTTTTTGATTTTCTTTTTCAAACCTTTCAACATATTTCATAAATGTATCTAGTTTGTCACTAGAAATATATTTTTTTATTTTGAAACTTTTCAACACATTTCATAGATGTATCTACCAGTAGTTTATTATTAGAAATATATTTTTTGATTTTGAAACTTTTCAACACATTTCATAAATACCAGTAGTTTATTATTAGAAATATATCTTTTCATTTTCTTTTTCAAACTTTTCAACACATTTCATAAATGTATATAGTTTATCATTAGAAATATTTTTTTTTTAAAATTTTCTTGTTCAAACTTTTCAACATATTTCATAAATGTATCTAGTTTATCATTAGAAATATATTTTTTGATTTTCTTTTTCAAACTTATCAACACATTTCATAAATGTATCTAGTTTATCATTAGAAATATATTTTTTTATTTTGAAACTTTTCAACACATTTCATAAATGTATCTACTAGTAGTTTATTATTAGAAATATATTTTTTGATTTTCTTTTTCAAACTTATCAACACATTTCATAAATGTATCTAGTTTATCATTAGAAATATATTTTTTAATTTTGAAATTTTTTAAAACATTTCATAAATGTATCTACCAGTAGTTTATTATTAGAAATATATTTTTTGATTTTCTTTTTCAAACTTTTCAACACATTTCATAAATGTATCTAGTTTATCATTAGTAATATTTTTGTTTGATTTTCAAACTTTTCAACACATTTCATAAATGTATCTAGTTTAACATTAGAAATATATTTTTTGATTTTCTTTTTCAAACCTTTCAACATATTTCATAAATGTATCTAGTTTGTCACTAGAAATATATTTTTTATTTTGAAACTTTTCAACACATTTCATAAATGTATCTACTAGTAGTTTATTATTAGAAATATATTTTTTGATTTTCTTTTTCAAACTTATCAACACATTTCATAAATGTATCTAGTTTATCATTAGAAATATATTTTTTGATTTTGAAATTTTTAAAAACATTTCATAAATGTATCTACCAGTAGTTTATTATTAGAAATATATTTTTTGATTTTGAAACTTTTCAACACATTTCATAAATACCAGTAGTTTATTATTAGAAATATATTTTTTTAATTTTCTTTTTCAAACTTTTCAACACATTTCATAAATGTATCTAGTTTATCATTAGAAATATATTTTTTGATTTTCTTTTTCAAACTTATCAACACATTTCATAAATGTATCTAGTTTATCATTAGAAATATATTTTTTGATTTTGAAACTTTTCAACACATTTCATAAATGTATCTACTAGTAGTTTATTATTAGAAATATATTTTTTGATTTTCTTTTTCAAACTATTCAACACATTTCATAAATGTATCTAGTTTATCATTAGAAATATATTTTTTGATTTTGAAATTCTTTAAAACATCTCATAAATGTATCTACCAGTAGTTTATCACTAGAAATATATCTTTTTATTTTATTGTTCAAACTTTTCAACACATATTATAAATGAATATAGTTTATCATTAGAACTATTTTTTTTTAATTTTCTTTTTCAAACATTTCAACATATTCCATAAATGTATATAGTTTATCACTAGAAATATTTTTTTGATTTTCTTTTCCAAACTTTTCAACACCTTTCATAAATGTATCTAGATTATCATTAGAAATATATTTTTTTGATTTTCAAACTTTTCAACACATTTCATAAGTGTATATATTGTATCAATAGAAATTTATTTTTTATTTTCTTTTTCAAACCTTTCAACACATTTCATAAATGTATCTAGTTTATCATTAGAAATATATTTTTTTTTAAATTTCAAACTTTTCAACACATTTCATAAATGTATCTAGTTTAACATTAGAAATATATTTTTTGATTTTCTTTTTCAAACCTTTCAACATATTTCATAAATTTATCTAGTTTATCATTAGAAATATATTTTTTGATTTTGAAACTTTTCAACACATTTCATAAATGTATCTACCAGTAGTTTATTATTAGAAATAAACTTCTGCTGACAGAACTACTGGCATTCTCTGCATTCCCTGCTAAGTGTTATTACTACTCTCAAACAAGTTTCGAAATCTGTGGGTAGACCTATCCATTCCGCACCAGCTGCCACATCCTGTAATCGGCACACGCTTTGTATTACATCCTCAGCACGTCCCATCCACGACCTTCCTCTCTTGAGTCTGCGGCCTTTAACTTTCTGTATTTCGGAATGCAACGGGTGTTCCTTATCTGCATGTATTTGAAGGTACGCCCGTGCACGGCAATACTGTAATCTATGCTCAGCTGTTGGGCAGTCAAGTAGGTATTGCATAGCTCTTGTCGATGTGTCTCTTGTGCATCCCAGAATGATACGCATTGCTGCATTCTGGACTCTATCCAGTCTTTCGATCTGAGTTTGGCTAAGAGTCAGAATTGCCAGTGCATATTCCACCACAGCCACAACCAAACCCTGGTACAAAAGAAATAACAATCTTTGCTCACACTGCGCAGCAGCCATAACCTTCATTGCTGCTAAGCCTTTGCCTGCCCTTATGATAATGTGGTCAACATGTTCCCTGAAACTCAGGCTTCTGTCAAAAAACACACCCAGATATCTCATTGTGCTAGTTCTTTCTAAACTTTTCCCGGACAACGAAACTTGTGGCATGGGTGTCTTTACCATGTGATTGTTCAAGGAAAACCACGTCACGAATGCCTTAGACGGATTAACCACTGCTCCCGTATCTCGACACCAATTTGTCAGTCTGTCCAGATCCTTCTGTAGTTCCACGACGCACTCTTCTCGATTTCTGCCCTGTCTATACACCAGGATATCATCGGCATATGACATCGTTCTGCCAACACCTGTGATTTGATTGCCAGCGATATGTACTGTGTATACATTGAAAAGTACATGAGATAGAGGCGATCCCTGTGGCAGGCCAGGGCTAATAACCGTTGGTGTAGATATCCAGTTACCACACTTAAGAACTACAACCCTGTGCATCAGGGCGACGCCAACCCAACGCACGACAAAAGGATTAACTGCAAGATTTAACAGCTGGTGCATCAAGATATCCAAGGACACCCTATTGTACGCATCCTCAAGGTCTATTGCGACCGCACATGTCTCCATGCGCGAATCGAACCCCTCAAAAACATCCTGCGCAAATATGGCTGCATTTTGCCATGTCTTCTTTCCTGGACGATATCCTCCTAACAATGTTGGTAAACACTTATTTCTTTCAAGATAACACGATACCTTCCGGGCCACAATTTTTTCCAAAAGCTTGCCAATCGTATTCTGCATAGTTATTATTCTGTAGCCATGTATCCTGGTGTGGTCCTACCCAGGTTTGTGTAGTGGAACTAAATAGCTGTGCAACCAGTCTTCTTTCACTGTGCCCTTTAGAAGGATATTATTGAACATGTCCGCCAACTCTCCCAACTCCTCATCCGTTCTTCGACTAATGTCATCATATCTAATGCCATCTGGCCCTGGTGCTGTATTTTTTGTACTTTTCAGTGCCTTCCTGATTTCTTCAACTGTGATTAGCATATGGTTTTCCATGCTCAAGTTCTTACACGTGTCTGTGAGCGTTTTCCTGATTTCTTGATATGCCTCCACATTTCTCTGACCAATTTGTGCGGTGTAGTGTGCCAGCAATGCCGCACCTTTTGTCTCGTCCTTCTGCCAGACGGTACATAAAGCATTTCATAAGTGTATATAGTGTATCAATAGAAATTTATTTTTTATTTTCTTTTCCAAACTTTTCAACACATTTCATAAATGTATCTAGTTTATCATTAGAAATATATTTTTTATTTTCTTTTTCAAACTTTTCAACATCATCATCATCATCATCATCAAGTACCGTCTCCGCAACGAAGGTTGGTTGCAACGTATCTCCAACATCTCCTGTCTCTTGTCTTGGTGGTGCACTCTACTAGACTGTAACCTGTCCATCGTGTAATGTTACTCTCCCACTTGTATCTCTGCCTACCTCTTGCTCGCTTCCCTTTGACTTTACCCTCAAGTAAGGTCTTCAATAGGGTGTCATGTCTTTTAATGTGTCCAAAGTATTTTATTTGCCTGATCTTTATTTCTCTTAGTAGTTCTTTCTTCATATTAAGTGTCTTTAGCACCTCTTTATTTGTTTTCTTCTCTTTCCATGATGTTCTCCTATTCTTCTATATACCCACATCTCAAAGGCATCAATTTTGTCTTCTAATTGTTTATTTAGTGTCCATGTTTCTGAGCCATACATTAATATGGAATAGATGTAGCATTTTATAATTCTCATTTTTAACTTGTTTGTAATTTGTTTAGATATTAATAATTTCCTCATGTCATTGAAGGTACTTTTAGCCATTCCTATTCTCCTTTTAACTTCTGTTTCACATCTGCCATAATTTGTGACTATGTGTCCAAGATATTGCTACTGTTTTACTTGTTGTAGTTTCTCTCCCTGTATGTTTATGTTTACCTCCTGTTCTTCTGTGTCTTTGCTGATTATCATGGTTTTTGTTTTTTGAATGTTTATATCCAGTCCATATTCATTACTGTTTATTATGTATCTAGTTTAACATTAGAAATATATTTTTTGATTTTCTTTTTCAAACCTTTCAACATATTTCATAAATTTATCTAGTTTATCATTAGAAATATATTTTTTTTATTTTGAAACTTTTCAACACATTTCATAAATGTATCTACTAGTAGTTTATTATTAGAAATATATTTTTTGATTTTCTTTTTCAAACTTTTCAACACATCTCATAAATGTATCTACCGGTAGATTATCATTAGAAATTTTATTGTTTATTTTCTTTTTCAAACTTTTCAACACATCTCATAAATGTATCTAGTTTATCATTAGAAATATATTTTTTTATTTTCTTTTTCAAACTTATCAACACATTTTATAAATGTATCTAGTTTATCATTGGAAATATATTTTTTGATTTTGAAACTTTTCAACACATTTCATAAATGTATCTACCAGTAGTTTATTATTAGAAATATATTTTTTAATTTTCTTTTTCAAACTCTTCAACACTTCTCATAAATGTATATAGTTTATCATTAGAAATATATATTTAAAAAAAATTTTCTTGTTCAAACTTTTCAACATATTTCATAAATGTATCTAGTTTATCACCTGAAATATATTTTTTTATTTTCTTGTTCAAACCTTTCAACACATTTCATAAATGTATCTAGTTTATCATTAGAAATATCTTTTTTTATTTTCTTGTTCAAACTTTTCAACACATATCATAAATGAATATAGTTTATCATTAGAAATATATTTTTTTTATTTTCTTGTTCAAACATTTCAACATATTTCATAAATGTATCTAGTTTAACATTAGAAATATATTTTTTGATTTTCTTTTTCAAACCTTTCAACATATTTCATAAATGTATCTAGTTTATCACTAGAAATATATTTTTTTATTTTGAAACTTTTCAAAACATTTCATAAATGTATCTACCAGTAGTTTATTATTAGAAATATATTTTTTGGTTTTCTTTTTCAAACATTTCAACACATCTCATAAATGTATCTACAAGTAGATTATCACTAGAAATATATCTTTTCCTTTTCTTTTTCCAACTTTTCAACACATTTCATAAATGTATCTAGTTTATCATTAGAAATATATTTTTTTGATTTTCAAACATTTCAACACATTTCATAAGTGTATATAGTGTATCAATAGAAATTTATTTTTTATTTTCTTTTTCAAACTTTTCAACACATTTCATAAATGTATATAACTTATCATTACAAATATATTTTTTTTATTTTCTTGTTAAAATTTTTCAACATATTTCATAAATGTATATAGTTTATCACTAGAAATATATTTTTTGATTTTCTTTTCCAAACTTTTCAACACATTTCATAAATGTATCTAGTTTATCATTAGAAATATTTTTTTTTGATTTTCAAACTTTTCAACACATTTCATAAATGTATATAGTTTATCATTAGACATATTTTTTTAAATTTTCTTGTTCAAACTTTTCAACACATATCATAAATGAATATAGTTTATCATTAGAAATATATTTTTTTTATTTTCTTGTTCAAACATTTCAACATATTTCATAAATGTATATAGTTTATCACTAGAAATATATTTTTTTATTTTCTTTTCCAAACTTTTCAACACATTTCATAAATGTATCTAGTTTATCATTAGAAATATATTTTTTTGATTTTCAAACTTTTCAACACATTTCATAAATGTATACAACTTATCATTACAAATATATTTTTTTTATTTTCTTGTTAAAATTTTTCAACATATTTCATAAATGTGTCTAGTTTATCATTAGAAATATATTTTTTTGATTTTGAAACTTTTCAACACATTTCATAAATGTATCTAGTTTATCATTAGAAATATTTTTTTTTATTTTCTTGTTCAAACTTTTCAACACATATCATAAATGAATATAGTTTATCATTAGAAATATATATTTTTTATTTTCTTGTTCAAACATTTCAACATATTTCATAAATGTATATAGTTTATCACTAGAAATATATTTTTTGATTTTCTTTTCCAAACTTTTCAACACATTTCATAAATGTATCTAGTTTATCATTAGAAATATATTTTTTTGATTTTCAAACATTTCAACACATTTCATAAGTGTATATAGTGTATCAATAGAAATTTATTTTTTATTTTCTTTTTCAAACTTTTCAACACATTTCATAAATGTATATAACTTATCATTACAAATATATTTTTTTTATTTTCTTGTTAACATTTTTCAACATATTTCATAAATGTATATAGTTTATCACTAGAAATATATTTTTTGATTTTGAAACTTTTCAACACATTTCATAAATGTATCTACCAGTAGTTTATTATTAGAAATATATTTTTTTATTTTCTTTTTCAAACTTTTCAACACATCTCATAAATGTATATAGTTTATCATTAGAAATATCTTTTTTTTATTTTATTGTTCAAACTTTTCAACACATTTCATAAATATATATAGTTTGTCATTAGAAATATTTTTTTTTTATTTTCTTGTTCAAACTTATCAACACATTTCATAAATGAATATAGTTTATCATTAGAAATATATTTTTTGATTTTGAAACTTTTCAACACATTTCATAAATGTATCTACTAGTAGTTTATTATTAGAAATATATTTTTTGATTTTCTTTTTCAAACTATTCAACACATTTCATAAATGTATCTAGTTTATCATTAGAAATATATTTTTTTTAAATTTCAAACTTTTCAACACATTTCATAAATGTATCTAGTTTAACATTAGAAATATATTTTTTGATTTTCTTTTTCAAACCTTTCAACATATTTCATAAATTTATCTAGTTTATCATTAGAAATATATTTTTTATTTTCTTTTCCAAAGTTTTCAACACATTTCATAAATGTATCTAGTTTATCATTAGAAATATATTTTTTGATTTTGAAACTTTTCAACACATTTCATAAATGTATCTACCAGTAGTTTATTATTAGAAATAAACGTCTGCTGACAGAACTACTGGCATTCTCTGCATTCCCTGCTAAGTGATATTACTACTCTCAAACAAGTTTCGAAATCTGTGGGTAGACCTATCCATTCCGCACCAGCTGCCACATCCTGTAATCGGCACACGCTTTGTATTACATCCTCAGCACGTCCCATCCACGACCTTCCTCTCTTGAGTCTGCTGCCTTTAACTTTCTGTATTTCGGAATGCAACGGGTGTTCCTTATCTGCATGTATTTGAAGGTACGCCCGTGCACGGCAATACTGTAATCTATGCTCAGCTGTTGGGCAGTCAAGTAGGTATTGCATAGCTCTTGTCGATGTGTCTCTTGTGCATCCCAGAATGATACGCATTGCTGCATTCTGGACTCTATCCAGTCTTTCGATCTGAGTTTGGCTAAGAGTCAGAATTGCCAGTGCATATTCCACCACAGCCACAACCAAACCCTGGTACAAAAGAAATAACAATCTTTGCTCACACTGCGCAGCAGCCATAACCTTCATTGCTGCTAAGCCTTTGCCTGCCCTTATGATAATGTGGTCAACATGTTCCCTGAAACTCAGGCTTCTGTCAAAAAACACACCCAGATATCTCATTGTGCTAGTTCTTTCTAAACTTTTCCCGGACAACGAAAGTTGTGGCATGGGTGTCTTTACCATGTGATTGTTCAAGGAAAACCACGTCACGAATGCCTTAGACGGATTAACCACTGCTCCCGTATCTCGACACCAATTTGTCAGTCTGTCCAGATCCTTCTGTAGTTCCACGACGCACTCTTCTCGATTTCTGCCCTGTCTATACACCAGGATATCATCGGCATATGACATCGTTCTGCCAACACCTGTGATTTGATTGCCAGCGATATGTACTGTGTATACATTGAAAAGTACAGGAGATAGAGGCGATCCCTGTGGCAGGCCAGGGCTAATAACCGTTGGTGTAGATATCCAGTTACCACACTTAAGAACTACAACCCTGTGCATCAGGGCGACGCCAACCCAACGCACGACAAAAGGATTAACTGCAAGATTTAACAGCTGGTGCATCAAGATATCCAAGGACACCCTATTGTACGCATCCTCAAGGTCTATTGCGACCGCACATGTCTCCATGCGCGAATCGAACCCCTCGAAAACATCCTGCGCAAATATGGCTGCATTTTGCCATGTCTTCTTTCCTGGACGATATCCTCCTAACAATGTTGGTAAACACTTATTTCTTTCAAGATAACACGATACCTTCCGGGCCACAATTTTTTCCAAAAGCTTGCCAATCGTATTCTGCATAGTTATTATTCAGCAGAAGAATTTAAGCAGAAGAATTCAGACAAGAAACTGCAAGACAGAAGCGGACACGTAGAAAAGAAAAAACATCTCAACCTCACACAGATACCTTCTATTGTTGTCAATTCTGTAAAAGAACATTTTGTGCGCGCATTGGACTTGCTAGTCATTTAAAAACGCACTATTAACTTTATTATTTTATTATTTATTGTTATTATTATTATGGTTGAGTTTTTGGTCATCGTCGATCACGACGGACGAACATCATCAGTTATTATTCTGTAGCCATGTATCCTGGTGTGGTCCTACCCAGGTTTGTGTAGTGGAACTAAATAGCTGTGCAACCAGTCTTCTTTCACTGTGCCCTTTAGAAGGCTATTATTGAACATGTCCGCCAACTCTCCCAACTCCTCATCCGTTCTTCGACTAATGTCATCGTATCTAATGCCATCTGGCCCTGGTGTGCTGTATTTTTTGTACTTTTCAGTGCCTTCCTGATTTCTTCAACTGTGATTAGCATATGGTTTTCCATGCTCAAGTTCTTACACGTGTCTGTGAGCGTTTTCCTGATTTCTTGATATGCCTCCACATTTCTCTGACCAATTTGTGCGGTGTAGTGTGCCAGCAATGCCGCACCTTTTGTCTCGTCCTTCTTCTGCCAGACGGTACATAAAGCATTTCATAAGTGTATATAGTGTATCAATAGAAATTTATGTTTTATTTTCTTTTCCAAACTTTTCAACACATTTCATAAATGTATCTAGTTTATCATTAGAAATATATTTTTTATTTTCTTTTTCAAACTTTTCAACATCATCATCATCATCATCATCATCATCAAGTACCGTCTCCGCAACGAAGGTTGGTTGCAACGTATCTCCAACATCTCCTGTCTCTTGTCTTGGTGGTGCACTCTGCTAGACTGTAACCTGTCCATCGTGTAATGTTACTCTCCCACTTGTATCTCTGCCTACCTCTTGCTCGCTTCCCTTTGACTTTACCCTCAAGTAAGGTCTTCAATAGGGTGTCATGTCTTTTAATGTGTCCAAAGTATTTTATTTGCCTGATCTTTATTTCTCTTAGTAGTTCTTTCTTCATATTAAGTGTCTTTAGCACCTCTTTATTTGTTTTCTTCTCTTTCCATGATGTTCTCCCTATTCTTCTATATACCCACATCTCAAAGGCATCAATTTTGTCTTCTAATTGTTTATTTAGTGTCCATGTTTCTGAGCCATACATTAATATGGAATAGATGTAGCATTTTATAATTCTCATTTTTAACTTGTTTGTAATTTGTTTAGATATTAATAATTTCCTCATGTCATTGAAGGTACTTTTAGCCATTCCTATTCTCCTTTTAACTTCTGTTTCACATCTGCCATCATTTGTGACTATGTGTCCAAGATATTGCTACTGTTTTACTTGTTGTAGTTTCTCTCCCTGTATGTTTATGTTTACCTCCTGTTCTTCTGTGTCTTTGCTGATTATCATGGTTTTTGTTTTTTGAATGTTTATATCCAGTCCATATTCATTACTTGATTTATTGACTTGATCTATTAGTCTTTGTAGTTCATGTTCACTTTCTGCTAAAAGAACAGTGTCATCTGCATATCTAAAATGTATCTAGTTTATCACTAGAAATATATTTTTTGATTTTCTTTTCCAAACTTTTCAACACATTTCATAAATGTATCTAGTTTATCATTAGAAATATATTTTTTTTTAAATTTCAAACTTTTCAACACATTTATATTTTTTGATTTTCTTTTTCAAACCTTTCAACATATTTCATAAATGTATCTACTAGTAGTTTATCATTAGAAATATATTTTTTTGATTTTCAAACTTTTCAACACATTTCATAAGTGTATATAGTGTATCAATAGAAATTTATTTTTTATTTTCTTTTTCAAACTTTTCAACATATTTCATAAATGTATCTAGTTTATCATTAGAAATATTTTTTTTTATTTTCTTGTTCAAATTTTTGAACACATATCATAAATGAATATAGTTTATCATTAGAAATAGATTTTTTTTATTTTCTTGTTCAAACATTTCAACATATTTCATAAATGTATATAGTTTATCACTAGAAATATATTTTTTGATTTTCTTTTCCAAACTTTTCAACACATTTCATAAATGTATCTAGTTTATCATTAGAAATATATTTTTTTGATTTTCAAACATTTCAACACATTTCATAAGTGTATATAGTGTATCAATAGAAATTTATTTTTTATTTTCTTTTTCAAACTTTTCAACACATTTCATAAATGTATATAACTTATCATTACAAATATATTTATTTTATTTTCTTGTTAAAATTTTTCAACATATTTCATAAATGTATATAGTTTATCACTAGAAATATATTTTTTGATTTTCTTTTCCAAACTTTTCAACACATTTCATAAATGTATCTAGTTTATCATTAGAAATATTTTTTTTTATTTTCAAACTTTTCAACACATTTCATAAATGTATCTAGTTTAACATTAGAAATATATTTTTTGATTTTCTTTTTCAAACCTTTCAACATATTTCATAAATGTATCTAGTTTGTCATTAGAAATATATTTTTTTATTTTGAAACTTTTCAACCCTTTCATAAATGTATCTACCAGTAGTTTATTATTAGAAATATATTTTTTTATTTTCTTTTTCAAACTTTTCAACACATCTCATAAATGTATATAGTTTATCATTAGAAATATCTTTTATTTATTTTATTGTTCAAACTTTTCAACACATTTCATAAATATATATAGTTTGTCATTAAAATATTTTATTTTTATTTTCGTGTTCAAACTTATCAACACATTTCATAAATGAATATAGTTTATCATTAGAAATATATTTTTTGATTTTGAAACTTTTCAACACATTTCATAAATGTATCTACTATTAGTTTATTATTAGAAATATATTTTTTGATTTTCTTTTTCAAACTTTTCAACACATCTCATAAATGTATATAGTTTATCATTAGAAATATCTTTTATTTATTTTATTGTTCAAACTTTTCAACACATTTCATAAATATATATAGTTTGTCATTAAAATATTTTTTTTTTATTTTCTTGTTCAAACTTATCAACACATTTCATAAATGAATATAGTTTATCATTAGAAATATATTTTTTGATTTTGAAACTTTTCAACACATTTCATAAATGTATCTACTATTAGTTTATTATTAGAAATATATTTTTTGATTTTCTTTTTCAAACTATTCAACACATTTCATAAATGTATCTAGTTTATCATTAGAAATATATTTTTTGATTTTGAAATTTTTTAAAACATTTCATAAATGTATCTACCAGTAGTTTATTATTAGAAATATATTTTTTGATTTTCTTTTTCAAACTTTTCAACACATCTCATAAATGTATCTACCGGTAGATTATATCACTAGAAATATATCTTTTTATTTTATTGTTCAAACTTTTCAACACATATCATAAATGAATATAGTTTATCATTAGAACTATTTTTTTTTTATTTTATTGTTCAAACATTTCAACATATTTCATAAATGTATATAGTTTATCACTAGAAATATATTTTTTGATTTTCTTTTCCAAACTTTTCAACACATTTCATAAATGTATCTAGTTTATCATTAGAAATATATTTTTTTTTAAATTTCAAACTTTTCAACACATTTCATAAATGTATCTAGTTTAACATTAGAAATATATTTTTTGATTTTCTTTTTCAAACCTTTCTACATATTTCATAAATTTATCTAGTTTATCATTAGAAATATATTTTTTATTTTCTTTTCCAAAGTTTTCAACACATTTCATAAATGTATCTAGTTTATCATTAGAAATATATTTTTTGATTTTGAAACTTTTCAACACATTTCATAAATGTATCTACCAGTAGTTTATTATTAGAAATAAACTTCTGCTGACAGAACTACTGGCATTCTCTGCATTCCCTGCTAAGTGTTATTACTACTCTCAAACAAGTTTCGAAATCTGTGGGTAGACCTATCCATTCCGCACCAGCTGCCACATCCTGTAATCGGCACACGCTTTGTATTACATCCTCAGCACGTCCCATCCACGACCTTCCTCTCTTGAGTCTGCTGCCTTTACTTTCTGTATTTCGGAATGCAACGGGTGTTCCTTATCTGCATGTATTTGAAGGTACGCCCGTGCACGGCAATACTGTAATCTATGCTCAGCTGTTGGGCAGTCAAGTAGGTATTGCATAGCTCTTGTCGATGTGTCTCTTGTGCATCCCAGAATGATACGCATTGCTGCATTCTGGACTCTATCCAGTCTTTCGATCTGAGTTTGGCTAAGAGTCAGAATTGCCAGTGCATATTCCACCACAGCCACAACCAAACCCTGGTACAAAAGAAATAACAATCTTTGCTCACACTGCGCAGCAGCCATAACCTTCATTGCTGCTAAGCCTTTGCCTGCCCTTATGATAATGTGGTCAACATGTTCCCTGAAACTCAGGCTTCTGTCAAAAAACACACCCAGATATCTCATTGTGCTAGTTCTTTCTAAACTTTTCCCGGACAACGAAAGTTGTGGCATGGGTGTCTTTACCATGTGATTGTTCAAGGAAAACCACGTCACGAATGCCTTAGACGGATTAACCACTGCTCCCGTATCTCGACACCAATTTGTCAGTCTGTCCAGATCCTTCTGTAGTTCCACGACGCACTCTTCTCGATTTCTGCCCTGTCTATACACCAGGATATCATCGGCATATGACATCGTTCTGCCAACACCTGTGATTTGATTGCCAGCGATATGTACTGTGTATACATTGAAAAGTGCATGAGATAGAGGCGATCCCTGTGGCAGGCCAGGGCTAATAACCGTTGGTGTAGATATCCAGTTACCACACTTAAGAACTACAACCCTGTGCATCAGGGCGACGCCAACCCAACGCACGACAAAAGGATTAACTGCAAGATTTAACAGCTGGTGCATCAAGATATCCAAGGACACCCTATTGTACGCATCCTCAAGGTCTATTGCGACCGCACATGTCTCCATGCGCGAATCGAACCCCTCGAAAACATCCTGCGCAAATATGGCTGCATTTTGCCATGTCTTCTTTCCTGGACGATATCCTCCTAACAATGTTGGTAAACACTTATTTCTTTCAAGATAACACGATACCTCCCGGGCCACAATTTTTTCCAAAAGCTTGCCAATCGTATTCTGCATAGTTATTATTCTGTAGCCATGTATCCTGGTGTGGTCCTACCCAGGTTTGTGTAGTGGAACTAAATAGCTGTGCAACCAGTCTTCTTTCACTGTGCCCTTTAGAAGGCTATTATTGAACATGTCCGCCAACTCTCCCAACTCCTCATCCGTTCTTCGACTAATGTCATCGTATCTAATGCCATCTGGCCCTGGTGTGCTGTATTTTTTGTACTTTTCAGTGCCTTCCTGATTTCTTCAACTGTGATTAGCATATGGTTTTCCATGCTCAAGTTCTTACACGTGTCTGTGAGCGTTTTCCTGATTTCTTGATATGCCTCCACATTTCTCTGACCAATTTGTGCGGTGTAGTGTGCCAGCAATGCCGCACCTTTTGTCTCGTCCTTCTTCTGCCAGACGGTACATAAAGCATTTCATAAGTGTATATAGTGTATCAATAGAAATTTATGTTTTATTTTCTTTTCCAAACTTTTCAACACATTTCATAAATGTATCTAGTTTATCATTAGAAATATATTTTTTATTTTCTTTTTCAAACTTTTCAACATCATCATCATCATCATCATCATCATCAAGTACCGTCTCCGCAACGAAGGTTGGTTGCAACGTATCTCCAACATCTCCTGTCTCTTGTCTTGGTGGTGCACTCTGCTAGACTGTAACCTGTCCATCGTGTAATGTTACTCTCCCACTTGTATCTCTGCCTACCTCTTGCTCGCTTCCCTTTGACTTTACCCTCAAGTAAGGTCTTCAATAGGGTGTCATGTCTTTTAATGTGTCCAAAATATTTTATTTGCCTGATCTTTATTTCTCTTAGTAGTTCTTTCTTCATATTAAGTGTCTTTAGCACCTCTTTATTTGTTTTCTTCTCTTTCCATGATGTTCTCCCTATTCTTCTATATACCCACATCTCAAAGGCATCAATTTTGTCTTCTAATTGTTTATTTAGTGTCCATGTTTCTGAGCCATACATTAATATGGAATAGATGTAGCATTTTATAATTCTCATTTTTAACTTGTTTGTAATTTGTTTAGATATTAATAATTTCCTCATGTCATTGAAGGTACTTTTAGCCATTCCTATTCTCCTTTTAACTTCTGTTTCACATCTGCCATCATTTGTGACTATGTGTCCAAGATATTGATACTGTTTTACTTGTTGTAGTTTCTCTCCCTGTATGTTTATGTTTACCTCCTGTTCTTCTGTGTCTTTGCTGATTATCATGGTTTTTGTTTTTTGAATGTTTATATCCAGTCCATATTCATTACTTGATTTATTGACTTGATCTATTAGTCTTTGTAGTTCATGTTCACTTTCTGCTAAAAGAACAGTGTCATCTGCATATCTAAAATGTATCTAGTTTATCACTAGAAATATATTTTTTTTTAAATTTCAAACTTTTCAACACATTTATATTTTTTGATTTTTTTTTTCAAACCTTTCAACATATTTCATAAATGTATCTAGTTTATCACTAGAAATATATATTTTTTTTTGAAACTTTTCAACACATTTCATAAATGTATCTACTAGTAGTTTATCATTAGAAATATATTTTTTTGATTTTCAAACTTTTCAACACATTTCATAAGTGTATATAGTGTATCAATAGAAATTTATTTTTTATTTTCTTTTTCAAACTTTTCAACATATTTCATAAATGTATCTAGTTTATCATTAGAAATATTTTTTTTTATTTTCTTGTTCAAACTTTTCAACACATATCATAAATGAATATAGTGTATCATTAGAAATATATTTTTTGATTTTGAAACTTTTCAACACATTTCATAAATGTATCTACCAGTAATTTATTATTAGAAATATATTTTTTGATTTTCTTTTTCAAACTCTTCAACACATCTCATAAATGTATATAGTTTATCATTAGAAATATATATTTAAAAAAAATTTTCTTCTTCAAACTTTTCAACATATTTCATAAATGTATCTAGTTTATCACCTGAAATATATTTTTTTATTTTCTTGTTCAAACCTTTCAACACATTTCATAAATGTATCTAGTTTAACATTAGAAATATATTTTTTAATTTTCTTTTTCAAACCTTTCAACATATTTCATAAATGTATCTAGTTTATCAATAGAAATATATTTTTTTATTTTGAAACTTTTCAAAACATTTCATAAATGAATATAGTTTATCATTAGAAATATATTTTTTTTTATTTTCTTGTTCAAACATTTCAACATATTTCATAAATGTATATAGTTTATCACTAGAAATATATTTTTGATTTTCTTTTCCAAACTTTTCAACACATTTCATAAATGTATATAACTTATCATTACAAATATATTTTTTTAAATTTTCTTGTTAAAATTTTTCAACACATATCATAAATGAATATAGTAACACATCTCATAAATGTATATAGTTTATCATTAGAAATATCTTTTTTTTATTTTCTTGTTCAAACTTTTCAACACATATCATAAATGAATATAGTTTATCATTAGAAATATATTTTTTTTATTTTCTTGTTCAAACATTTCAACATATTTCATAAATGTATATAGTTTATCACTAGAAATATTTTTTTTTGATTTTCAAACTTTTCAACACATTTCATAAATGTATCTAGTTTAACATTAGAAATATATTTTTTCATTTTCTTTTTCAAACCTTTCAACATATTTCATAAATGTATCTAGTTTATCATTAGAAATATATTTTTTGATTTTGAAACTTTTCAACACATTTCATAAATGTATCTAGTTTATCATTAGAAATATTTTTTTTATTTTCTTGTTCAAACTTTTCAACACATATCATAAATGAATATAGTGTATCATTAGAAATATATTTTTTGATTTTGAAACTTTTCAACACATTTCATAAATGTATCTACCAGTAATTTATTATTAGAAATATATTTTTTGATTTTCTTTTTCAAACTCTTCAACACATCTCATAAATGTATATAGTTTATCATTAGAAATATATATTTAAAAAAAATTTTCTTCTTCAAACTTTTCAACATATTTCATAAATGTATCTAGTTTATCACCTGAAATATATTTTTTTATTTTCTTGTTCAAACCTTTCAACACATTTCATAAATGTATCTAGTTTAACATTAGAAATATATTTTTTAATTTTCTTTTTCAAACCTTTCAACATATTTCATAAATGTATCTAGTTTATCAATAGAAATATATTTTTTTATTTTGAAACTTTTCAAAACATTTCATAAATGAATATAGTTTATCATTAGAAATATATTTTTTTTTATTTTCTTGTTCAAACCTTTCAACATATTTCATAAATGTATATAGTTTATCACTAGAAATATTTTTTTTTGATTTTCAAACTTTTCAACACATTTCATAAATGTATCTAGTTTAACATTAGAAATATATTTTTTCATTTTCTTTTTCAAACCTTTCAACATATTTCATAAATGTATCTAGTTTATCATTAGAAATATATTTTTTGATTTTGAAACTTTTCAACACATTTCATAAATGTATCTAGTTTATCATTAGAAATATTTTTTTTATTTTCTTGTTCAAACTTTTCAACACATATCATAAATGAATATAGTAACACATCTCATAAATGTATATAGTTTATCATTAGAAATATCTTTTTTTATTTTATTGTTCAAACTTTTCAACACATTTCATAAATATATATAGTTTGTCATTAGAAATATTTTTTTTTTATTTTCTTGTTCAAACTTTTCAACACATATCATAAATGAATATAGTTTATCATTAGAAATATAATTTTTTTATTTTCTTGTTCAAACATTTCAACATATTTCATAAATGTATATAGTTTATCACTAGAAATATATTTTTTGATTTTCTTTTCCAAACTTTTCAACACATTTCATAAATGTATCTAGTTTATCATTAGAAATATATTTTTTTTTAAATTTCAAACTTTTCAACACATTTCATAAATGTATCTAGTTTAACATTAGAAATATATTTTTTGATTTTCTTTTTCAAACCTTTCAACATATTTCATAAATTTATCTAGTTTATCATTAGAAATATATTTTTTATTTTCTTTTCCAAAGTTTTCAACACATTTCATAAATGTATCTAGTTTATCATTAGAAATATATTTTTTGATTTTGAAACTTTTCAACACATTTCATAAATGTATCTACCAGTAGTTTATTATTAGAAATAAACTTCTGCTGACAGAACTACTGGCATTCTCTGCATTCCCTGCTAAGTGTTATTACTACTCTCAAACAAGTTTCGAAATCTGTGGGTAGACCTATCCATTCCGCACCAGCTGCCACATCCTGTAATCGGCACACGCTTTGTATTACATCCTCAGCACGTCCCATCCACGACCTTCCTCTCTTGAGTCTGCTGCCTTTAACTTTCTGTATTTCGGAATGCAACGGGTGTTCCTTATCTGCATGTATTTGAAGGTACGCCCGTGCACGGCAATACTGTAATCTATGCTCAGCTGTTGGGCAGTCAAGTAGGTATTGCATAGCTCTTGTCGATGTGTCTCTTGTGCATCCCAGAATGATACGCATTGCTGCATTCTGGACTCTATCCAGTCTTTCGATCTGAGTTTGGCTAAGAGTCAGAATTGCCAGTGCATATTCCACCACAGCCACAACCAAACCCTGGTACAAAAGAAATAACAATCTTTGCTCACACTGCGCAGCAGCCATAACCTTCATTGCTGCTAAGCCTTTGCCTGCCCTTATGATAATGTGGTCAACATGTTCCCTGAAACTCAGGCTTCTGTCAAAAAACACACCCAGATATCTCATTGTGCTAGTTCTTTCTAAACTTTTCCCGGACAACGAAAGTTGTGGCATTGGTGTCTTTACCATGTGATTGTTCAAGGAAAACCACGTCACGAATGCCTTAGACGGATTAACCACTGCTCCCGTATCTCGACACCAATTTGTCAGTCTGTCCAGATCCTTCTGTAGTTCCACGACGCACTCTTCTCGATTTCTGCCCTGTCTATACACCAGGATATCATCGGCATATGACATCGTTCTGCCAACACCTGTGATTTGATTGCCAGCGATATGTACTGTGTATACATTGAAAAGTGCATGAGATAGAGGCGATCCCTGTGGCAGGCCAGGGCTAATAACCGTTGGTGTAGATATCCAGTTACCACACTTAAGAACTACAACCCTGTGCATCAGGGCGACGCCAACCCAACGCACGACAAAAGGATTAACTGCAAGATTTAACAGCTGGTGCATCAAGATATCCAAGGACACCCTATTGTACGCATCCTCAAGGTCTATTGCGACCGCACATGTCTCCATGCGCGAATCGAACCCCTCGAAAACATCCTGCGCAAATATGGCTGCATTTTGCCATGTCTTCTTTCCTGGACGATATCCTCCTAACAATGTTGGTAAACACTTATTTCTTTCAAGATAACACGATACCTCCCGGGCCACAATTTTTTCCAAAAGCTTGCCAATCGTATTCTGCATAGTTATTATTCTGTAGCCATGTATCCTGGTGTGGTCCTACCCAGGTTTGTGTAGTGGAACTAAATAGCTGTGCAACCAGTCTTCTTTCACTGTGCCCTTTAGAAGGCTATTATTGAACATGTCCGCCAACTCTCCCAACTCCTCATCCGTTCTTCGACTAATGTCATCGTATCTAATGCCATCTGGCCCTGGTGTGCTGTATTTTTTGTACTTTTCAGTGCCTTCCTGATTTCTTCAACTGTGATTAGCATATGGTTTTCCATGCTCAAGTTCTTACACGTGTCTGTGAGCGTTTTCCTGATTTCTTGATATGCCTCCACATTTCTCTGACCAATTTGTGCGGTGTAGTGTGCCAGCAATGCCGCACCTTTTGTCTCGTCCTTCTTCTGCCAGACGGTACATAAAGCATTTCATAAGTGTATATAGTGTATCAATAGAAATTTATTTTTTATTTTCTTTTCCAAACTTTTCAACACATTTCATAAATGTATCTAGTTTATCATTAGAAATATATTTTTTATTTTCTTTTTCAAACTTTTCAACATCATCATCATCATCATCATCAAGTACCGTCTCCGCAACGAAGGTTGGTTGCAACGTATCTCCAACATCTCCTGTCTCTTGTCTTGGTGGTGCACTCTGCTAGACTGTAACCTGTCCATCGTGTAATGTTACTCTCCCACTTGTATCTCTGCCTACCTCTTGCTCGCTTCCCTTTGACTTTACCCTCAAGTAAGGTCTTCAATAGGGTGTCATGTCTTTTAATGTGTCCAAAGTATTTTATTTGCCTGATCTTTATTTCTCTTAGTAGTTCTTTCTTCATATTAAGTGTCTTTAGCACCTCTTTATTTGTTTTCTTCTCTTTCCATGATGTTCTCCCTATTCTTCTATATACCCACATCTCAAAGGCATCAATTTTGTCTTCTAATTGTTTATTTAGTGTCCATGTTTCTGAGCCATACATTAATATGGAATAGATGTAGCATTTTATAATTCTCATTTTTAACTTGTTTGTAATTTGTTTAGATATTAATAATTTCCTCATGTCATTGAAGGTACTTTTAGCCATTCCTATTCTCCTTTTAACTTCTGTTTCACATCTGCCATCATTTGTGACTATGTGTCCAAGATATTGCTACTGTTTTACTTGTTGTAGTTTCTCTCCCTGTATGTTTATGTTTACCTCCTGTTCTTCTGTGTCTTTGCTGATTATCATGGTTTTTGTTTTTTGAATGTTTATATCCAGTCCATATTCATTACTTGATTTATTGACTTGATCTATTAGTCTTTGTAGTTCATGTTCACTTTCTGCTAAAAGAACAGTGTCATCTGCATATCTAAAATGTATCTAGTTTATCACTAGAAATATATTTTTTTTTTAATTTCAAACTTTTCAACACATTTATATTTTTTGATTTTTTTTTTCAAACCTTTCAACATATTTCATAAATGTATCTAGTTTATCACTAGAAATATATATTTTTTTTTGAAACTTTTCAACACATTTCATAAATGTATCTACTAGTAGTTTATCATTAGAAATATATTTTTTTGATTTTCAAACTTTTCAACACATTTCATAAGTGTATATAGTGTATCAATAGAAATATATTTTTTGATTTTCTTCTTCAAACTTTTCAACATATTTCATAAATGTATCTAGTTTATCACCTGAAATATATTTTTTTATTTTCTTGTTCAAACCTTTCAACACATTTCATAAATGTATCTAGTTTAACATTAGAAATATATTTTTTAATTTTCTTTTTCAAACCTTTCAACATATTTCATAAATGTATCTAGTTTATCAATAGAAATATATTTTTTTATTTTGAAACTTTTCAAAACATTTCATAAATGAATATAGTTTATCATTAGAAATATATTTTTTTTATTTTCTTGTTCAAACATTTCAACATATTTCATAAATGTATATAGTTTATCACTAGAAATATATTTTTTGATTTTCTTTTCCAAACTTTTCAACACATTTCATAAATGTATATAACTTATCATTACAAATATATTTTTTTAAATTTTCTTGTTAAAATTTTTCAACACATATCATAAATGAATATAGTAACACATCTCATAAATGTATATAGTTTATCATTAGAAATATCTTTTTTTTATTTTCTTGTTCAAACTTTTCAACACATATCATAAATGAATATAGTTTATCATTAGAAATATATTTTTTTTATTTTCTTGTTCAAACATTTCAACATATTTCATAAATGTATATAGTTTATCACTAGAAATATTTTTTTTTGATTTTCAAACTTTTCAACACATTTCATAAATGTATCTAGTTTAACATTAGAAATATATTTTTTCATTTTCTTTTTCAAACCTTTCAACATATTTCATAAATGTATCTAGTTTATCATTAGAAATATATTTTTTGATTTTGAAACTTTTCAACACATTTCATAAATGTATCTAGTTTATCATTAGAAATATTTTTTTTATTTTCTTGTTCAAACTTTTCAACACATATCATAAATGAATATAGTAACACATCTCATAAATGTATATAGTTTATCATTAGAAATATCTTTTTTTATTTTATTGTTCAAACTTTTCAACACATTTCATAAATATATATAGTTTGTCATTAGAAATATTTTTTTTTTATTTTCTTGTTCAAACTTTTCAACACATATCATAAATGAATATAGTTTATCATTAGAAATTAAACTTTTTTATTTTCTTGTTCAAACATTTCAACATATTTCATAAATGTATATAGTTTATCACTAGAAATATATTTTTTGATTTTCTTTTCCAAACTTTTCAACACATTTCATAAATGTATCTAGTTTATCATTAGAAATATATTTTTTTTTAAATTTCAAACTTTTCAACACATTTCATAAATGTATCTAGTTTAACATTAGAAATATATTTTTTGATTTTCTTTTTCAAACCTTTCAACATATTTCATAAATTTATCTAGTTTATCATTAGAAATATATTTTTTATTTTCTTTTCCAAAGTTTTCAACACATTTCATAAATGTATCTAGTTTATCATTAGAAATATATTTTTTGATTTTGAAACTTTTCAACACATTTCATAAATGTATCTACCAGTAGTTTATTATTAGAAATAAACTTCTGCTGACAGAACTACTGGCATTCTCTGCATTCCCTGCTAAGTGTTATTACTACTCTCAAACAAGTTTCGAAATCTGTGGGTAGACCTATCCATTCCGCACTAGCTGCCACATCCTGTAATCGGCACACGCTTTGTATTACATCCTCAGCACGTCCCATCCACGACCTTCCTCTCTTGAGTCTGCTGCCTTTAACTTTCTGTATTTCGGAATGCAACGGGTGTTCCTTATCTGCATGTATTTGAAGGTACGCCCGTGCACGGCAATACTGTAATCTATGCTCAGCTGTTGGGCAGTCAAGTAGGTATTGCATAGCTCTTGTCGATGTGTCTCTTGTGCATCCCAGAATGATACGCATTGCTGCATTCTGGACTCTATCCAGTCTTTCGATCTGAGTTTGGCTAAGAGTCAGAATTGCCAGTGCATATTCCACCACAGCCACAACCAAACCCTGGTACAAAAGAAATAACAATCTTTGCTCACACTGCGCAGCAGCCATAACCTTCATTGCTGCTAAGCCTTTGCCTGCCCTTATGATAATGTGGTCAACATGTTCCCTGAAACTCAGGCTTCTGTCAAAAAACACACCCAGATATCTCATTGTGCTAGTTCTTTCTAAACTTTTCCCGGACAACGAAAGTTGTGGCATGGGTGTCTTTACCATGTGATTGTTCAAGGAAAACCACGTCACGAATGCCTTAGACGGATTAACCACTGCTCCCGTATCTCGACACCAATTTGTCAGTCTGTCCAGATCCTTCTGTAGTTCCACGACGCACTCTTCTCGATTTCTGCCCTGTCTATACACCAGGATATCATCGGCATATGACATCGTTCTGCCAACACCTGTGATTTGATTGCCAGCGATATGTACTGTGTATACATTGAAAAGTGCATGAGATAGAGGCGATCCCTGTGGCAGGCCAGGGCTAATAACCGTTGGTGTAGATATCCAGTTACCACACTTAAGAACTACAACCCTGTGCATCAGGGCGACGCCAACCCAACGCACGACAAAAGGATTAACTGCAAGATTTAACAGCTGGTGCATCAAGATATCCAAGGACACCCTATTGTACGCATCCTCAAGGTCTATTGCGACCGCACATGTCTCCATGCGCGAATCGAACCCCTCGAAAACATCCTGCGCAAATATGGCTGCATTTTGCCATGTCTTCTTTCCTGGACGATATCCTCCTAACAATGTTGGTAAACACTTATTTCTTTCAAGATAACACGATACCTCCCGGGCCACAATTTTTTCCAAAAGCTTGCCAATCGTATTCTGCATAGTTATTATTCTGTAGCCATGTATCCTGGTGTGGTCCTACCCAGGTTTGTGTAGTGGAACTAAATAGCTGTGCAACCAGTCTTCTTTCACTGTGCCCTTTAGAAGGCTATTATTGAACATGTCCGCCAACTCTCCCAACTCCTCATCCGTTCTTCGACTAATGTCATCGTATCTAATGCCATCTGGCCCTGGTGTGCTGTATTTTTTGTACTTTTCAGTGCCTTCCTGATTTCTTCAACTGTGATTAGCATATGGTTTTCCATGCTCAAGTTCTTACACGTGTCTGTGAGCGTTTTCCTGATTTCTTGATATGCCTCCACATTTCTCTGACCAATTTGTGCGGTGTAGTGTGCCAGCAATGCCGCACCTTTTGTCTCGTCCTTCTTCTGCCAGACGGTACATAAAGCATTTCATAAGTGTATATAGTGTATCAATAGAAATTTATTTTTTATTTTCTTTTCCAAACTTTTCAACACATTTCATAAATGTATCTAGTTTATCATTAGAAATATATTTTTTATTTTCTTTTTCAAACTTTTCAACATCATCATCATCATCATCATCAAGTACCGTCTCCGCAACGAAGGTTGGTTGCAACGTATCTCCAACATCTCCTGTCTCTTGTCTTGGTGGTGCACTCTGCTAGACTGTAACCTGTCCATCGTGTAATGTTACTCTCCCACTTGTATCTCTGCCTACCTCTTGCTCGCTTCCCTTTGACTTTACCCTCAAGTAAGGTCTTCAATAGGGTGTCATGTCTTTTAATGTGTCCAAAATATTTTATTTGCCTGATCTTTATTTCTCTTAGTAGTTCTTTCTTCATATTAAGTGTCTTTAGCACCTCTTTATTTGTTTTCTTCTCTTTCCATGATGTTCTCCCTATTCTTCTATATACCCACATCTCAAAGGCATCAATTTTGTCTTCTAATTGTTTATTTAGTGTCCATGTTTCTGAGCCATACATTAATATGGAATAGATGTAGCATTTTATAATTCTCATTTTTAACTTGTTTGTAATTTGTTTAGATATTAATAATTTCCTCATGTCATTGAAGGTACTTTTAGCCATTCCTATTCTCCTTTTAACTTCTGTTTCACATCTGCCATCATTTGTGACTATGTGTCCAAGATATTGATACTGTTTTACTTGTTGTAGTTTCTCTCCCTGTATGTTTATGTTTACCTCCTGTTCTTCTGTGTCTTTGCTGATTATCATGGTTTTTGTTTTTTGAATGTTTATATCCAGTCCATATTCATTACTTGATTTATTGACTTGATCTATTAGTCTTTGTAGTTCATGTTCACTTTCTGCTAAAAGAACAGTGTCATCTGCATATCTAAAATGTATCTAGTTTATCACTAGAAATATATTTTTTTTTAAATTTCAAACTTTTCAACACATTTATATTTTTTGATTTTTTTTTTCAAACCTTTCAACATATTTCATAAATGTATCTAGTTTATCACTAGAAATATATATTTTTTTTTGAAACTTTTCAACACATTTCATAAATGTATCTACTAGTAGTTTATCATTAGAAATATATTTTTTTGATTTTCAAACTTTTCAACACATTTCATAAGTGTATATAGTGTATCAATAGAAATTTATTTTTTATTTTCTTTTTCAAACTTTTCAACATATTTCATAAATGTATCTAGTTTATCATTAGAAATATTTTTTTTTATTTTCTTGTTCAAACTTTTCAACACATATCATAAATGAATATAGTGTATCATTAGAAATATATTTTTTGATTTTGAAACTTTTCAACACATTTCATAAATGTATCTACCAGTAATTTATTATTAGAAATATATTTTTTGATTTTCTTTTTCAAACTCTTCAACACATCTCATAAATGTATATAGTTTATCATTAGAAATATATATTTAAAAAAAATTTTCTTCTTCAAACTTTTCAACATATTTCATAAATGTATCTAGTTTATCACCTGAAATATATTTTTTTATTTTCTTGTTCAAACCTTTCAACACATTTCATAAATGTATCTAGTTTAACATTAGAAATATATTTTTTAATTTTCTTTTTCAAACCTTTCAACATATTTCATAAATGTATCTAGTTTATCAATAGAAATATATTTTTTTATTTTGAAACTTTTCAAAACATTTCATAAATGAATATAGTTTATCATTAGAAATATATTTTTTTTTATTTTCTTGTTCAAACATTTCAACATATTTCATAAATGTATATAGTTTATCACTAGAAATATATTTTTTGATTTTCTTTTCCAAACTTTTCAACACATTTCATAAATGTATATAACTTATCATTACAAATATATTTTTTTAAATTTTCTTGTTAAAATTTTTCAACACATATCATAAATGAATATAGTAACACATCTCATAAATGTATATAGTTTATCATTAGAAATATCTTTTTTTTATTTTCTTGTTCAAACTTTTCAACACATATCATAAATGAATATAGTTTATCATTAGAAATATATTTTTTTTATTTTCTTGTTCAAACATTTCAACATATTTCATAAATGTATATAGTTTATCACTAGAAATATTTTTTTTTGATTTTCAAACTTTTCAACACATTTCATAAATGTATCTAGTTTAACATTAGAAATATATTTTTTCATTTTCTTTTTCAAACCTTTCAACATATTTCATAAATGTATCTAGTTTATCATTAGAAATATATTTTTTGATTTTGAAACTTTTCAACACATTTCATAAATGTATCTACTAGTAGTTTATTATTAGAAATATATTTTTTGATTTTCTTTTTCAAACTTTTCAACACATCTCATAAATGTATCTACCGGTAGATTATCATTAGAAATTTTATTTTTTATTTTCTTTTTCAAACTTTTCAACACATCTCATAAATGTATCTAGTTTATCATTAGAAATATATTTTTTTATTTTCTTTTTCAAACTTATCAACACATTTTACAAATGTATCTAGTTTATCATTAGAAATATATTTTTTTTATTTTCTTGTTCAAACATTTCAACATATCTCATAAATGTATATAGTTTATCACTAGAAATATATTTTTTGATTTTCTTTTCCAAACTTTTCAACACATTTCATAAATGTATCTAGTTTATCATTAGAAATATATTTTTTGATTTTGAAACTTTTAAACACATTTCATAAATGTATCTAGTTTATCATTAGAAATATTTTTTTTATTTTCTTGTTCAAACTTTTCAACACATATCATAAATGAATATAGTAACACATCTCATAAATGTATATAGTTTATCATTAGAAATATCTTTTTTTATTTTATTGTTCAAACTTTTCAACACATTTCATAAATATATATAGTTTATCATTAGAAATATAATTTTTTTATTTTCTTGTTCAAACATTTCAACATATTTCATAAATGTATATAGTTTATCACTAGAAATATATTTTTTGATTTTCTTTTCCAAACTTTTCAACACATTTCATAAATGTATCTAGTTTATCATTAGAAATATATTTTTTTTTAAATTTCAAACTTTTCAACACATTTCATAAATGTATCTAGTTTAACATTAGAAATATATTTTTTGATTTTCTTTTTCAAACCTTTCAACATATTTCATAAATTTATCTAGTTTATCATTAGAAATATATTTTTTATTTTCTTTTCCAAAGTTTTCAACACATTTCATAAATGTATCTAGTTTATCATTAGAAATATATTTTTTGATTTTGAAACTTTTCAACACATTTCATAAATGTATCTACCAGTAGTTTATTATTAGAAATAAACTTCTGCTGACAGAACTACTGGCATTCTCTGCATTCCCTGCTAAGTGTTATTACTACTCTCAAACAAGTTTCGAAATCTGTGGGTAGACCTATCCATTCCGCACCAGCTGCCACATCCTGTAATCGGCACACGCTTTGTATTACATCCTCAGCACGTCCCATCCACGACCTTCCTCTCTTGAGTCTGCTGCCTTTAACTTTCTGTATTTCGGAATGCAACGGGTGTTCCTTATCTGCATGTATTTGAAGGTACGCCCGTGCACGGCAATACTGTAATCTATGCTCAGCTGTTGGGCAGTCAAGTAGGTATTGCATAGCTCTTGTCGATGTGTCTCTTGTGCATCCCAGAATGATACGCATTGCTGCATTCTGGACTTTATCCAGTCTTTCGATCTGAGTTTGGCTAAGAGTCAGAATTGCCAGTGCATATTCCACCACAGCCACAACCAAACCCTGGTACAAAAGAAATAACAATCTTTGCTCACACTGCGCAGCAGCCATAACCTTCATTGCTGCTAAGCCTTTGCCTGCCCTTATGATAATGTGGTCAACATGTTCCCTGAAACTCAGGCTTCTGTCAAAAAACACACCCAGATATCTCATTGTGCTAGTTCTTTCTAAACTTTTCCCGGACAACGAAAGTTGTGGCATGGGTGTCTTTACCATGTGATTGTTCAAGGAAAACCACGTCACGAATGCCTTAGACGGATTAACCACTGCTCCCGTATCTCGACACCAATTTGTCAGTCTGTCCAGATCCTTCTGTAGTTCCACGACGCACTCTTCTCGATTTCTGCCCTGTCTATACACCAGGATATCATCGGCATATGACATCGTTCTGCCAACACCTGTGATTTGATTGCCAGCGATGTGTACTGTGTATACATTGAAAAGTGCATGAGATAGAGGCGATCCCTGTGGCAGGCCAGGGCTAATAACCGTTGGTGTAGATATCCAGTTACCACACTTAAGAACTACAACCCTGTGCATCAGGGCGACGCCAACCCAACGCACGACAAAAGGATTAACTGCAAGATTTAACAGCTGGTGCATCAAGATATCCAAGGACACCCTATTGTACGCATCCTCAAGGTCTATTGCGACCGCACATGTCTCCATGCGCGAATCGAACCCCTCGAAAACATCCTGCGCAAATATGGCTGCATTTTGCCATGTCTTCTTTCCTGGACGATATCCTCCTAACAATGTTGGTAAACACTTATTTCTTTCAAGATAACACGATACCTCCCGGGCCACAATTTTTTCCAAAAGCTTGCCAATCGTATTCTGCATAGTTATTATTCTGTAGCCATGTATCCTGGTGTGGTCCTACCCAGGTTTGTGTAGTGGAACTAAATAGCTGTGCAACCAGTCTTCTTTCACTGTGCCCTTTAGAAGGCTATTATTGAACATGTCCGCCAACTCTCCCAACTCCTCATCCGTTCTTCGACTAATGTCATCGTATCTAATGCCATCTGGCCCTGGTGTGCTGTATTTTTTGTACTTTTCAGTGCCTTCCTGATTTCTTCAACTGTGATTAGCATATGGTTTTCCATGCTCAAGTTCTTACACGTGTCTGTGAGCGTTTTCCTGATTTCTTGATATGCCTCCACATTTCTCTGACCAATTTGTGCGGTGTAGTGTGCCAGCAATGCCGCACCTTTTGTCTCGTCCTTCTTCTGCCAGACGGTACATAAAGCATTTCATAAGTGTATATAGTGTATCAATAGAAATTTATTTTTTATTTTCTTTTCCAAACTTTTCAACACATTTCATAAATGTATCTAGTTTATCATTAGAAATATATTTTTTATTTTCTTTTTCAAACTTTTCAACATCATCATCATCATCATCATCAAGTACCGTCTCCGCAACGAAGGTTGGTTGCAACGTATCTCCAACATCTCCTGTCTCTTGTCTTGGTGGTGCACTCTGCTAGACTGTAACCTGTCCATCGTGTAATGTTACTCTCCCACTTGTATCTCTGCCTACCTCTTGCTCGCTTCCCTTTGACTTTACCCTCAAGTAAGGTCTTCAATAGGGTGTCATGTCTTTTAATGTGTCCAAAATATTTTATTTGCCTGATCTTTATTTCTCTTAGTAGTTCTTTCTTCATATTAAGTGTCTTTAGCACCTCTTTATTTGTTTTCTTCTCTTTCCATGATGTTCTCCCTATTCTTCTATATACCCACATCTCAAAGGCATCAATTTTGTCTTCTAATTGTTTATTTAGTGTCCATGTTTCTGAGCCATACATTAATATGGAATAGATGTAGCATTTTATAATTCTCATTTTTATTTGTTTGTAATTTGTTTAGATATTAATAATTTCCTCATGTCATTGAAGGTACTTTTAGCCATTCCTATTCTCCTTTTAACTTCTGTTTCACATCTGCCATCATTTGTGACTATGTGTCCAAGATATTGATACTGTTTTACTTGTTGTAGTTTCTCTCCCTGTATGTTTATGTTTACCTCCTGTTCTTCTGTGTCTTTGCTGATTATCATGGTTTTTGTTTTTTGAATGTTTATATCCAGTCCATATTCATTACTTGATTTATTGACTTGATCTATTAGTCTTTGTAGTTCATGTTCACTTTCTGCTAAAAGAACAGTGTCATCTGCATATCTAAAATGTATCTAGTTTATCACTAGAAATATATTTTTTTTTAAATTTCAAACTTTTCAACACATTTATATTTTTTGATTTTTTTTTTCAAACCTTTCAACATATTTCATAAATGTATCTAGTTTATCACTAGAAATATATATTTTTTTTTGAAACTTTTCAACACATTTCATAAATGTATCTACTAGTAGTTTATTATTAGAAATATATTTTTTTGATTTTCAAACTTTTCAACACATTTCATAAGTGTATATAGTGTATCAATAGAAATTTATTTTTTATTTTCTTTTTCAAACTTTTCAACATATTTCATAAATGTATCTAGTTTATCATTAGAAATATTTTTTTTTATTTTCTTGTTCAAACTTTTCAACACATATCATAAATGAATATAGTGTATCATTAGAAATATATTTTTTGATTTTGAAACTTTTCAACACATTTCATAAATGTATCTACCAGTAATTTATTATTAGAAATATATTTTTTGATTTTCTTTTTCAAACTCTTCAACACATCTCATAAATGTATATAGTTTATCATTAGAAATATATATTTAAAAAAAATTTTCTTCTTCAAACTTTTCAACATATTTCATAAATGTATCTAGTTTATCACCTGAAATATATTTTTTTATTTTCTTGTTCAAACCTTTCAACACATTTCATAAATGTATCTAGTTTAACATTAGAAATATATTTTTTAATTTTCTTTTTCAAACCTTTCAACATATTTCATAAATGTATCTAGTTTATCAATAGAAATATATTTTTTTATTTTGAAACTTTTCAAAACATTTCATAAATGAATATAGTTTATCATTAGAAATATATTTTTTTTTATTTTCTTGTTCAAACATTTCAACATATTTCATAAATGTATATAGTTTATCACTAGAAATATATTTTTTGATTTTCTTTTCCAAACTTTTCAACACATTTCATAAATGTATATAACTTATCATTACAAATATATTTTTTTTAATTTTCTTGTTAAAATTTTTCAACACATATCATAAATGAATATAGTAACACATCTCATAAATGTATATAGTTTATCATTAGAAATATCTTTTTTTTATTTTCTTGTTCAAACTTTTCAACACATATCATAAATGAATATAGTTTATCATTAGAAATATATTTTTTTTATTTTCTTGTTCAAACATTTCAACATATTTCATAAATGTATATAGTTTATCACTAGAAATATTTTTTTTTGATTTTCAAACTTTTCAACACATTTCATAAATGTATCTAGTTTAACATTAGAAATATATTTTTTCATTTTCTTTTTCAAACCTTTCAACATATTTCATAAATGTATCTAGTTTATCATTAGAAATATATTTTTTGATTTTGAAACTTTTCAACACATTTCATAAATGTATCTACTAGTAGTTTATTATTAGAAATATATTTTTTGATTTTCTTTTTCAAACTTTTCAACACATCTCATAAATGTATCTACCGGTAGATTATCATTAGAAATTTTATTTTTTATTTTCTTTTTCAAACTTTTCAACACATCTCATAAATGTATCTAGTTTATCATTAGAAATATATTTTTTTATTTTCTTTTTCAAACTTATCAACACATTTTATAAATGTATCTAGTTTATCATTAGAAATATATTTTTTTTATTTTCTTGTTCAAACATTTCAACATATCTCATAAATGTATATAGTTTATCACTAGAAATATATTTTTTGATTTTCTTTTCCAAACTTTTCAACACATTTCATAAATGTATCTAGTTTATCATTAGAAATATATTTTTTGATTTTGAATCTTTTCAACACATTTCATAAATGTATCTAGTTTATCATTAGAAATATTTTTTTTATTTTCTTGTTCAAACTTTTCAACACATATCATAAATGAATATAGTAACACATCTCATAAATGTATATAGTTTATCATTAGAAATATCTTTTTTTATTTTATTGTTCAAACTTTTCAACACATTTCATAAATATATATAGTTTGTCATTAGAAATATTTTTTTTTTATTTTCTTGTTCAAACTTTTCAACACATATCATAAATGAATATAGTTTATCATTAGAAATATAATTTTTTTATTTTCTTGTTCAAACATTTCAACATATTTCATAAATGTATATAGTTTATCACTAGAAATATATTTTTTGATTTTCTTTTCCAAACTTTTCAACACATTTCATAAATGTATCTAGTTTATCATTAGAAATATTTTTTTTGATTTTCAAACTATTCAACACATTTCATAAATGTATCTAGTTTAACATTAGAAATATATTTTTTGATTTTCTTTTTCAAACCTTTCAACATATTTCATAAATGTATCTAGTATGTCACTAGAAATATATTTTTTTATTTTGAAACTTTTCAACACATTTCATAAATGTATCTACCAGTAGTTTATTATTAGAAATATATTTTTTGATTTTCTTTTTCAAACTTTTCAACACATCTCATAAATGTATCTACCGGTAGATTATCATTAGAAATTTTATTTTTTATTTTCTTTTTCAAACTTTTCAACACATCTCATAAATGTATCTAGTTTATCATTAGAAATATATTTTTTTATTTTCTTTTTCAAACTTATCAACACATTTTATAAATGTATCTAGTTTATCATTGGAAATATATTTTTATATTTTGAAACTTTTCAACACATTTCATAAATGTATCTACCAGTAGTTTATTATTAGAAATATATTTTTTGATTTTCTTTTTCAAACTCTTCAACACATCTCATAAATGTATATAGTTTATCATTAGAAATATCTTTTTTTTATTTTCTTGTTCAAACTTTTCAACACATTTCATAAATATTATATAGCTTATCATTAGAAATATATATTTTTTTAAAATTTTCTTGTTTCGACTTTTCAACATATTTCATAAATGTATCTAGTTTATCACCTGAAATATATTTTTTTATTTTCTTGTTCAAACCTTTCAACACATTTCATAAATGTATCTAGTTTATCATTAGAAATTTTTTTTTTATTTTCTTGTTCAAACTTTTCAACACATATCATAAATGAATATAGTTTATCATTAGAAATATATTTTTTTTATTTTCTTGTTCAAACATTTCAACATATTTCATAAATGTATCTAGTTTAACATTAGAAATATATTTTTTGATTTTCTTTTTCAAACCTTTCAACATATTTCATAAATGTATCTAGTTTATCACTAGAAATATATATTTTTTTTGTTGAAACTTTTCAAAACATTTCATAAATGTATCTACCAGTAGTTTATTATTATAAATATATTTTTTGATTTTCTTTTTCAAACATTTCAACACATCTCATAAATGTATCTACAAGTAGATTATCACTAGAAATATATTTTTTTTATTTTCAAACTTTTCAACACACTTCATAAGTGTATATAACTTATCATTACAAATATATATTTTTTTTTCTTGTTAAACTTTTTCAACATATTTCATAAATGTGTCTAGTTTATCATTATAAATATATTTTTTGATTTTGAAACTTTTCAGCACATTTCATAAATGTATCTACCGGTAGTTTATCATTATAAATATTTTTTTTTTATTTTCTTGTTCAAACTTTTCAACACATTTCATAAATGTATATAGCTTATCATTAGAAATATATATTTTTTTATTTTCTTGTTCAAACTTTTCAACATATTTCATAAATGTATATAGCTTATCATTAGAAATATATTTTTTTGATTTTCAAACTTTTCACAACATTTCATAAGTGTATATAGTGTATCAATAGAAATTTATTTTTATTTTCTTTTTCAAACTTTTCAACACATTTCATAAATGTATCTAGTTTATCATTAGAAGTATATTTTTTATTTTCTTTTCCAATGTTTTCAACACATTTCATAAATGTATCTAGTTTAACATTAGAAATATATTTTTTGATTTTCTTTTTCAAACCTTTCAACATATTTCATAAATGTATCTAGTTTGTCACTAGAAATATATTTTTTTATTTTGAAACTTTTCAACATATTTCATAAATGTATCTACCAGTAGTTTATTATTAGAAATATATTTTTTGATTTTGAAACTTTTCAACACATTTCATAAATACCAGTAGTTTATTATTATAAATATATCTTTTCATTTTCTTTTTCAAACTTTTCAACACATTTCATAAATGTATATAGTTTATCATTAGAAATATTTTTTATTTAAATTTTCTTGTTCAAACTTTTCAACATATTTCATAAATGAATCTTGTTTATCATTAGAAATATATTTTTTATTTTCTTTTTCAAATTTATCAACACATTTCATAAATGTATCTAGTTTATCATTAGAAATATATTTTTTGATTTTGAAACTTTTCAACACATTTCATAAATGTATCTACTAGTAGTTTATTATTAGAAATATATTTTTTGATTTTCTTTTTCAAACTTTTCAACACATCTCATAAATGTATCTACCGGTAGATTATCATTAGAAATTTTATTTTTTATTTTCTTTTTCAAACTTTTCAACACATCTCATAAATGTATCTAGTTTATCATTAGAAATATATTTTTTTATTTTCTTTTTCAAACTTATCAACACATTTTATAAATGTATCTAGTTTATCATTAGAAATATATTTTTATATTTTGAAACTTTTCAACACATTTCATAAATGTATCTACCAGTAGTTTATTATTAGAAATATATTTTTTGATTTTCTTTTTCAAACTCTTCAACACATCTCATAAATGTATATAGTTTATCATTAGAAATAACTTTTTTTTATTTTCTTGTTCAAACTTTTCAACACATTTCATAAATATTATATAGCTTATCATTAGAATTATATATTATTTAAAAATTTTCTTGTTCAAACTTTTCAACATATTTCATAAATGTATCTAGTTTATCACCTGAAATATATTTTTTTATTTTCTTGTTCAAACCTTTCAACACATTTCATAAATGTATCTAGTTTATCATTAGAAATATTTTTTTTTATTTTCTTGTTCAAACTTTTCAACACATATCATAAATGAATATAGTTTATCATTAGAAATATTTTTTTTTTATTTTCTTGTTCAAACATTTCAACATATTTCATAAATGTATCTAGTTTAACATTAGAAATATATTTTTTGATTTTCTTTTTCAAACCTTTCAACATATTTCATAAATGTATCTAGTTTATCACTAGAAATATATTTATTTTTTTTGTTGAAACTTTTCAAAACATTTCATAAATGTATCTACCAGTAGTTTATTATTAGAAATATATTTTTTGATTTTCTTTTTCAAACATTTCAACACATCTCATAAATGTATCTACAAGTAGATTATCACTAGAAATATATTTTTTTGATTTTCAAACTTTTCAACACATTTCATAAGTGTATATAACTTATCATTACAAATATATTTTTTTTATTTTCTTGTTAAACTTTTTCAACATATTTCATAAATGTGTCTAGTTTATCATTAGAAATATATTTTTTGATTTTGAAACTTTTCAACACATTTCATAAATGTATCTAGTTTATCATTAGAAATATTTTTTTTTAATTTTCTTGTTCAAACTTTTCAACACATTTCATAAATGTATATAGCTTATCATTAGAAATATATATTTGTTTATTTTCTTGTTCAAACTTTTCAACATATTTCATAAATGTATATAGCTTATCATTAGAAATATATTTTTTTGATTTTCAAACTTTTCACAACATTTCATAAGTGTATATAGTGTATCAATAGAAATTTATTTTTATTTTCTTTTTCAAACTTTTCAACACATTTCATAAATGTATCTAGTTTATCATTAGAAGTATATTTTTTATTTTCTTTTCCAAAGTTTTCAACACATTTCATAAATGTATCTAGTTTATCATTAGAAATATTTTTTTTATTTTCTTTTTGCAAATTTTTCAAAACATTTCATAAATGTATCTAGTTTATCAATAGAAATATTTTTTTTTGATTTTGAAACTTTTCAACACATTTCATAAATGTATCTACCAGTAGTTTTTTATTAGAAATATATTTTTTGATTTTATTTTCCAAACTTTTCAACACATTTCATAAATGTCTCTAGTTTAACATTAGAAATATATTTTGTTATTTTATTTTTCAAACCTTTCAACACATTTCATAAATGTATCAAGTTTATCACTAGAAATATATTTTTTGATTTTCTTTTTCAAACCTTTCAACATATTTCATAAATGTATCTAGTTTATCACTAGAAATATATTTTTTTAATTTGAAACTTTTCAAAACATTTCATAAATGTATCTACCAGTAGTTTATTATTAGAAATATATTTTTTGATTTTCTTTTTCAAACTTTTCAACACATCTCATAAATGTATCTACCGGTAGATTATCACTAGAAATATATCTTTTCCTTTTCTTTTTCATACTTTTCAACACATTTCATAAATGTATCTAGTTTATCATTAGAAATATATTTTTTGATTTTGAAACTTTTCAACACATTTCATAAATGTATCTAGTTTATCATTAGAAATATATTTTTTTTTTATTTTCTTGTTCAAACATTTCAACACATTTCATAAATGTATATAGCTTATCATTAGAAATATATTTTTTTTATTTTCTTGTTCAAACTTTACAACATATTTCATAAATGTATCTAGTTTATCATTAGAAATATATTTTTTTTATTTTAAACTTTTCAACACATTTCATAAATGTATATAGTTTATCACTAGAAATATATTTTTTGATTTTCTTTTCCAAACTTTTCAACACATTTCATAAATGTATCTAGTTTATCACTAGAAATATATTTTTTATTTTGAAACTTTTCAACACATTTCATAAATGTATGTAACAGTAGTTTATTATTAGAAATATATTTTTTGATTTTCTTTTATAACTTTTCAACACATCTCATAAATGTATCTACCGGTAGATTATCATTAGAAATATATTTTTTATTTTCTTTTTCAAACTTTTCAACACATCTCATAAATGTATCTCTCCATCGAGACCAGCACCGTGCAGAGGTGATGGGGCTTAGTTCAGCCATCAGGGGCTGGAAACTAAGACTGGTCGGGCAGTCCCACTCGAGCAGGACCATAGTCCTGCCCTTGTAAGCAGAGTGCTGAAGACGGAGGAATCCAGCCAATAGGCGCACAGATAATCAGGATGCCACGCACAAAACACAATGGAAACATGTCTACATCTATAAAAAGTTATGGTGCCTGCCCTGTGGCGGACGTTCAGGCAGGGACGGTGCCGGGCCCTATACCTCGAAAGGGCCCAACCTCAGTTACTGGAAGTCCTTCTCAATTGCCCCGAGGAGCCAGGAGGCAAGGGAATAGAGCTACTGGCCAAAAAAACAAACGACCAATAAAAATAATGCACTGGAATGCTGAGGGTGTCAACAGTAAAAGAGATGGATACAGCAAAAAATTGGAACTTGAAAATGTCCTCAGTGAAGAACAAGTTAACATATGCTGTATCCAAGAAACACACCTCAGCAGCGACATAGCCTTCAAAATCAGAGGCTACCAGTGCTACCGATCTGACCGAAAGGACAGGCGAAAGGGTGGAATTCTGACACTTGTTAAAAACAATATCAGCGCATGTCAGCTTGAAGTATATATGGAAGGGGCAGAATACCAGATGCTCCACCTAAAAACAGACAGTGCAGAATTCCATCTCCTGAACTACTACTGCCCAAATGATAAACCATTGGCACTAGACACAATTCCAGACAAAGAGAGACTTATGGTGTGTGGTGACTTCAACAGCCACTCTCAGAGCTGGGGCGACGATCATATCGACAAGAGAGGTGAGGAACTTGAGAGCTGGCAGGATGAAAATAATCTCATCCTTATTAACCAGCCAGCAGACTCGCCAACCTTCTACTCGAGAGCATGGCACACCACCTCTACACCAGACCTAGCATTCCACTCACCAGGCTTGGAATGGAACATCACACGTATTGTTGGAAAGCAGCTTGGAGGTAGTGACCACAGACCAGTATTTCTGGAAATCCACAATGAATTTACCACGGACAGCAGCACGCTCACTAGGTGGAACTATAAAAGGGCAGACTGGAAAATGTACCAGCATTTAACCAGTGTTCTAGCTAAGGACATGAACTTGGACAAAGACATCAATAGAGCAGTGAGTGAATTTAATAGATGTATACTACATGCTGCTAGTAAAACCATACCCAGGGGGGCACGCAAAAACTACAAACCCTACTGGAATGATGAACTGGAAAAGCTGCAAAATGAGATGGAAACATCTAGACAGCAGGCTGAGAACAGACCTAGCCAAGAACATCACAACAAATATCAGCAAACAAAGGCTAAATTTCAAAGAGCCAAGTTACAAGCCAGACGGAGCAGCTGGAAAGAAAAAACAGAGTCGCTGAACCTAGAAAGAGATACTAGGAAATTATGGAAACTTGTAAAACAACTAAATGATGAAGGTACAGGGAGAAATACCAGGATCACACTTTATAAAGATAGAAACATTTTAACAGGTAAACATGCAGCTGATTACTTTGCAGATTCCTTTGCAGAAGACAATAACGTCAAAGTCAGCCCAGACAAACAACAGGAGGTTTGAGAGAACCAGCAAAACATTGGACAAGGTGAACCTATACCTGAAGTCATGGAGGCACCAATCACAATGAGAGAACTGGAGCATGCAATATCCAAATTGAAAATGAAAAAGTCCCCTGGAGCTGATGGAGTGTCCAATGAAATTATTAGAAACCTGGGAAGTGCAGCAAGAGCAAAGCTACTGCAGATCTTTAACACAAGCTGGTCCACAGGTAATGTACCACAGGCGTGGAGAGAAGCAATAATGATACCACTCCTCAAATCAGGAAAAGATGGCAACACAGTCTCCAACTACAGGCCCATCAGCCTCACAAGCTGTCTATGTAAAACAATGGAACGCATTATCAATCTTAGGATGCAGTGGTACCTTGAAAGTGAAAACCTTCTGGTATCACAGCAAGCAGGTTTCAGACAGTGCTACTCTACTGAAGATCAGGCAACCTACCTCTCCCAAGAGATTGAGGATGCTTTCCAAGAAAAGAAACTGGTACTAGCAGCATGGATAGACCTCAGGAAAGCATTTGATAAGGTCTGGAAAGAAGGGCTCCTAAAGAAATTGCGAAATTGCAGGGTTAGCTCAAGAATGTACAAATGGGTAAAAGCATACCTGCATAATAGAAGAGCCAGGGTACAATTAGATGGTCGCAAGAGCAAGAAAGTTCTACTGCGGCATGGAGTCCCCCAGGGAGGAGTCCTGTCACCCACACTTTTCTTGGTTTACATCAATGACCTAGTTGCTGAACTACCACACGGGATCAAAGTGGCAATGTATGCTGACGACCTGGTGATCTGGTGCACGGAAGAACATGCAACAGTGGCCACTAAACAGATACAAAGAGCTATCGATGCCCTAACCTTATGGGCTAATAGATGGTGCGTCAGCATTAACACAGATAAGTGCAGCACTACACTCTTTACCCTCTCACCAAAACAAAAAGCTGGTCAAATCAAGATAGATGGAGAGCTCTTGAAAGAAGACAACCCACATACCTCGGAGTTACTTTTGATGATAAGCTGACATGGAAGCAGCACATAAACAAAGCAACAACAAAAGCCAGGAGGAAGCTAGCTATCATGAGAAAACTAAGTGGAACCACATGGGGAGCCAGTGGAAATATACTCAGTAAAGTTTACCAGCAAGGCATAAGACCACACCTGGAATACGGTTCAGCTGCGTGGTGTCCTGCATCAAACACCACATTGCAAGATCTAGATAAAGTGCAAAACCAGGCACTTAGAATAATGTTGGGAGCAATGAAATCAACACCCATAGCAGAGATGCAGAAAATGGGAAGAATGCAAACACTTGGCGAACGCAGAGACACAAAAGTACTAATTCAAGCAGAAAAGTTTCAGTGTATGCCAAGTCATCCAATGAAGGAAAGATTCCAAAATCTAGCAATGGGAGGACTGAAAAGGAGCAGCTTTATCCATCAAGCTAAACGACTCAGTAGACAACTTACAGACCTACCTGAAGTTGACAGCCTTTAAGGTCTGTACCAGAGCAAACCCCGTGGAGTGAAAGCCATGGAATGCCAATATACATTCAGACCCATGTGAAAGGAATACTAAGCGAGGACGAACAGAACTGTGTGCAGCGAATGACATTCACCCTCAGTTTCCTGGATGAGGAATATCCACAAGATATATGGGTCAGAGTGTACACAGATGGGTCAGCACAGAATGCTGTGAGGAATGGAGGTGCAGGTGTATATATAGAATATCCACACAAGCCTAGAGATACAATCAGAACACCGACAGGAAAATTCTGCAATAATTATGATGCAGAAATCCAGGCAATTAGTGTGGCAGCTAAAAAACTGCTGAACTCCAACTCTGACCTACAGCCTGTGGTATTCCTGACAGATGCAAGGTCAGTGCTTCAAGTTCTCCAGTCTGGAAAACTAACAGACTTAAAAAAACTACTTAGCGAATTGTCTTACCAGTATAGGGTAACCATGCAGTGGATACCCTCTCACTGTGGAATACCAGGAAATGAAAAAGCAGACCAACTGGCTAAGGAAGGTGCTGCCGAAGACCAACCAGATATACCAATCACCTACCATCAGAAAAAACAGATGATAAAGTCAATAAGAAAGCCACAAACACCAACACAAGATGACTATCACAATATGAACAGATCAGAACAAGTTATAATTCTACGTCTCAGAACAGGACACAACCGACTCCGCAGTCACATGTATACAAAGTTCAAGATTGGCAACACGGCCATGTGTACATGTGGACAGGCAGAACAGAGTGCCAAACATATACTTCAAGAGTGTTCTGAGCATGAAACGCTGAGGCAGACATATTGGCCAGAGGAAACAACACTGGAATCAAAGTTCTATGGGACACTGTATGAACTACAAAAGACAGTGAGTTTTATTAAGGAGACAGAATTACAGATATAGACATGTTTCAAGTGAACGAAAGAAGAAGAAGAAGGAGATAAATGTATCTAGTTTATCATTAGAAATATATTTTTTGATTTTCTTTTTCAAACGTATCAACACATTTCATAAATGTATCTAGTTTATCATTTGAAATATATTTTTCTGATTTTCAAACTTTTCAACACATTTCATAAGTGTATATAGTGTATCAATAGAAATTTATCTTTCATTTTCTTTTTCAAACTTCTCAACACATTTCATAATGTATATAGTTTATCATTAGAAATATTTTTATTTTCTTGTTCAAACTTTTCAACATATTTCATAAATGTATCTAGTTTATCACCTGAAATATATTTTTTGATTTTCTTTTTCAAACCTTTCAACATATTTCATAAATGTATCTAGTTTATCACTAGAAATATATTTTTTTATTTTGAAACTTTTCAAAACATTTCATAAATGTATCTACCAGTAGTTTATTATTAGAAATATATTTTTTTATTTTCTTGTTCAAACTTTTGAACACATCTCATAAATGTATCTACCTGTAGATTATCACTAGAAATATATCTTTTCCTTTTCTTTTTCAAACTTTTCAACACATTTCATAAATGTATATAGTTTATCATTAGACATATTTTTTTTAAATTTTCTTGTTCAAACATTTCAACATATTTCATAAATGTGTATAGTTTATCATTAGACATATTTTTTTTTATTTTCTTGTTCAAACTTTTCAACACATATCATAAATGAATATAGTTTATCATTAGAAATATATTTTTTGATTTTCTTTTTCAAACTTTTCAACACATCTCATAAATGTATCTACCGGTAGATTATCACTAGAAATATATCTTTTCCTTTTCTTGTTCAAACTTTTCAACACATATCATAAATGAATATAGTTTATCATTAGAAATATATTTTTTTATTTTCTTGTTCAAACTTTTGAACACATCTCATAAATGTATCTACCGGTAGATTATCACTAGAAATATATTTTTTGATTTTCTTTTCCAAACTTTTCAACACATTTCATAAATGTATCTAGTTTATCATTAGAAGTATTTTTTTTTTTATTTCAAACTTTTCAACACATTTCATAAATATATCTAGTTTAACATTACAAATATATTCTTTGATTTTCTTTTTCAAACCTTTCAACATATTTCATAAATGTATCTAGTTTATCACTAGAAATATATTTTTTGATTTTGAAACTTTTCAAAACATTTCATAAATGTATCTACCAGTAGTTTATTATTAGAAATATATTTTTTGATTTTCTTTTTCAAACTTTTGAACACATCTCATAAATGTATCTACCGATAGATTATCACTAGAAATATATCTTTTCCTTTTCTTTTTCAAACTTTTCAACACATTTCATAAATGTATATAGTTTATCATTAGACATATTTTTATTTTTTATTTTCTTGTTCAAACTTTTCAACACATATCATAAATGAATATAGTTTATCATTAGAAATATTTTTTTGTATTTTCTTGTTCAAACTTTTCAACACATTTCATAAATGTATATAGCTTATCATTAGAAATATATTTTTTGATTTTCAAACTTTTCAACACATTTCATAAATGTATCTAGTTTATCATTAGAAATATTTTTTTTTTATTTTCTTGTTCAAACTTTTCAATACATTTCATAAATGTATATAGCTTATCATTAGAAATATAATTTTTTTTATTTTCTTGTTCAAAGTTTTCAACATATTTCATAAATGTATCTAGTTTATCATTAGAAATATATTTTTTTGATTTTGAAACTTTTCAACACATTTCATAAATACCAGTAGTTTATTATTAGAAATATATCTTTTCATTTTCTTTTTCAAACTTTTCAACACATTTCATAAATATATATAGTTTATCATTAGAAATATTTTTTTAAATTTTCTTGTTCAAACTTTTCAACACATTTCATAAATGTATCTAGTTTATCATTTGAAATATATTTTTCTGATTTTCAAACTTTTCAACACATTTCATAAGTGTATATAGTGTATCAATAGAAATTTATCTTTCATTTTCTTTTTCAAACTTCTCAACACATTTCATAATGTATATAGTTTATCATTAGAAATATTTTTTTTAAATTTTCTTGTTCAAACATTTCAACATATTTCATAAATGTATATAGTTTATCATTAGACATATTTTTTTTTATTTTCTTGTTCAAACTTTTCAACACATATCATAAATGAATATAGTTTATCATTAGAAATATATTTTTTTATTTTCTTGTTCAAACTTTTCAACACATATCATAAATGAATATAGTTTATCATTAGAAATATATTTTTTGATTTTCTTTTTCAAACTTTTCAACACATCTCATAAATGTATCTACCGGTAGATTATCACTAGAAATATATCTTTTCCTTTTCTTTTTCAAACTTTTCAACACATTTCATAAATGTATATAATTTATCATTAGACATATTTTTTTTTTATTTTCTTGTTCAAACTTTTCAACACATATCATAAATGAATATAGTTTATCATTAGAAATATATTTTTTTATTTTCTTGTTCAAACATTTGAACACATCTCATAAATGTATCTACCGGTAGATTATCACTAGAAATATATTGTTTGATTTTCTTTTCCAAACTTTTCAACACATTTATAAATGTATCTAGTTTATCATTAGAAGTATTTTTTTTTTAAATTTCAAACTTTTCAACACATTTCATAAATATATCTAGTTTAACATTAGAAATTTATTCTTTGATTATCTTTTTCAAACCTTTCAACATATTTCATAAATGTATCTAGTTTATCACTAGAAATATATTTTTTTATTTTGAAACTTTTCAAAACATTTCATAAATGTATCTACCAGTAGTTTATTATTAGAAATATATTTTTTGATTTTCTTTTTCAAACTTTTGAACACATCTCATAAATGTATCTACCGGTAGATTATCACTAGAAATATATCTTTTCCTTTTCTTTTTCAAACTTTTGAACACATCTCATAAATGTATCTACCAGTAGTTTATTATTAGAAATATATCTTTTCATTTTCTTTTTCAAACTTTTCAACACATTTCATAAATATATATAGTTTATCATTAGAAATATTTTTTTAAATTTTCTTGTTCAAACTTTTCAACACATTTCATAAATGTATCTAGTTTATCATTTGAAATATATTTTTCTGATTTTCAAACTTTTCAACACATTTCATAAGTGTATATAGTGTATCAATAGAAATTTATCTTTCATTTTCTTTTTCAAACTTCTCAACACATTTCATAATGTATATAGTTTATCATTAGAAATATTTTTTTTAAATTTTCTTGTTCAAACATTTCAACATATTTCATAAATGTATATAGTTTATCATTAGACATATTTTTTTTTATTTTCTTGTTCAAACTTTTCAACACATATCATAAATGAATATAGTTTATCATTAGAAATATATTTTTTTATTTTCTTGTTCAAACTTTTCAACACATATCATAAATGAATATAGTTTATCATTAGAAATATATTTTTTGATTTTCTTTTTCAAACTTTTCAACACATCTCATAAATGTATCTACCGGTAGATTATCACTAGAAATATATCTTTTCCTTTTCTTTTTCAAACTTTTCAACACATTTCATAAATGTATATAATTTATCATTAGACATATTTTTTTTTTATTTTCTTGTTCAAACTTTTCAACACATATCATAAATGAATATAGTTTATCATTAGAAATATATTTTTTTATTTTCTTGTTCAAACTTTTGAACACATCTCATAAATGTATCTACCGGTAGATTATCACTAGAAATATATTGTTTGATTTTCTTTTCCAAACTTTTCAACACATTTCATAAATGTATCTAGTTTATCATTAGAAGTATTTTTTTTTTAAATTTCAAACTTTTCAACACATTTCATAAATATATCTAGTTTAACATTAGAAATTGATTCTTTGATTATCTTTTTCAAACCTTTCAACATATTTCATAAATGTATCTAGTTTATCACTAGAAATATATTTTTTTATTTTGAAACTTTTCAAAACATTTCATAAATGTATGTACCAGTAGTTTATTATTAGAAATATATTTTTTGATTTTCTTTTTCAAACTTTTGAACACATCTCATAAATGTATCTACCGGTAGATTATCACTAGAAATATATCTTTTCCTTTTCTTTTTCAAACTTTTCAACACATTTCATAAATGTATATAGTTTATCATTAGACATATTTTTTTTTTTATTTTCTTGTTCAAACTTTTCAACACATATCATAAATGTATATAGTTTTTCATTAGAAATATTTTTTTGTATTTTCTTGTTCAAACTTTTCAACACATTTCATAAATGTATATAGCTTATCATTAGAAATATATTTTTTTTATTTTCTTGTTCAAACTTTTCAACATATTTCATAAATGTGTCTAGTTTATCATTAGAAATATATTTTTTGATTTTCAAACTTTTCAACCCATTTCATAAATGTATCTAGTTTATCATTAGAAATATTTTTTTTTTATTTTCTTGTTCAAACTTTTCAATAGATTTCATAAATGTATATAGCTTATCATTAGAAATATATTTTTTTTTATTTTCTTGTTCAAAGTTTTCAACATATTTCATAAATGTATCTAGTTTATCATTAGAAATATATTTTTTTGATTTTGAAACTTTTCAACACATTTCATAAATACCAGTAGTTTATTATTAGAAATATATCTTTTCATTTTCTTTTTCAAACTTTTCAACACATTTCATAAATGTATATAGTTTATCATTAGAAATATTTTTTTAAATTTTCTTGTTCAAACTTTTCAACACATTTCATAAATGTATTTAGTTTATCATTATAAATATTTTTTTTTGATTTTCAAACTTTTCAACACATTTCATAAGTGTATATAGTTTATCAATAGAAATTTATTTTTTTATTTTCTTTTTCAAACTTTTCAACACATGTCATAAATGTATCTAGTTTAACATTATAAATATATTTTTTGATTTTCTTTTTCCAACATTTCAACACATCTCATAAATGTATCTACCGGTAGATTATCACTAGAAATATATCTTTTCATTTTCTTTTTCAAACTTTTCAACACATTTCATAAATGTATTTAGTTTATCATTAGAAATATTTTTTTTTTACTTTTCTTGTTCAAACTTTTCAACACATATCATAAATGAATATAGTTTATCATTAGAAATATTTTTTTTTATTTTCTGGTTCAAACATTTCAACATATTTCATAAATGTATATAGCTTATCACTAGAAATATATTTTTTGATTTTCTTTTCCAAACCTTTCAACACATTTCATAAATGTATCTAGTTTATCATTAGAAGTATTTTTTTTTTTAATTTCAAACTTTTCAACACATTTCATAAATATATCTTCTTTAACATTAGAAATATATTCTTTGATTTTGAAACTTTTCAAAACATTTCATAAATGTATCTACCAGTAGTTTATTATTAGAAATATATTTTTTGATTTTCTTTTTCAAACTTTTGAACACATCTCATAAATGTATCTACTGGTAGATTATCACTAGAAATATATCTTTTCCTTTTCTTTTTCAAACTTTTCAACACATTTCATAAATGTATATAGTTTATCATTAGACATATTTTTTTAAATTTTCTTGTTCAAACTTTTCAACACATATCATAAATGAATATAGTTTATCATTAGAAATATATTTTTTTTTTCTTGTTCAAACATTTCAACACATTTCATAAATGTATCTAGTTTATCATTAGAAATATCGTTTTTTTGATTTTCAAACTTTTCAACACATTTCATAAGTGTATATAGTGTATCAATAGAAATTTATCTTTTATTTTATTTTTGAAACTTATCAGCACATTTCATAAATATATCTAGTTTAACATTAGAAATATATTCTTTGATTTTCTTTTTCAAACCTTTCAACATATTTCATAAATGTATCTAGTTTATCACTAGAAATATATTTTCTGATTTTGAAACTTTTCAAAACATTTCATAAATGTATCTACCAGTAGTTTATTATTAGAAATATATTTTTTGATTTTCTTTTTCAAACTTTTGAACACATCTCATAAATGTATCTACCGGTAGATTATCACTAGAAATATATCTTTTCCTTTTCTTTTTCAAACTTTTCAACACATTTCATAAATGTATATAGTTTATCATTAGAAATATATTTTTTTTATTTTCTTGTTCAAACTTTTCAACATATTTCATAAATGTGTCTAGTTTATCATTAGAAATATATTTTTTGATTTTCAAACTTTTCAACATATTTCATAAATGTATCTAGTTTATCATTAGAAATATTTTTTTTTTATTTTCTTGTTCAAACTTTTCAACACATTTCATAAATGTATATAGTTTATCATTATAAATATTTTTTTTAATTTTCTTGTTCAAACTTTTCAACACATTTCATAAATGTATTTAGTTTATCATTAGAAATATATTTTTTTGATTTTCAAACTTTTCAACACATTTCATAAGTGTATATAGTTTATCAATAGAAATTTATTTTTTTATTTTCTTTTTCAAACTTTTCAACACATGTCATAAATGTATCTAGTTTAACATTATAAATATATTTTTTGATTTTCTTTTTCCAACATTTCAACACATCTCATAAATGTATCTACCGGTAGATTATCACTAGAAATATATCTTTTCATTTTCTTGTTCAAACTTTTCAACACATATCATAAATGAATGTAGTTTATCATTAGAAATATTTTTTTTTATTTTCTGGTTCAAACATTTCAACATATTTCATAAATGTATATAGCTTATCACTAGAAATATATTTTTTGATTTTCTTTTCCAAACCTTTCAACACATTTCATAAATGTATCTAGTTTATCATTAGAAGTATTTTTTTTATAAATTTCAAACTTTTCAATACATTTCATAAATATATCTTCTTTAACATTAGAAATATATTCTTTGATTTTGAAACTTTTCAAAACATTTCATAAATGTATCTACCAGTAGTTTATTATTAGAAATATATTTTTTGATTTTCTTTTTCAAACTTTTGAACACATCTCATAAATGTATCTACTGGTAGATTATCACTAGAAATATATCTTTTCCTTTTCTTTTTCAAACTTTTCAACACATTTCATAAATGTATATAGTTTATCATTAGACATATTTTTTTTAATTTTCTTGTTCAAACTTTTCAACACATATCATAAATGAATATAGTTTATCATTAGAAATATATATTTTTTTTCTTGTTCAAACATTTCAACATATTTCATTAATGTATATAGTTTATCACTAGAAATATATTTTTTGATTTTCTTTTCCAAACTTTTCAACACATTTCATAAATGTATCTAGTTTATCATTAGAAATATAGTTTTTTTGATTTTCAAACTTTTCAACACATTTCATAAGTGTATATAGTGTATCAATAGAAATTTATTTTTTATTTTATTTTTGAAACTTATCAGCACATTTCATAAATGTATCTAGTTTATCATTAGAAATATATTTTTTGATTTTATTTTTCAAACCTTTCAACACATTTCATAAATGTATCAAGTTTATCACTAGAAATATATTTTTTGATTTTCTTTTCCAAACTTTTCAATACATTTCATAAATGTATCTAGTTTATCATTAGAAATATATTTTTTTTAAAATTTTCTTGTTCAAACTTTTCAACACATATCATAAATGAATATAGTTTATCATTAGAGATATTTTTTTTAATTTTCATGTTCAAACATTTCAACATATTTCATAAATGTATATAGTTTATCACTAGAAATATATTTTTTGATTTTCTTTTCTAAACTTTTCAACACATTTCATAAATGTATCTAGTTTATCATTAGAAATATATTTTTTTGATTTTCAAACTTTTCAACACATTTCATAAGTGTATATAGTGTATCAATAGAAATTTATTTTTTATTTTCTTTTTCAAACTTATCAGCACATTTCATAAATGTATCTAGTTTATCATTAGAAATATATTTTTTGATTTTGAAACTTTTAAACACATTTCATAAATGTATCTAGTTTATCATTAGAAATATTTTTTTTTAATTTTCTTGTTCAAACTTTTCAACACATTTCATAAATGTATATAGCTTATCATTAGAAATATATTTTTTGATTTTGAAACTTTTCAACACATTTCATAAATACCAGTAGTTTATTATTAGAAATATATCTTTTCATTTTCTTTTTCAAACTTTTCAACACATTTCATAAATGTATCTAGTTTATCATTAGAAATATATTTTTTCATTTTGAAACTTTTCAACACATTTCATAAATGTATCTACCAGTAGTTTATTATTAGAAATATATATTTTTTGATTTTCTTTTCCAAACTTTTCAACACATTTCATAAATGTATCTAGTTTATCATTAGAAATATAGTTTTTTTGATTTTCAAACTTTTCAACACATTTCATAAGTGTATATAGTGTATCAATAGAAATTTATTTTTTATTTTATTTTTGAAACTTATCAGCACATTTCATAAATATATCTAGTTTAACATTAGAAATATATTCTTTGATTTTCTTTTTCAAACCTTTCAACATATTTCATAAATGTATCTAGTTTATCACTAGAAATATATTTTTTGATTTTGAAACTTTTCAAAACATTTCATAAATGTATCTACCAGTAGTTTATTATTAGAAATATATTTTTTGATTTTCTTTTTCAAACTTTTGAACACATCTCATAAATGTATCTACCGGTAGATTATCACTAGAAATATATCTTTTCCTTTTCTTTTTCAAACTTTTCAACACATTTCATAAATGTATATAGTTTATCATTAGAAATATATTTTTTTTATTTTCTTGTTCAAACTTTTCAACATATTTCATAAATGTGTCTAGTTTATCATTAGAAATATATTTTTTGATTTTCAAACTTTTCAACATATTTCATAAATGTATCTAGTTTATCATTAGAAATATTTTTTTTTTATTTTCTTGTTCAAACTTTTCAACACATTTCATAAATGTATATAGTTTATCATTATAAATATTTTTTTAAATTTTCTTGTTCAAACTTTTCAACACATTTCATAAATGTATTTAGTTTATCATTAGAAATATATTTTTTTGATTTTCAAACTTTTCAATACATTTCATAAGTGTATATAGTTTATCAATAGAAATTTATTTTTTTATTTTCTTTTACAAACTTTTCAACACATGTCATAAATGTATCTAGTTTAACATTATAAATATATTTTTTGATTTTCTTTTTCCAACATTTCAACACATCTCATAAATGTATCTACCGGTAGATTATCACTAGAAATATATCTTTTCATTTTCTTGTTCAAACTGTTCAACACATATCATAAATGAATGTAGGTTATCATTAGAAATATTTTTTTTTATTTTCTGGTTCAAACATTTCAACATATTTCATAAATGTATATAGCTTATCACTAGAAATATATTTTTTGATTTTCTTTTCCAAACCTTTCAACACATTTCATAAATGTATCTAGTTTATCATTAGAATTATTTTTTTTTTAAATTTCAAACTTTTCAATACATTTCATAAATATATCTTCTTTAACATTAGAAATATATTCTTTGATTTTGAAACTTTTCAAAACATTTCATAAATGTATCTACCAGTAGTTTATTATTAGAAATATATTTTTTGATTTTCTTTTTCAAACTTTTGAACACATCTCATAAATGTATCTACTGGTAGATTATCACTAGAAATATATCTTTTCCTTTTCTTTTTCAAACTTTTCAACACATTTCATAAATGTATATAGTTTATCATTAGACATATTTTTTTTAATTTTCTTGTTCAAACTTTTCAACACATATCATAAATGAATATAGTTTATCATTAGAAATATATATTTTTTTTCTTGTTCAAACATTTCAACATATTTCATTAATGTATATAGTTTATCACTAGAAATATATTTTTTGATTTTCTTTTCCAAACTTTTCAACACATTTCATAAATGTATCTAGTTTATCATTAGAAATATAGTTTTTTTGATTTTCAAACTTTTCAACACATTTCATAAGTGTATATAGTGTATCAATAGAAATTTATTTTTTATTTTATTTTTGAAACTTATCAGCACATTTCATAAATGTATATAGTTTATCATTAGAAATATATTTTTTGATTTTATTTTTCAAACCTTTCAACACATTTCATAAATGTATCAAGTTTATCACTAGAAATATATTTTTTGATTTTCTTTTCCAAACTTTTCAACACATTTCATAAATGTATCTAGTTTATCATTAGAGATATTTTTTTTAATTTTCATGTTCAAACATTTCAACATATTTCATAAATGTATATAGTTTATCACTAGAAATATATTTTTTGATTTTCTTTTCTAAACTTTTCAACACATTTCATAAATGTATCTAGTTTATCATTAGAAATATATTTTTTTGATTTTCAAACTTTTCAACACATTTCATAAGTGTATATAGTGTATCAATAGAAATTTATTTTTTATTTTCTTTTTCAAACTTATCAGCACATTTCATAAATGTATCTAGTTTATCATTAGAAATATATTTTTTGATTTTGAAACTTTTCAACACATTTCATAAATGTATCTAGTTTATCATTAGAAATATTTTTTTTTTATTTTCTTGTTCAAACTTTTCAACACATTTCATAAATGTATATAGCTTATCATTAGAAATATATTTTTTGATTTTGAAACTTTTCAACACATTTCATAAATACCAGTAGTTTATTATTAGAAATATATCTTTTCATTTTCTTTTTCAAACTTTTCAACACATTTCATAAATGTATCTAGTTTATCATTAGAAATATATTTTTTCATTTTGAAACTTTTCAACACATTTCATAAATGTATCTACCAGTAGTTTATTATTAGAAATATATATTTTTTGATTTTCTTTTCCAAACTTTTCAACGCATTTCTTAAATGTATCTAGTTTATCATTAGAAATATTTTTTTTTGATTTTCAAACTTTTCAACACATTTCATATATGTATCTCATTTAACATTAGAAATATATTTTTTGATTTTCTTTTTCAAACCATTTCAACATATTTCATAAATGTATCTAGTTTGTCACTAGAAATATATTTTTTATTTTCTTTTCCAAAGTTTTCAACACATTTCATAAATGTATCTAGTTTATCATTAGAAATATTTTTTTTTTCTTTTTCAAAATTTTAACACATTTCATAAATGTATCTAGTTTATCATAAGAAATATTTTTGTTGATTTTGAAAATTTCAACACATTTCATAAATGTAGTTACCAGTAGTTTATTATTAGACATATATTTTTTGATTTTCTTTTTCAAACTTTTCAACACATTTCATAAATGTATATAGTTTATCATTAGAAATTTTTTTTTTTTCTTGTTCAAACTTTTCAACACATATCATAAATGAATATAGTTTATCATTATAAATATATATATATTTTTTTTCTTGTTCAAACTTTTCAACACATTTCATAAATGTATCTAGTTTATCAATTGAAATATTTTTTTTTAATTTTCTTGTTCAAACTTTTCAACATATTTCATAAATGTATCTAGTTTATCACTAGAAATATTTTGTTTGATTTTCTGTTCCAAACTTTTCAACACATTTCATAAATGTATCTAGTTTATCATTAGAAATATATTTTTTTGATTTTCAAACTTTTCAACACATTTCATAAATGTATCTAGTTTATCACTAGAAATATATTTTTTGATTTTATTTTCCAAACTTTTCAACACATTTCATAAGTGTATATAGTTTATCAATAGAAATTTATTTTTTGATTTTCTTTTTCAAACCGTTCAACATATTTCATAAATGTATCTAGTTTATCACTAGAAATATATATTTTGATTTTCTTGTTCAAACTTTTCAACACATTTCATAAATGTATATAGCTTATCATTAGAAATTTAAAAAAATTTATTTTCTTGTCCAAACTTTTCAACATATTTCATAAATGTATCTAGTTTATCACTATAAATATATTTTTTGATTTTCTTTTCCAAACTTTTAAACACATTTCATAAATGTATCTAGTTTATCATTATAATTATAAATATATATAATCGAAATTATAATGAATACATAAGATTTTATAGTATTTGTAATGATTATTCTATCTTATTAAACTGTAATTTATCATAATAGAGAAATTATGAAAAATTTACATGAATTAAAATAATAGGATGACAGTCAACTAATTTTACCTCTATTTACTTTTTTATTCTCTTTTAAAATGGATTTAAACGAATTAAACTTTTAAGTGAAATGACTCCTGGAATAATGCATATAAAACAAATATGATTATTAAATTGATAGATTGCGAAATGAATATATCAGGGAAAGAATAGGTATAATATCTTGTACAGATTACATAGAGAGAGAACAGATCAAGTGGTTTGGCCACATTATGAGAATGCATCATGAAAAGTTGCCCTTACAAATCATAAAACCAAATGAGATCAGGGTACAAGGCCAGAGGAAGACCATGGAAAAGATGGATAGAAAACATCAGGTACATCCTTAACAGACACGTCATAGCACAGCCGAGGCCATACATCTGGCTTTAGAACGCAAGCTCGAGCTCCAATCACCCCTACGCTTAACTGCAAGAGTGGATCACGGATCACAAACCACCTAGGGAAAGACAATAGACAATAGATAGATTATTAAATTTATGAATATTAAAACCGAACAACCTAATTTATCACAAGATCAGATTTGTAGTAAATTAATTATTTCTTCTTCTACAATAAAAAAGAATAAGACAAGATTTAAATGTAAAATTTCCATATAAATATGATATTCCTTTTAAAAAGTAACAAGAATAAAAAATATTGAAATTAGTAATAAAGAAACATTAAAAATAAATAAAGAAACAAAGAAATTAAAAGTTAAAAAAATAAAAGAGAAAATTGGTAATGGAAGGGATAATAATAAATTAATGTTAATAAAGCAATAGAAGAAGAAGTGTAAATAATTTATTGTTATATTTGATGTTGAGAATTTCATTCTCTAAAAATGGAAGAACTAAAATTATTTGTTAACAAAAATAAAAGTGATGAAATTAAAGAACAAATAAAAAAACTTGAAGAACAAAATTATAAAACAAAAGATTATTTATTAAAACAATATATTGTAAAAAATATGATTAATAAAGAAGTTTTTAAAAAAAATTAGTTGGTGAACAAATGATTGAGTATGAAGAAGAATTTTTCTATGTTGGATGATGCTTTCAGATATCTAGACCTGGGAGTAAACATCACCTATCGCATAGACGTAAAATTGTTCAACCTTTGGCGGCTTCGAGCAAAAACCAAAGTTAAATCACACACAATCAGGGATCTTCTATTTGCTGATGACTGTGCCCTAAATGCCAACTCATGATCTACTGATCTACAATGTATTATAGACAGATTCTCCAAAGCCTGTACCAACTTTGGGCTTACCATTAACACAGAGAAAACAGAAGTCATGTTACAACCAGCACTTGGCAAAAGCTATCTCGAGCCCTGCATAAAGGTAAATGGTGTAGCACTGAAAGTTGTGAATAGATTCACATATCTAGGCAGTACGTTATCACAAAATGCCAACGTTGATGTTGAAGTGTATACAAGGATCGCCAAAGCAAGCAGTACTTTCGGCAGATTGTATGCAAATGTTTGTCGTAGAAAAGGCATTAACCTACAGACTAAGCTGAAAGTTTACAGAGCAGTGGTACTTCCAGTGCTGCTATACACTAGTGAAACATGGACTGTATAGACGTCATGTGAAAAAACTCAAATCATTTTCATACAAATTGTCTCAGAAAAGTTATGAACATCAGATGGCAAGACAAGATTCCAGATACCACTGTCCTTGATAGAGCTGGTATCCCAAGCATTGACACGATCCTGATGCAGACACAGATTCGTTGGGCAGGTCATTTGGTGCGCATGCCAGACCAGCTCTATGATGAGCTAGAGAAGGGTATACGATCTCAAGGTGGCCAAACGAAGCGCTACAAGGACTCGTTAAAGAACTCACTGAAAGCCTTTGAAAAAGACCACGATACATGGGAAGAACTTGCACAAAATAGATCTACATGGCGTTCTAAAATTTTAAAAAACGCATCATCTTGTGAAAAGAAGAGAAATGCAGCAGCTCAACAGTGGAGAGCAGCTAGAAAGTAACGGATAGACCAAGGTCCATCTACAGTCGTCATTCCATGTCCGAACTGTCCAAGGACATTTACAGCTCGAATAGGGCTCATTAGCCATCTATGAACTCATAATCAAGGACATAACTAAAATTGAATTTTCAAAAGTGGATGTAACAAATGGTCATCATCACTTGTGATGGACGAATAACAACAATGAAGAAGAATTAGAAGAAAAACAATGTTTAATGAATGAATATTAAACAATAATTGGTGGTGATAAATTAATGAAATAATTCAGAAATATAATAAAAAATATATCAAACAAATTGATCCTAGTAAAGTTACTTATAAAGATAAGAGTGGGTAAAAGATTATTATATAAATTAAACAACAAAATAAAAGAATTAGAAAAGTAGAAATAATAGTATAATTACTGATAAAATATATATTTTTTATTCGTATTTTAAAATTATGATTAATTTTTTAAACTATTTCTTCACATATTTTTACCACCCGTGTGTTGTCGGGGCCCGAAAGGGGAGAAAAGAATAGAAACACTGTGTACCTTTCATACATGTCATCCGAGGTGACTAAGGAGGTTATGGGATGGAGTTGGCTGTCCCATTAAATAGGGTCAGTGACCCAAAGCCATGCTGAAGTTGGATGTATCAGGCCGAAAGGTGCAGATATCGCAGCTTTCCTGTAAGCCATGACACAACACATTCCATTCTCCGGACTACATCCTGCTAATCTGAAGGAGTTTGAGAACGAATGCAGAAGAAGAAGAAATGTACAGATGAAATGAGATGGGGTCATTCACAAGTAGAAATCCTCATTATATTGGCATGGCTTCTATTGTTTCTTCATTGTTCATTCTCAAACTCCTACTGGAACTCTCTTGTTGCAGGACAATGATCCTACAATATTTCAAGTAGGATGTAGTCCAGAGAATGGAAATGCATTGTGTTTCCAATTTATTTGCGCTAATGGCCTAATACATCGGACTTTGACTGTATTGCTAGTTTACTGTTGCATAATGGTTAGTCTGATAAGCAAATAGTGCGACCTTCAAACCTTCCACATTCAGGAACCATTGTCATTAAGTTATCACAGACTTGAAACACCGTGTTCCTGTGTGACTGCACAACAAAGGTGATCCTTAGGATTTAACTCAACAGTTGTGAAATATGATATTGTTTACAATAAATCTAAGAAGTATTTACATGAATGATACTGTCCACAGATATTTGGGAAGGAAACGTTTACGCAAAGACTTAGAGACAATGGTAGAGGGCAGCGATCGGTTGGCGTGGCCACACTATTCCTATTGGACAATCAGTTACATATTGTCTATCCGGGGTGCACGAAAACCGCTAGATCAGAAACCTTTGTCAAAGATGGTGCCTGTGGATGAGTACCTTCCAATCATGTTTGATAGGCATCCAGAGTGAGTACTTGTTTAATTGTCAGCTAAAAGACATAATATCTTAGTGTTAACGGTGATGTTGAGTTCTTGTTTAATTGAGAGCTAAAAACAAATTATGCCTTAGTGTTAAAGGTGGTAAGATAAATTATAAAACCCACCATCCAGTGGGGTGGAACAAGGTATTAAGTTAGAGCTTGGAATCACATGTGCTGTGGGGTTCTGGGAAGGATGTATAGCATAATATTGTGACGGGCTTGTATGACAACTGACTTTCTTGAACTTCTAGTTAATGGCAAAGAATAGGACCAGTGTCTTATTTTCAAGCATGTCGTTAAAGGCGACTAAGTACAGTTGGGGCACAGTAGAGGCGATTAAGTACAGTTGGGGCACAGTAGAGGTGACTAAGTACAGTTGGGGCACAGTAGAGGCGACTAAGTACAGTTGGGGCACAGTAGAGGTGACTAAGTACAGTTGGGGTACAGTAGAGGCGACTAAGTACAGTTGAGGTACAGTAGAGGCAACTAAGTACAGTTGAGGTACAGTAGAGGTGACTAAGTACAGTTGGGGCACAGTAGAGGTGACTAAGTACAGTTGGGGCACAGTAGAGGCGACTAAGTACAGTTGGGGCACAGTAGAGGTGACTAAGTACAGTTGGGGGTACAGTAGAGGCGACTAAGTACAGTTGGGGTACAGTAGACTGACAAGTTGTCACCTGCGAAAAAATCGTTGTCACATATTGTCACAATTTTGTCTTCCAACAAATCAACCCCCATGGATGATGAAATGCCGGCCAGGAAATTGCACCTTTTGTGGCAGACTCCAATGTGACAGAGACTGTGACTGAGACTGTGTGACGGGGACTATGTGATGGAGAATGTTAGTTGTGTCATCACTACTGATGGGTCAATAGATCTGACATAAGAATGACAACATAGTTGGCCCAGATTTGTGTGGTGTGCTCCTGGCTCCTGGAATGCCTGCCTTTGGGGACTAAACATGCATTCAGAAACCTCCATGATGCAACAATGCCTTTGAGACAACCTTATAGAGTCTAGGTTACACAAGAGCCTCAGTTACACAACTGAGAAGAAGCTGTGCTATTGTCAGAAAGTCTATGGGCTATCAAATATAGCTCATATATATAGCTATATAGTTACCACCTCAAAACTAAAGGGATTCTTCTTCTTCGTTCATTCTCAAACTCCTACAGATTAGCAGGTTGTAGTCCGGAGAACGGAATGCATTGTATCATGGTTTACATCATTGCTGTGATATATACACCTTTCGGCCTGACACATCTGACTCAGCATTACTAAAGGGATTATTTCATAATCATCATTATAATACTGTGACTTGCAATGTATGTTGTAAGAGGCAGCTAAGGAGGGCTTGGAGTGTGGTTGGTTACTCCATTTCATAGAAAGACACACAAAAATAGTAGCATACCATGTATAAACTAATTCGATTATAAACCGAGGACATGATTTTAATGTCTGAAATTTGACACAAGTCTAGAATCCGTGGAGGAAAGGCAGACCAAGAAGATGATGGACTGACAACATTAAATATAACATGAATATGTCATTGGAGAATGCAAGCCGCATCGCCCACGACAGAGATTGGTTCAGGGAGTTCATTAGAAAGACAACGTTCTGGAGAGAATATGTCACTGACAGTGTGACTAAATTTTGTATGTGTTTGACCAAATGTTGTATGTGTTTGACCAAATGTTGTATGTGTTTGACCAAATGTTGTATGTGTTTGACCAAATGTTGTATGTGTTTGACCAAATGTTGTATGTGTTTGACCAAATTTTGTATGTTTGACCAAATGTTGCATGTGTTTGACCAAATTGTGTATGTTTGACCAAATTTTCTATGTGTTTGACCAAATTTTCTATGTGTTTTACCAAATGTTGTATGTGTTGACCAAATTTTGTATATTTGACCAAATGTTGTATGTGTTTGACCAAATGTTGTATGTGTTTGACCAAATGTTGTATGTGTTTGACCAAATGGTAAACTATGATGTAAACATATTATCTTTTCCGGACTACATCCTGTTCAGTCCTTTACAATGCCAAAGTCATATGTGTTGGGCCATTGAGGCAAATAAAACTGTGACAAAACATTTACGTTCTCTGGTGTATGTCCTGCTGGAAATCTAGTACGAACATCCTGCTACAGGAAAGATCTTATGGGAGTATGGCAACGAGCGTAAAGAAAAGAGAAATAATATAGCCTGACATGCACGGTGTAAGAGGCAATTAAAGAGAGGAGGCAAGGTGTCTACCCTGTGTTGAATTCAAAAGTCAAGCAAAAAATAGAAACAATGTGACCCGACATGCATGATGTAAGAGGCAGTTAAGATGGAATTGACTGTGTCAACTCATAGGTTAAAGTGACCCACAAACAGTGCTTATTCTATATTTTCATGTTTATGTAATTATTGCTTATTATACATTTGTGCTTATAAATTTTTGCTTATTATTAATTTTTACTTTTTAATAGTTTACTTATTATAAATTGTTTTCTTATTATAAATTGTTCCTTATTATGAATTGTTACTTATAAATTTTTGCAGAACAATACGGGATCAAGGGTCCATGTATATACTATCAATTAGCGGGATTTTAAACAAACTTACAAATATTTCATACGATCAATATTTGTGTTCTTTGGTTCACACACATTTAGCGAGCTCAATGAAATTACATCATTTACAGATCTTGTCACTGTAATTCAAAATAGCTAATAGTAGTTACGCACGGAGATTAAAACTTGCAACGATTTAATGGTTTTTGTATTTTCAAGATATGAGGTACTGTTAGAATTTAGATGTTGTGTTGGGAGGGGGGGAGGATTAGACTCAGTGTTAGGACTAATTCTAATGCAAACCCCCTTTCTGATTTAATCAATTCAAGTTGGTAACTACATTGAAAGGGAGACAAATGATTTCTGCTTACTCTTTGTTTATGTATTACCTTTCACGCCGAAGACGTATGTGTCTAGCCATTGGCGCAAATAAAATTGTGACACAACACATTTCCACTCTCTGAACTGGAAATCTAGTAGGACTATGGTCCTGCTACAAAGAAGATCCAACGAGAGTTTTAGAATGAACGCTGAAGAAGAAGAAGTATTACCTCCCATGAGAATATTTGAGCGACAATTATTGGGTAGGTTTTACATATATAAATATGCCAAGACAATAAATGGGGGAGTATTTAATTTGAGGGTTGTATGAGTGGAAACATGATTGGGTTTGAATGCAGGGTATTATTTTGTTTCGGATAGTTTTTGATTGTCACAATAGAAGTTAAATGTCATAGTATGACACTGTGCACATTTCCCATTTGCAAGTACTCTTCGTGACTGCAACAATTGTACTGCGTCTTTGTCAGTCAAAGGCAAATTCAACATACATACGGCAGCCATTTTACTAAAGATATGTAGTGGAAGAGTGACGTAACGGAAGTGTGAATGGCATTACCAAGTTCTAAAAAATACAACAGGAGCGCATTTTAAAAAAAAGTGTAAGCAGGAAATGCTACATGGACACTTGATCCTGTATTGTTCCATTTTTGCTTATAAATTGTTACTTATTGTAAATTGTTACTTATAAATTTAGCGTATTATAAGTTGTTACTTATTGTAAATTGTTACTTGTAATTTTAAAAAAAATTATAAATTATCTTTTAGAGAACAGTGGAAACAGCATTTAACTCCACGGGACCTAGTTGGCCTATCAGCGGAGCCTTACCTTCTATATCCAACACATTACACTGGAGAACCATATTACATCTCTGACACTGAAGATTCAATCATCATTGACAAGGGTCATGCTCGTAAAGGTGCTGCAGACAGTGAACTGCTGGTAGACACAAACATAGCAAGACCTGATGAGACAGAAACACAGATTGACGGTGTTATAAAGCTGGAAGGGCCAGTTGTCAAGGATGAGTTTTAATCAAGTATGGGAATAATTAATTAATCGCTGTGTAATTATGAGAATAGGCATATAGATGAACTCTATTACTAAGCTGGAACTTAGCTCGCTAAATTAGATATGGATTTTGTAGCAAGACAGTTAGATCTCCTTACCTACAAGTAATCAATCAAGTGCCATGCCAATTGGTGTAGGTAATCATGCTTCTCCACAACTTTCTGCCTCTTGTGTTGTTAAGTAATTCAATTGATGACTTCATTTTGTACCACTCTGACAACCCATCCAGAAATTTATCTCTTTGTCTTCCTCTGTCTCTTCTCCCCTTGATCTTTCCAGTTGTTATTAAATGTTGAAGTTTTACTTTTCTCATCGCACGTCTAAGACCATCGGGAAAACACATATTATGAAGTAGCAACAAAAATAATTTTTAAATTTTGGGACCGCCACAACATGAAGAACTGTATTAAAGGGTTGGGGATTAGGAAGGCTGAAGGATAGAGGGATTACACTACATGGAGTTTATTATCTGAATCCTGTATTATTTGTGTGTTTTTTTTATCATGAAATATTGGAAATAGATTTATGTTTTCTGTAATATTGTTGATTTTTCTCTTGTTGTTCCAGCTGACCATTTATATTTCTTATTGTGACGTAATGTAGTTGAGTATAACTACATTAGCTGTCTAGTTTACAGAAAAGCTGCAATATGTATGCATTTTGACCTGGTATATTTAATTTTATGTTGCAATATTGTTGATATAGACATGCTATTTGTATCTCGAGCATTCTTCTGCGATCAATTATTATACATCCAGTTTGATATTGTTCACGGATGATAATGATGACATAATCTCTTTAGCCGTGAGCAAGTAGCTCTTGACACTTGATGATGATGAAATAATCCCTTTAGCTGTGAACAGGTAGCTCTTGACACATGATGATGATGAAATAATCCCTTTAGCTGTGAGCAGGTAGCTCTTGACACATGATGATGATGCATCCCGTTATCTGTGAGCAGGTAGCTCTTGACACATGATGATGATGCATCCCGTTATCTGTGAGCAGATAGCTCTTGGCACATGATGATGATGCATCCCTTTATCTGTGAGCAGGTAGCTCTTGACACATGATGATGATGCATCCCGTTATCTGTGAGCAGGTAGCTCTTGACACATGATGATGATGCATCCCGTTATCTGTGAGCAGGTAGCTCTTGACACATGATGATGATGCATCCCGTTACCTGTGAGCAGGTAGCTCTTGAAAGTCCATAGCCTTTTTTGACATAAGCACAGGTTCTTCTCAGTTGTGTAACTGAGGTGCCTGCCAGACTAACGTAAGGTTGTCTCAAAGGTATGGATGGTTAGGGGGAGTTTATAGATGCATATGTTTTGTCCCCAAAGGGAGGCATTCCACTGTGGCAGTATCTTAGGATTATCACATCCTGCTAGGAGCACAGCACGCACATCTGAGCCAACAATCTCATCATTCTTCTGTCAGATTTGTTGACACATCCGCAGTGATGCACATTAAGTATTCCTCTGCCACAACTGGACAATGGTGCAATGTCTGCTGGTCGGTAGCTCTTCAGCATCCATGATCAAAGATTATTTGATAGAAAACAAAAGTAAGAAATTGAAACAAGATGATTTTTTTCACTCGTGACAGATTTTCAAAATAACCCCCCCCCCCCAACTTTCCTTAGTAACCTATTACAACATTCCTGGAAAGAAGACAGTATCCTTATTCTTTGTACCCGGAACCAGCAGTCCACGGCCAATTTACTATATGGGCGATTGGTCCTGTATAGAATAGTTTGTTTTAGGTTGCCATGAGTCTCCCACAGTTTGTTCTGTAGAGATATTCCTGTGGACCAGGATATTGCTATGTCAACAAATTCTCTGGGGCAATACTGTAGTATATATTCTGGGTAGGTGTTGTTATTCTGCACATGTTGGTTGCAGAGTCGCTAATACCGATTCGGGGTAAGTGTGCTTTTAGATGGCAATGTTCCATTCTCAGTCGAAATACCCTGACTTGTTCCTGTCAGTTGAATTTGTTCATGCTGTCTTGCTCGGGGCTGTAGTTTCCATTTAGTTCTCTCCACTAAAGTCTCATAGATTATTTTAGCGGAGATGCTACTTCCCTGAAATTTTGAAGCACGTGGGATTGAGGGAGATTATCTGCCATTTTTGACAATCCGTCTTTGCTTTCAGGCATTCATTTAGCATCTAATTATTCTTTATATTTGTACAATATCTTTAATTTTTCTAAATACTCTTATTTAGCTGAAAGGGAAAATAGCTTTGTTTGAATTTCTAAACCACCACCCCATACTTCCTTATTTACAGATCTGGTGCTATGCCATTATTGGAGCTAGTTTTCAAGTAGTAATGTTAAAGTTAACCATAGCATTTATTAAACGCCGTAGGGGTGTAAGATGTTAATGACCTCACATTTCAGTGGCTCTGCAATATGAGGGTGGTAGCCATCTCCTCTCCCTCGCAGTCTTTACTTCCTGGATTAATCTGGTACCCAATTAAAGCTGGGTTGACCCGGGAGCCTTTGTGATCTGAAAAATGTTTCCACCTCAAACTGGGGAATGAACTCAAGACCACTCATATGCGAAACCAGCCCGCTAACCACGGCCCTACCCAGCTCCCTGTAGTTTTCAAGTACCTGTTTTATCCGAAGGTTAAGATTGTGAACTTCATCACGTTTTATCCTAGGGTTAAGATTGTGAACTTCAGCCCATGTTTTATCTTAGGGTTAATTTGCTTCCCACTTATATTGTTGACTGGAATTTCTCTGTGTAATGTTGTTCTGTTAGTTTGCAGTACAGCTGAAATATTTGTACTTTCAACTTGGCATATCCATTTTTCTGCATGTCCCCAATATATATCATTGTCTTCCTCTCACCGGTGTGTTGCCAGGCACGAAAGGGGAGCAAAGACAACACTTACCTGCCATGTAGTAAGTGACAACTAAGGAAGTTTGTGGGTGTTATTGACATTTCCAACCCATAGGTCAAAGTGACTCTTCTTCTTCAGCGTCCATTCTCAAACTTCTGCTGAATCTCTCTTGTAGCAAGACAATGGTACTACTAGATTTCCAGCAGGACGTAATCCAGAGAAAGGAAATTCATTGTGTCCCCATTTTATTTGCATCAGTGGCCCGACTCAAAAGTAAATCAACCATGCTCAATCTTGATTTTTCAGGTCGAAAGGTACAGATATTGCAGTCATGCTGTAAGCCAAAACAACAGAATCTATTCTCCAGACTACTTCTAGATAACCATCAGGAGATTTGGGGGCATTCATTCTCAAACTCTCACTTTATCTCTTGTATAGCAGAACACTGGTCTTACTAGATTTCCAGCAGGATGTAATCTAGAGAACACAAATACATTGTGTCGCAATTTTATTTGCTCCAATATATCTGACTTCGGCGTTAGTAACTAATACATTCATTATTTTTACTACTTTGACTGAACAGTAAATGTCTGTAACTGTATTGATAATATAGTAAGCAAAGGGTGTGATTTTTCTACACTCGTCCGAATGATGGAGGACAGTTGTATGGAGGGCTTTTTGTGATAGGGGAGTTGGGAGAGCTTTTTGTGATAGGGTGTTAGGAGGACTTTTTATGATAGGGTGTTAGAAGGGATTTTTGTGATAGGGTTTTTTGGTCTGCTTTTTTTTCTAACATCGCCAGAGTGGAATCCCTACAACCCTGATAGGTTATTGGTCATTATTATTATACACCAGACATACAAAAGAACTGGTTCTCATACTTGTTGTCATAGCCACAGACACACCACAGAGTTTTAGAATGAATGCAGATGAAGAACTTTACATCAGCGATGTTGTCATTTGTTTTTGTATTATAAATATGTTTTTTCACTTAATGGTTTTTCATATTATGTGATACTAATTGGTGCTAATTAGTCATGTACAGAGCTACAGATTATGTAATATATTTTCACAAACATATATTTTGATATTAATTGGTGCTATTTAGTCGTGTATGGAGCTGCAGACTAAACAATATATTCATATTTGATATATCAACATTGTAGTCATTTAAATATATTTGTACTTCACTAATGAAGATAGAAATCTTTTGAGCAGACATCAAATATTTTTTTATTGCAGGAGTGTACAAACAATTCATTCTGATTTTTGGAGCTTTCCCTGAATGCGTGCCTACCAAAATATTAGTATTATTTCTCTTGGTTATGTTTGTCAGATAATGGGTATTTATTAGCCCAAATGCTAACCATAACTCACACAACTCTCCTAACCACTCATACGATCATCTTAAATAAATAAATATTCAAGTTGATAAACATAGATAAACAAATTTATAAACATAACCAGGGAAATAATCAAAAAATTCTATTGGTAGGCACACATTCGGGGACAGATCCTGATTGTTTCTTAAATGGATTCTCAATGTTTCATCTTCAGCATTTTTTAATCAAACTTCCACTGGATCTCTCTTGTAGCAGGACAATGGATGGTCCTAGATTTTCAACAGGATGTAGTCTAGAGAATGAAAATGCGCTGTGCCGGTGTTTTATTTGTACCAATGGCCCAACACATTTGTCTCAGTGCTCTATATTATATTATTCATGTACTAAGGGAAATGTCCAGCATGTTGTGTGGTTTCCTGATGGTTTATCTCTACAAATTTTGCTGTGTCAAATATTTGCTTTATAACAGTAATTAACAGACTGCCAATCTACATACTTTGAAAGATTATGAATGACCAGTGTTGCCGTGTGATTCGTATCTTTAGTTTCTTCCAACCTCTTGGGTATCACAGGGATCTTTTCCCTGCACATGATAGTGCTTGTAATGACAGAACAGATCGACTTGCTTAAAACGTGTAGAGTCTGTGAATGATCTTTATGAATGAAAATCGAAGTGTAAAATATTGATATTGTAACAAGACTAAAAAAAATGTCACACCAAAGATGGATGTGTCGAGCCATTGCAGAAATAAAATGGTGACATAATGTATTTCCATTTTCTGGACTATATCCTGCTGGATATCTAGGTCTATTGTCCTGCTACAAGAGAGAACCAGCGGAAGTTTGAGAATGAACGCTGAAGAGGATGAAGTAAAGAATGTGTACATGTATTGAAAGATTATAAATGGCTGATGCTGCTGTGAGTCATTGATACCTCTAGTTTCTTCCAACCTCTTGGGTAGGGTATCTCATGGATACACTTCTCGGACATGATAAGCTCTTCCATCCTCTTGGCTATCTCATGGATACACTTCCTCGGACATGATAAGCTCTTCCATCCTCTTGGCTATCTCATGGATACACTTCCCCGGACATGATAAGCTCTTCCATCCTCTTGGCTATCTCATGGATACACTTCCTCGGACATGATAAGCTCTTCCATTCTCTTGGCTATCTCATGGATACACTTCCCCGGAAATGATAAGCTCTTCCATCCTCTTGGCTATCTCATGTATACACTTCCCCGGACATGATAAGCTCTTCCATCCTCTTGGCTATCTCATGGATACACATCCTCTGACATGATAAGCTCTTCCATCCTCTTGGCTCATGGATACACTTCTCGGACATGATAAGCTCTTCCATCCTCTTCGCTATCTCATGGATACACTTCCTCGGACATGATAAGCTCTTCCATCCTCTTGGCTATCTCATGGATACACTTCCTCGGACATGAGGGCATTTGATGGCTGGTCCCATTCTATAGAAAGTCATATTGGCTCAGAAGTCATACTGAAGTGGGATGAAAATATCAGATATCACAGCTAAGATATACATTTTGACAATTTATTCCATTATCCGGAGTGTACCCTGGTGATCTTCAGGAGTTAAAGAGTCAAAGCAGAAGAGGAGTTCAGTATCACCCTGCCTTATTGAACAATATTTCCATGAGTTAAATGTTTTTTTCTAACTGACTAATCTCATTCATTAAAGATGATGATGAAATAATCCCTTTAGATGTACGCAGGTAGCTTTAGATGTACGCAGGTAGCTTTAGATGTACGCAGGTAGCTTTAGATGTACGCAGGTAGCTTTCGACAGTCCTTCTTGAAAAACCACATGTCCTCTTCGGTTGAGTAACCGAGGTGATACCAAATTCGCATAAGATTTGCCGTTTCTTCTTCAGCATTTATTCTCAAACTCCCATTGGATCTCTCTTGTAGCAGGACAACGGTTAAACTAGATTTCCAGCAGGATGTAGTCCAGAAAATGGAAATACATTGTGTACCCGTTTTATGTGCAACAATGGTCTGACACATCCGTCCTCTGCAGTATTTGCAGTTTCAAAATTTATGGTTGTCTTAGGAAGGTTTATGGATACATGTTTAGTCCCTGAATGGAGACATTCCAGTGTGGCAATATCCCAGTATCATCACATCATTCTAGGAGGGCAGAATTATACGTCTGGACCAACTAGCTCATCCATTCTTCCATCAGATCTGTTGATCCATCTGCAGTGATGCCACCTAGTCTTCCCCGCCATGTGGGATTGTGCCACAAAGGACAAAGGTGCAATATTCACTGACCTGCATCTCTTAAACATCTATGGGTACCATTTGACAGAAGACAAAAGTAAGAAATTGAGACATGCAGCAACAATGATGATTTTTCACATGTTGTCATCCCATTCCCCCCAACTTTCTTGTCATCTCTCTATGAGGCCATGTTGACCCTATATTTGATGGGACAGCCAACTCCATCCCATAACAACCTTAGTCGACTCATGACATGCATAGAATGTAAACAGTGTTGCTATTCTTTGCTCCAATTTCGGGCCACAACAGCACACCACATGTGTAATGGATTGTTCAGACACAGATTGGTCTTAAGCAGAATTCATCACTGCGAAGATTATGAAGTGGAGGTAAACAAGCCAAAGTTCAGCACCGTAACCACTTATTATGACATACGTACGTAGGTAACATTGTTACTATTCTCTGCTCCTCTTTTGTATGTCCTTGTAACATATGGGTGGGTGAATCTCATTCATAATCACATGTATATTAGTTTCCAAACGATATATTTATATCTACCGCTATATGCCATTAAATACTTTTTTTTTTGTAAATTCATGTTGCACAATATAATCTGCATGCATTTTTTGTGTCACAATGAAATGTATATCATTATTCTATGCTTTTTTTTTGGTAATTCAGAATGTTATATTGAAAAAAATGATAAAAACTGGAAGTATATCCTGTATACAAGATACAATATATAAGACATTGTTATACAACTATTGTAGATTTTTTGTGCACCACTAATCTATGTCCATAAACCCATAATCTATCAAGATTATAGGTGTACCGGATTGATAGCATCAACACACAGTCAGGATTATAGGTGTACCAGATTGATAGCATCAGCACACAGAGTCAGGATTATATTTTGAGCAAATATTTTCTCTTGTTTAGAATGAAACATTTGAATATAGCTTATATTTTGAGTAAATATTTTCTCTGTTTAGAATATTATGTTTATACTTTATTAATAAACAGTTTTCTAATAACATTTGTATTTGTTTTTCAACTGTGTGTTGCTGGGGGCCTGAAATAGTAGCACAGAATAGAAACACTGTTTACCATTCCATGCGGGATGTAAGAGGCTGTTATGGAGGTTATGGGGTGAAGTTGACTGACTCATCCTATATAGGGTCAAAGTGATCCAAGCCATGCTGAGGTCAGATGTCGCAGACCGAAAGGCGCATATATCCATTCTCTAGGCTACAATCTGCTAATCTGCAGGAGTTTGAGAAAAATGCAGAAGAAGAAATATTTGCTTATATCATTTTATTGGCAGGCAATGCAACAATAGACAGCACAATACTGAGAAGAGATGAAGCAGACTAGATCAAGGCAGTAATAAATTCATTTCAAGATGAAGATGGTGTCAATGATTAGAAATGGGAGTATCTAGAGGTGAGGGAAGGAAAATAAATTTTTTTGGAAAGTCCTAAAGGTCACACAAGCAAGACCTGACTGGGACTTGAGTCTACATACACTGGGATGGCTGCTGGTACGGAGAGTGGAGCACTTATGGAAGTGCCCCACGTGCTGTGATGCTAGATTCTAATCAAGAATCTGGAGACTGCCTTTTTGTATGCCTCATATATGTTTGTTTTTGTTGACTCATTTATTTCTGTAATCCATTGTTTGCCCCTGGTTTGTATCCATCTTGTCGGTATAGTAATGCTTTTTTGAGGGGGCCCTGTCTGATGGTAGTCTGGAAGCATGTGAGAACCTCTTAATCTATTGTCTTCTGGTGTAATCGTGAATTGGCATTGTGTTTGTTACTGATGTTGTCATTTCTGATTCTGTAGTTTATTATTACTGTGAGAATTTCACACGGAACAGAAGCACAGACAAACATCATGATAAATGGGCATAAATTTGAGGACGTGAATATTTTCAAATACCTCGGATCCTGCGTATGCAGCGACGGAAAACGCAAAACAGACTTAAAGATATGCCCCTAAGGCTGGAGAAATATAACTGATATGTCAAGGTTAACTTTAATTTGGAAAAGATAAATCAGTGTTAGTGTGAAAATCTAACATTGAATCTGACTTATGTTGTTTATTGTGTTGTGTTGGTGTGTAAGCTGAACACTCACTGCAGTCATGGAGAAAGGATACAGACCTTCGAATACAAATGTTACAGACAAATTCTGCGCATCTCCTATAGAGAGCATGAGACAAATGTGTCAATCAATCAAGTGCCATGCCGAATGGCATAGGCGATCATGTTTCTCCACGACTCTATCTCTCTTGTGTTGTCAATGAGCTCGGTTTGTGAAATTTTACCGTGCCACAATACTAGTCCATCTAGCGACAAATGTGTACATTAGAAATAAAATAGATTCATACAGGTCTACAAGAATCATTACTGCCAATAGTAAAGCAATAAATATACCTACTTGCGTGGTTTATAGGTCTGTTGCTTAGGTGGAGGTGGTTGGTGGGAGGTGGGTGTTCAACTCCCATCTTCCACCCTTAGGAAATCATGTTTTTTATTTGCTAGGAATTTAGCCAAAAGTTGGGTGAAATCCCTACATTAATGATTTTTCACAAAAAAAGTCATCAGCTTTCTCATTTTAAAAATCAACTTTCTCATCAAAAAAGTCATGCTTTCTCATAAAAAATCAACTTTCTCATAAAAAAAGTCATCAGTTTTTTCATCAACAAAGTCATCAGCTTTCTCATCAAAAAATCAGCTTTCTCATCAAAAAAGTCATCAGCTTTCTCATCAAAAAAGTCATCAGCTTTCTCATCAAAAAAGTAATCAGCTTTCTCATCAAAAAAAAGTCATCAGCTTTCTCATTAAAAAAATCAAATTTCTCATCAAAAAAGTCATCAGTTTTTACATCAAGTCATAAGCTTTCTCATCAAAAAAGTCATCAGCTTTCTCATCAAAAAAATCATCAGCTTTCTCATCAAAAAGGTCATCAGCTTTCACATAAAAAAAGTCATCAGTTTTCGTATCAAAAAAGTCATCCGTTTTCACATCAAATAAGTCATCACCTTTCTCATCAAAAAAGTCATTAGTTTTCGCATCAAAAAAGTTATCAGCTTTCTCATCCAAAAAGTCATCAGTTTTCGCATCAAAAAAGTTTTCATTTTAAAAAAGTCATCATCTTTCACATTAAAAAATTCATCAGTTTTCGCATCAAAAAAGTCATCCGTTTTCACATCAAAAAAGTCATCACCTTTCACATCAAATTTCTTATCAAAAAAAGTCATCAGTTTTCTCATAAAAAGGAAGGAATTACATTTAAAAAATGGATGAATGCCTTTTTCACATTATTTTATAGGTAAATCCCCTTCCTCAATTAAAACTTGTCTGCGGCTCTGATGGTTTTTTTGGATGTGTGATGATATGATTATTCGTTATAAACTATACTACAGGGAACAGTTGAGGTTGGAAGAAGCAAACGAAGACTAAGAAAATCATGGACAGGCAGCATCAAGGGCTGGATAGGTCAAGATATTTTCACACTCATCTGCGTCGCTGAAGAAAGAATTCGCTGGAGAACTCTGGGTGTTGTTTCATCCAATGTGGTACTACTGTGAACCTGGCAGGTTATAGCAGTTTTACCCAACCTTTTCTTTAAACCTTTCCCCACCCTCAATCTTTCAAAAATTCTGATGCCACCCCCCCCCCAGTCCTACATTTTTTATAGGTCTATTCAAAAAAATGACTTATTCCATAAATGAAACCTAATTATAACTTGTTCAGGACACAAGACTTGCGTTTTAGGAAGAAAACACTAGAAAATTATTAAAAGGACCAAAAAAAACAGTTAAGAAGGCTAAATTTTCAAAACATATAATGGACAACTAAATCTCAAGTACACAATTTATTTTTAAGTGTCCCCCTAAACAATGAAATTCCCCCCCCTTCATCTTTGGGGCGTGTGCCACAACACCAGGTTATAGGCTTATAGTTTTGGTGTGATAGCAGGGAGACGAACATGAGGTAAATGGGAACTGTTGCTGACCTTTCGTGCGAAGACGGTACCTCATCTGTAATAAATAGGCTATTGTAATGTTAAAATTCTGTCATGTTTATGGGGAAATGTCACTTTAAAAAAATAAAAATGGAACGTGCCAACTCTGATTAAGAACCTCGAATAAATAGGTCAGACTTAGGCCTGTTTAATCAATCGTCTCATTTTATCCTCACGGTAACCCCCCCCCCCCCACCACAAAAACACAACAACCGAGAAATACAGGAATACTCAAAAACGTATACACTGTAAACTAATAAAGATGTACACAGGAGACACAGTCACGTGACATTTACAGTGTATGAATAAATGTCTCCTTAGTTGATGATTGGTCGATAAGGGATTACAACCTTTTGGTTAAGGTATGTTGACATCATGGACTTAGAATACCATGGCCTGTCAGAAAAACTAATGTGGAAGTGTTGAAAGAGTCAAATGTGAAACGGACCCTAATAAATAATATAAGAAAAAGACAATCTTCATTTTTGTGGCCACTTCATGAGAGAACGAGGTTTGGAGAACATAGTCACAACAGGCAAGATTGAAGGCAACATAGACAAATGGCTACAACGTGAAAATATATTACAGTTTGACAACATGGCACGGCAGGGAAACAACAACGAGCTTGATACATAATACTGGAGACAGAGAGATATGGAGAGCCATGGTCGCCTACGCCAGCCGGCATGGCACCTGATGATGATGTTGATATCGTCTTAGCGTAAATAGGCTTCAATTTCTAGCAAGTGTACTTGCGTTACAGCAAACACACACGTCGTTAGGCTGCTTGTTATTTGGTGAAGGCTCCACTGGCTTCGTGAACTGTTCTTCCACGTGATCTGGTGGTAAAAGTCCATTCGAACCACTGATAGTGGATTATTTTGATCGTCTGTGTCTCACGTCATCTGTGTCATGAAAATGTTCGGAGATGAACTCCGTGAACACAGCATTCATTCACATTGATATGTTTATCAATGAACTCTCTAGTGATTGCAAAGATAGTCTTGAAAAGATAATCCATTCTTCACCAAGATCAATGCCTTCTGGTGCACACATCTGTTCAAGATCGATGCCTTCTGGTGCACACATCTGTTCAAGATAGATGCCTTCTGGTGCACACATCTGTTCAACTTCTTGTTTCATCTTCTGTATCCATTCTCAAGCTCCTGCAGATCAGCAGGATATAGTCCAGATAAACGTTGTGCCATAATTGACAGGTTAACTGACAAATCCAACTTCAGCATAGCCTCTAGGTCAATTTGACACTGTGGGGTGAGACCAGTGTTATAAATATGTTATAGGTCATATAAGTATGGGGAGGGGGGAGGAGTAATTCCCTTTAAAAAGTCATTCGTGTGTTTTCGTGTATCAGATCTTCATGTGATGTTCCTTTTGTGAAAATCTCTACGGGGTGGGGGGGGGGGGAAGAGACTTTTTACCCGCATTTTGGCCAAATTTATAATGCTAAAAGGTATAGACCTATTATGATTTGCTAAAGGACGGGAAATTGAATATCTCAACCTTACGGGCCTTTATGGGACAACAAACTCCACCTTAATTTCCTCTTAGTTGCTGCTTACGATATGCTTGACAGGTAACAGTTTAGCTCCCCATGCTCCCCTTTCAGACCCGCCAACCAATGACGATTTCTATTGGAAATTAAGTTTATCTAACTATCACTACGTTCAGATTTTTGTTTACTAGAAACAGATTCTTGAAGAGATTCTTTCTTTTTAATTATATCAAAGAACATAGGTCAGCTGTGATGGAAATTTAATTTATTTATTGGATAATCTCCGTGACAGAAGACACATGGCAATCACATAATACTGTGAATTAATTAATACTTCTACAGAAAATACCTTATGACCACTGATCTATGTATAAATAAATCAAAGTCTTCACGCTCTACCGCATTTAGGATTACCAAGCGTGTTTATTCGCTTGAACAAAGCGAGACCAAGTGTGTTGATTTGAACACGTAACACATTTCTTGTATTTGTAAACTGTTATAGAAACTGGGACATAGGCAAAACAGGGCGAGATATAAGTCAGTGTTATAAAACCAAGACAATCTTGGTGAGACCTGGACACATCTTTGCACTCAATACATACAATTACAATACATACGTGCCATTAACATAAACAAATGTATATTTCCACAATTTTAGTAAGCAATGTATCAAGTCAAAATATTTTTTTTACATTTTTTTAAAACTCAGCTGACACAGGTGGATGTCGTTATATTGTGGAATTGCGTTATTGTTGAAAGTAAATTTTCTCTAAAAAATGAAGCGTTTTAAAAATCACAAATTGCAATCCCATTTTTTTTCTCGTGAATACTAAATTTATTTTCTTGTGTTAACGAAATTATAATTAGATCTTTTAAATTACGAATTAAGAACTATGGCCATTAAAAACTGTAAGACTATATTATTACTTTGTATCAAAATTGTTTATTCTTTCCAATAAATAACAGTATCAAAAATACACAAAAATACGTTTAAGTGTAACCGTGTAAATACAAATAATACTAAAATTTAGATAATTTCATGACAAAAAAGTCGAGTGAAGCACTTTCTAAGCAGCTCTCCTATACCCCCGTAATCCTCTTTCGAGGCGGTATGACATAGCAGGCGCCGACATTCGAAAGCCACTCGGACGCTAAGTATAGCTCACCACTTAGCTGAGCACGTTTATGCTGTTAACATTCCGTACGACCGAAAACTTCACCCCGGTGACTTCGTCCTGTCTTAACATGTCATATGGGGAGGAACCAGCCTAGATCCCAAGCGGTACTGTGACGAGCGAGCTGACTCGACACTGGCTGAACCTTGACCCCGCGGTGGAGTCTAAGACATGTGAACGGACTACTGACACTAGTTCCCATACAAAGTCAAGAGCCAACTTTTGTAGGAAAAGTTCCGCGGGGAACTTGAACCTTATACGGACATTATCCCTTAACATCCAAAGGTTTATGTGCCACACTTTTGTTCACCATGTCAACAGTTAGGGAAGAATGTCGTGCATATTGCTTTCAAAAAAACTTTTTATAAATAGTAGAACGGGGAAGAGTTACACAAAATCACTCAAGATAAATGAGAGTTGTTTATTTAAATTATATTACCACATGATCAGATCAAAATATTTGTGTTCTTATGGTTTATTAATACATTTTCACATATTAATACATTTCACATGTATTACATCCCCTTATCTGATAGTATCTGCGGGGTTATGACCCTTAATGATTAATGGAAATGTCCACTCTCTATAGCCCTGCTATCCTAGACAGAGCCTCAAAATATATTTCACAAAATTATTTTTCCATACAGAGCCTCAGTTTTTATCCTATTTTTGCATTGCAATCACGTTTTTATCTTTTTAAAACGTCAAGTTGCAAAAAGAGTCATGTTTTTATGTTGTGAGTTTAATAAAGAGTCATGTTTTTATGTTGTGAGTTTAATTCAAGTACAATTAGTTTTCGCAAAAACAAAACACATGACATTTGTTTGGACAATCATTCAATCATGATTATTACATTGTTTGTAAATGTTTTGTAAGGTGTCTTTTGCTAGGTCATATCGACTTACTGTACCATGTATCTCGTCAAATACAGTCACGTGAATTCATTCTTCTAAATGACTTTACTTGACGTTGATTTGTCATTGGCTGTCGACACAATGTATACAAAAGTGACCAATGAAAATCACTGTAATGGTTAAATAATGTGACTTCAGATGGATTATTTTCAAATAGTCCACACAACTAATTGAGAGACACGATTATACAGTGTAGTAAACAATGTGTAATGGGGAATTTTTGATACCACACCGGTATATTCCGGTCATTTCTATTTGTACTGTGTCTTTCAGCAGACATGGGTTACATGCGATCTGTTGCATTCTTTATCTTTATAATAACTAATGAAACCAGTATTCTGGTTTTCGCACTTTTCTTTTATTAATATATGATATGCAAGTTGATTGGGAACATTAGCAGTATATTGCCCTGAATGATTGATGCACAAAATAACCATCTTTTAATACGTATTGTGTTTAGGCAAGTGCCACCAACTCGTTCCGTCAAAAGCACTAGACAACACAAATTGTTTTTAAAAAGTCACACACCATTTGTTTGTTTTTTGAAAGCCTCGAGAGGTGAACAAAGAATAGCAATACTGTTTGCCTTCCATGTATATTTTAAGAAGCGACTAAGGAGATTATATGGTGGGGTTGTACGTCCCATCCTATATAAGGTCAAAATGATCCAGTGCCATTTTAAAGTCGGATGTGTTAGGTCAAAAGCGAAGATCTCGCATCAATGTTGTGAACCATGACACAACGCATTATGAACTACATCCTGCGAATCTGCAGGAGTTTGAGAACACACGCAGAAACTCAATTATCCAGAGTGATAACTAAGATGGAAAGCATCTATGCCTTGTTGACCAGATCTCAATGTCCTTTTTATCTCTTGTTACCAGGATTGATCACATCGTCCGTAATATCACTCCCTTAATATCCACTTGTGCTTCACTTCTTTCTCTCCCACTTTCATCATCCCTTGACTCCAATTTCGTCATTTGTGTTTTTCTATTCATTGTTAGTCAGCTATCGTTTGTCCTGATGATGGGTTCTTATTCAAAACGTCGTATGTCTTTGCTTCTATTCGCTAGTATATCGTGTGTATACATATTGACAACATTTGTATATAAATCCGTTTTTCCTTATATTGCACTGTGTTGCCCCAGCCCTCGTATTTCCAGCCGATGTGTTGTTCCCGGCACTAGAGATTAATTCCAATAGACCAGAGAAAAAAGCTTGTCATCTTTCCTCAAGGATTACTACTATCGTATATCTTATGCGTCACATAATTCTTTTCTCCTTCTTCCTCGTTTTCCAGCAAGTCAGATGCTGATATGGATTCCATCAAAGAACTGAACTGTTCAAAGAGAAGCTCCAGTGCAGCAATTAGACAGTGCAGTAGAGCTTTCCGCCAGAGCTGTTTCCGATAGCCATCGTTTCCCCCTTGTGCTGTGATAAAGTGGGCAGTTTTGTAAAAAGAATAAAAGCATTCAAAAACTTATTTTTATGTCGCAGATCTGGAAGAATCTGCGCTATAGTTTCATTTTTTTGGTGCATTTATCCCCTCCCTTCAAATATATAGCCCCAAACGTGGACCTAATTACATTTTGAGAACCACTGATTTTTATCTGCTTCTTCTTTTTATGCGTTCGTCCTCAAGCTCCTGTATGTTATCAGGATGTAATCCGGAGAATGAAATGTGGTATGTCATCATTTACATCGTGGTTGCAATATCTGCGCCTTTCGATCTGACACACCCAACTTAAGCATGACTTCTGGATAACATGATCCTCTATTGAATAGGAGAGCCAACTCAACCCCCCAAAACCTTCTTAGTCACATTTTACGATGTGCATGGTAGGCAACAATAACAGTACCACTGACATTGCTTGATTTTTCCACACCACATTGGCACCACTGATCTAAACCACAACCACTGATCTAAACCACATAGCACAGTCCACATCACGCATTGTTTGTGTTTTGGTTTTTCTTACTAGTCCTAATGTTGACATCTTAAGAGCAATCTTACTTTCGTGAACTGAGCTCACGAGATAGAAATAGGGCTCTGTTTACTGGAAGAAAACTTGACTATTGTGTCTTAGATAGTCGTCACACTGACTAAACGTAATGCTTCATTAATAAAATAATTTTGTCACAGTAAACAGAGAACTTCCCACTTTATAGAAGGTGGTTTTCAATTTATAGAAGGTGGTTTTACGTTTGCAATGAAGGGGAGATAATATGCACAGTTGTGGACATATTTGTTTTGATTAATTATTTTGTCAAAACAAAGTTGAGAAATCTACTCCTGATATACTTTAACTTTAAACTTGCATTTACCAATTAGTGTGTTCTTTTTTAAATTGTATGCATCTCTCTAAAATATTTTTAAAAATTATTATGAAACTCTCACACTTAGACCAACACACTAAGTGTTTCTTATATACAAAAACGTGAAATTTGAATTAGATCCCCTTATTCTATCAATTAAAAAAAATGTTTCCTTGCGTTTTTTCAACTCTGGTTTCTCTTCACAAACGCATAAATCTGTCGAAGAGCAGCCAGCAGCTACATAAAAGCCCACCTCTCATCCCTTTCACCTCACGGGCATCACCTCACTCCACAAAGTAAATCACCATCATCATGCCTCTGTAACATGTCAAATGATCAATAAAAATTTAAAAAAAAAAAAAAATTAAAATACATATACATATTAACCTTGAATGTAAGAGTGTGAGGACGAAAGGAAAATAATATAATGTTTGACTATAATTTTTACATCCTACTTTTATCACTACACTCCCATCACAAATTTCCATGAATGTTGTTAAACCATCTCATAACACAGTGCATACTACACAATTAGCATGTCTATTGGTTTTGTAAATATTTCAATGATGCAAATAAAGATTCTTTATAAAATTAAAAAAAGGAGAATAGGAATGGCTAAAAGTACCTTCAATGACATGAGGAAATTATTAATATCTAAACAAATTACAAACAAGTTAAAAGTGAGAATTATAAAATGCTACATCTATTCCATATTAATGTATGTCTCAGAAACATGGACACTAAATAAACAATTAGAAGACAAAATGGATGCCTTTGAGCTGTGGGTATATAGAAGAATAGGAAGAACATCATGTAAAGAGAAGAAAACAAATAAAGAGGTGCTAAAGACACTTAATATGAAGAAAGAACTACTAAGAGAAATAAAGATCAGGCAAATAAAATACTTTGGACACATTAAAAGACATGACACCTTAATGAAGACCTTACTGTAGGGTAAAGTCAAAGGGAAGCGAGCAAGAGGTAGGCAGAGATACAAGTGGGAGAGTAATATCACAAGATGGACAGTTTACAGTCTAGCAGAGAGCACCACCAAGACAAGAGACAGGAGATGTTGGAGATACGTTGCAGCCAACAGTCGTTGCGGAGATGGCACTTAATGATGATAATTCTATCAATTATTTAAAAAAATGTTTCATTGCGTTTTTCACGAGATGTCTCAGAAGATATAAAATTGTATTAAACTTAAATGTTCAAGTCGTAGGCTAAGGCCTAAAGAAAAATCCACCACTCCTAATGTGGAGACAGCGAAGGAGGGTCAACCAAATACCCCACAGCAACAGACTATAATATATATCTGCGGAGAATGCCATGCAGAGAATGATATAAAGGCCAAAGATCCCATACGATGCCAGAGAATGCGGCTACAGAATCATGTACAAGAAGAGAACAAGACGATTGATTGTATTTGATGACAGATAACAGCAGTTAAATTGTTCGACCTTGTTTAGTATTGTTTGTTTGAGAATGGTGTTTGCAATTTTTTAAGAGAGATAGACGCATGTTATTGCATCTGTGGGTCTCACCAATGGCCCACTACACATACCACAAATGCAACAGAAAACCATAGTGGATGACATGCCGTTATATTGAGGTTATCTTCTTAGAGAAACTTCATGGCACGTCATCTATACAATTATGCTTTTATTTTGTTGTTGAAATGTGTGTCATGTTTACCTGAATATATATGTACGCACCCTCTGTGGTTGAGAGGGAGCCAGAGATGTACTGTGCAGCACAGGGGAGGAGGAAACGGACAGCACTGTTTTTTCCTATGGCTGAAACCGATCATAGAGGCATAGTGACTCAAGACGTGACAATCCTTTTGATTTGAACATTTGGTTGCATGCCTGGAGTAATAGAGAAGTTCGGCATAACTAGTAGTCAATTGGTGGCGGAGAATGAGCACAGTGAACCCTATCTTGGCTACAGTGGCCCGGAGCAGTGTATATGTTGAAACCTACCTTCCTGGAGGTGTGATAGTTATTCTCTGGCTCTGTCCCAGGGTGGGCCGAAAATCCACAGATTTCCCAGCAATATAATGCCATTTAATGGCATTAGGTCAAAGGGCATGAGTCCATGGACCGCTGGATCAGCAACCAACCAACGAACCAACCAAGAGAGATAGAAATAAAGACATGTATTTCTAACTGGAAAAAAATACTGTTTCATTGTTACAGTTACTCTCCAAGCACCCCCCCCCCGTACATCTCAGAATTTAGAAAGGGTACACCTATTTTATGACAGACTATACGGAGACTTTCACATTCACATTCAACAACCTTCACATTCCAGGTGAAACGCCAAAAGCTAGGGAAATAGCCTTTAGGATATTATTCAACATGACGCCCATTATAGGGAAACAAGCACGCAGACTTTGAAGAAGAAACATCCCAGAAACAGAAGACCACATCTTTTACACATGCAATACAATCACTTCTCCAGAAACAGATTAAGAGACATAATAAAAACACACATACACAACACGGACATTTACAAAGCTATCATGTTGAACGTACTGCCTCAGACAACAGATATACACAACAAACTTATCATCTTGCTATCCCAATACAGATACCTGATCTGGTCTTGTCGGATACGGGCAGTGTTTCACAATACAATATTTCAAGCACATACAGTTTTACATATATTCAATCAGATGACACATCACATAATATGAACATGTACAGAAATACGCAAATCATCAAGGGTTTTGTTTTTCATCAATACATTTTTTTTGTAATCAATGTATCACTCACTTCACAAAATTGTAAAGGTCCACCATTCCACATTTCAATTCACGGGCGAAACTTCATCACATTGCATATGTCTATTGTCGTTACTTTGATAAATTTTCTCACGTAAATTGTGTATATAAAATGATTTACTAAGGATCTCCGCGAGGAGACACATTATAAGACCAAATGTTTCAAATGAACTATTTTTCCAAACATACTTTGTAGTTTTTATTATCTCCAATGTTAGAAGCTTTTGCTACTGCACGTACTATATCATGACTTTTTGTTAGCTTTTACTCATAATATGAACATGAACACAAGATAGACATGGAGGTCGGTGAAGAATAATTCGGTTTTAGGAAAAATAAAGGAACCAGAGAAGCTATACTGAGTATCCAGCTAATGATAGATAAATATATAGAAGCTCAACAAAGTATCTTTATTTGCTTCATAGACTACAGCAAGGCCTTTGACAGAGTCCAACATGAACAATTAATCAAATGCATTCAAGAAATAGGCATAGATGGAAAAGACATCAGACTGATTAGAAATATATATTGGGAACAAACTGCATCAATAAGGTGTGAAAACAGCTACTCACCGTACATAGAAATAAGAAGAGGGGTAAGACAACGATGCATTTTATCACCAAGCCTATTTAATATCTACACAGAGAATATCTTTAAAAATATAGAAGAAATACCAGGACTCAAGATCAATGGGAAAATAATAAAAAACCTTAGATATGCAGATGACACTGTTCTTTTGGCCGAAAGTGAACATTAACTACAAAGACTAATAGATCAAGTCAATAAATCAAGTAATGAATATGGACTGGATATAAATATCAAAAAAACAAAAACCATGATAATCAGCAAAGACACAGAAGAACAGAAGGTAAACGTAAACATACAAGTAGAGAAACTACAACAAGTAAAACAGTATCAATATCTTGGACACATAGTCACAAATGATGGCAGATGTGAAACAAGTTAAAAGGAGAATAGGAATGGCTAAAAGTACCTTCAATGGCATGAGGAAATTATTAATATCTAAACAAATTACAAACAAGTTAAAAATGAGAATTATAAAATGCTACATCTATTCCATATTAACATTCTGTAACATTTTGTAACCTCCAACTGCTATTCCTAGCATGTTTTCTAAGTTTCACATAATATCCTCTGTATACAGAAAGAAAAGATCTGGTGACATTACACATCCTTGTCTGATGCCCATCTCTATCTTGTGAAATTCTCCTACATTACCGTCAACCCTCGACACAGCTGTTTGTTTCCAATACATATTTCTTACTACCTTTAGATCTTTTCCATCAACATAGCTGTCATCTTATTTTTACATACAGTCATATGTAGTAGAATTTATATGCGTATTCTTATACAACTTCTGATTTATGAAACAACAGAGAATGAACAACGTAAAAACAAACTCAATAAACTGCTTTTCACTGACAATAAAAACATCATGTATGATGATGAAGAAAAACTGCAAACTCACATTAACTCACTTTCAAGAATATGCAATAAATACAACAAGCGGATCAATAGACAAAAGGCAGAAACTATGCAAATAACGAGATCAACAGAACATTTAAACATTCAAATAGAGCACGCAAAAGTACAAAAGTACAATAGTACAAGTCAAAGAGTTCAAATACCTACGAAGTATCTTCACTGAAGACGGACGAGTCAATTGATAGATAGAAACAAGATGTCAAAATGAAAATATTGTGATATACCAGATGTCACTTTTACTAAAGCACCCAAAAAAACAACATGGAAGTAAAGAAACACATAAGTAAGAGCATCTTTGCGCCAACACTATGCTACCAATGTCAGACTTGGCAACTAACACCTACACATAAGAGAAAGATCGAAACTTGCGAAATGTCTAAATAAGGCCATTTGAGTCACCAGATTCGACAAGGTGCGCAGTTAGAACATCGGACAGATACTAAGTATAAAATAGTGCATCAAGTATATAGAGAAACAACAGATAAAATTGTTTGGACTTCTTATGAGGATGAACGGTTCCATAAGAGCTTATAACAAGATTTAAATAATGATACAAAGCCAAGGGCAGACCTAGGAAAAGATAGATAGACAACATCAAGACCATCCTGAATAAACATGACTACAAACCATAGCAACACGCCTGGATCTGGAACACAGACTACATCTTCTGTACAAACCTCAACGATCAGCGGCAGGTGTGGACGTTATGACAGACAATTCTTATAAAAACATCCGTATTAGTAATAATTACTGAAATTTAAACCCCCTCCCTCCATTGTCCAAACTATTTTATCTGTTGTTTCTATATATATTCTATGCATGGTGTTTTATCTATTATCTTTCTGATGTTTTCATTGCACATTTTGGTTGAGTCTGATGATTCCAATGACCTTCTTCAGGCCTTGCATTTTGCAAGTTTTGATCTTAAATAAATCAAAAATCCTGTACACCATTCAACATAACTGCAGAATGTTCACAGTGCTAAATAATTACATACTTTGGTTATACATTGTTCACTTTCTCCACCTTGGATTCACTGAACATTTGTGGATCACATTTATGGATTTAGAAGTTATTCATCTGACATTGGACTATTCAACAATCTCAAAAACATTAATCTATTGTTTCTTTTGAACCATGTGCTCGCTGTTATTGCGGCGTTCTTTGCCAGAGAAACTTCTACCATTTATTCATTTTAACACAGGTGGGAAAGTTGTAAGGAATATAATTTTAACACAGGTGGAAGAGTTTTAAGGAATATAATTTTAACACTGGTGGGAGAGTTGTAAGGAATATAATTTTAACACAGGTGGGAGAGTTGTAAAGAATATAATTTTAACAGTGTGCTGTCTAGTATTATTATGTATAAGGGTTAGTCATGGTCGCTGTAATTTATTCAGTAATGGATGATAAGTTTGGGTTTTCTGTCACGTGATACACATGACAAATTATCACTTTCATTTATTCCAAAGACAGTAAGCGAGAAAAGGAAGCGTGGATGTTAGAGTGGGAGATCTATGGCACCATCTTTGTCCTTAGGTGGTATGCTAGTCATGTTAAGCACCTGCGATTCAAATTACACAAATTGAGTAAACTGTAGCTTATATAACACCATATATATTATTAGTTTCTTTGCCATTCCTGTAATACGAAAGTTATGAATATATTTGTGAATATATAGTATATTCACTGTTTACCGAAATAATCACGCTTCTTCAGTTTTTCGTTTAAAAATAAAGAAAGTAGGCATATCTTATGGCGAAGTATGCGCCTTTCAGCAACAAAAAAAAAAGGGGGGGGGGAGGATTACTGTTACATATAATCTAGTCACTATGATTCCAATATTAACATTGTGATGACAAAAACGTATTGAATATATAAATCGGTGGTTATGGTTCTGCACCACTCCCTTAAATACATAGGCCTACTCTCGAACTCGTGGTGGCTGTATTACCAGAACTCTATTATTATTTTATGGTTAAAAAAACTATAATATAACCAAATTGGCGCCCGTGTGTTGCCAGAGGTAAGAAGGGGGGGGGGGTAAAGAATTGCGGCATTATTACCTGCCAATTATGTTGTAAGAGGCGATTAAGTAGGTCTTGGGCTCGCGTTAGTTGATTCATCCCCAAAAAGGTCAAAGTAGTAGGATGTGTCCGACCGAAAAGCGCAGATATCGCAGCTTAGATATAAGCTATGACACAATGCACTTCGTTCTCCGGACTACATAATGCTAATATTCAGGAGTCTGAAAACGAATGCAGAAGAAGAGGAGAGAAATTGGACTATGTCCGCGTTTGAAAAAAACGCGCCTCACCATAAGAGTACCTTAAATAAAATTAATTATAATAATACCATAGTTTGTGGTACAAACTAGGGTTAGGTAATAACGAAACATGAGGATGACAAAACAGAGATTTATTACATAAACATATTGTGATCAAAATTATTCCTTGATGACACACACACATAAATCTACGTTTACACAAGGGACAGCTTTACCATCATGTAATAATGAATACATACATATCTCTGTGTGTGTTTGTGTGTGTGTGTGTTCGTCCATCACAAGTGATGATGACCATTTTTACATTCACTTTTGTAAATTCGGTTAGAATTATAACCATGTCTAATAGTTCGTAGATGTCTAATGAGCCATATTCTGCCCTGTTCTTGGGAAGTTCGGGCATGGAATGACCACCGTAGATGAATCTTGGTCTATCCGTGACTTTCTAGCTACTCTCCGTTGATGGGCTGCAACATTTCTCATATTTTCACAAGATGATGCGTTCTTTTTGACTGTAATATATAATACACACACACACACGCGCACGCACGCACGCACACACACACATATATATACATACATACAGTGTTTATTTTCTAGGAAAAAGGTGGGTATACGGCGTTTACAGAAGTGGATGGTCAATATTTCAACATGAATGGTCACCACCTCTCCTCCTCCCCCCCCCCTATTGCCGTCATACTTTGCATATAAGAAGTATTGAGAAAAAAAACTAAGCTTACGTATGAAACATTTTGAGTAATCAAATAGTTTTCTTATAGTTCTACTGTCATATTAAAAAACAGGCGGCCGTGTGGTTTGTTGTGTATTCTTCGTAGCGTTAATTATGAGGTTGCGTTATCTAAAGAGGGAGGGTTCAATCATTTCGTGTGGTGACAATGTCAGAAGGAGGAGCAAAGAATATTAACGCTCTGATCTGCCATGCATGTCATAAGAGACTACTAATAGGTATGAGGTTAGTGTTGAGCATCACAACTAGCAACAAAAAGAACCACTCAAACCTTACCATATATATATATATATATATATATATATGGGCCTCACAACCTCCACCCATACAGAGATACATACAGATATACAGACACACATACATACATACTTACATACAGACATAAATGCACTAATATAATGCTTACTTTAACCAGGTTTATAATAATGGCCATAATTTGTTCATGCCATTATAAAGTTCAATATTTTTATTTCTTTCCATGCTATTTTAATCTGTTGCTGCCTGGTGCCCAAAAAAGCCGTCGTTGTTTTAATGAAGCCCCCATGCCGTCATGAACGGAAACAGGACATATTAGGTGGTCATCTTTTTTATCTCTATTGTAAATAGGAATTCCTTGGAAAATTATAGACTTAGCAGCTTGGACGTTTTCCTTATAGTAGGCATACTGTCCGGGTTATAATCGCCTCTCTACAAACAACTGTATAGTGCGATTAATTGCTTTATAGGCACCATTTGAATTTTTGTTACGTTCTTGCGATATCAGGCTCAGTTCAGAAAGCTCTTGAAGTGCATCACACATCAATCCTAAGTCTAGAATAAAATCCACACACTAGTAGTCTTCTTCATCAATCCCAGATATGTGCACCTATCTTCTTCTTCTTCTTTTTTAAATCTCTTGAATCATCATCTTAAGCATTCTAAAATGACAAACTACTTTATGATCCAACCAAACTGCAGATACTGGGCGAAAGCTGGATGCTACCCAACGAATGCTTAATATTAGTCCAATATTCAACAACTGCGCTTCCAGTGAACTGGCACATACATGGAGTTCGCGATTATTCTTTGGTCGATGCATGATAAAAAACACGTGTCAATACACGATTTTAATCTATTAATTTCAGAAACTTTCTTATCAGCATCGTGGACAGATAATTCCAGATTATGCGTAGCACAGTATCAAACAATTAATGATGGAAATTTATCTTTTAGTAACTTTATTTTACTACGAGAACCCAACATTACAGCTGTACCATCACAAGCAACATAAAGTAAACATTCATTCATGCACTCCTCTGTCAATCCAATAGAATGAAGACATCTAATCAAAGCGGAGAAGATTCATGCGGATGGTTCATCTTCTAGTTCAGCTAAGTCAATAAATAAATTAACTAGTCTGATCATTTCACAACCTGAAATTATTGCGCGAATATACAAAATAATGTAAATTTTCTGACTGATTGTTGTCGCCTGATTGTTATATTAAGTTTTCATCTTCTTGCTATGATGTATAATGGTAATACAATCATTTGTAGAGCGAAGTATCCCATATCAACGCCGTTAAGTTCTTGCAGATTAATTTTCATTTCAAAATTTTGAATGACTGATTTGTGTGCAATTTTGTAGACTTTGTGAAATACCTTTTTAGTTGTTTCTTTTTGGAGTGATTGAAATTTTAGGGATACCGTTTCAAGTGTCTTTTTCTTCGCTTCTAATATTGTTATGAGTGTGTGGCCATCGTTTGCTTTATGTTTCAATATTTTTATTCGTAAAGATGTGAACTGTTGTTCGCGAGTTTTGCCAAAATATGTTACTTCACTGTTTGCCTATTCCTTTAAAATCTTAGATCCCATTTTAGCCTCCGTTCCGAGTGTTTGAATTTTGCTACAAGCACTGCAACATATTTTCCCATCCTTTGTTAGTAACCAAACGTTTCTTTCCCAGAAATCACTCGTTTGTTCCATTGTCCAACAGGACGGCCTACTATTTTCCACTTGTTCATTTGTCTTAGTAGAACATGAAGATGCTTCAACTACAGTTGATTCCGACGTTTTAATTATTGATTCCACGCAATCGTTTCCATATTTTTGGTGCTTGTGATGGGAATAAATTGTGATTTTGTTAATTTTATACAGAAATTCGTGAATATTTTGCGCCGAGTGTTTGTCACATTGACAAGCTGAAACAGTTCTGTAGTATGTACTCTAGGAAATGATCTTATATAGTACAGAAGACCTCTTGACACAATTAATTGGGAAGGCATTCGTTACGTGTTTTATTATTATCGCGCTTTGTTTGTTTGTTAACTAATGGTTTTGTCTCATATGGTCGATGTCCGCTCTTTCAACCTAGGACTGGTGTCCATTTCGGTTATATCAGGGTGTATGGGGACTTTTTATTGTTTGTGGATTATCTGCCTGGTTGGTGCTAGCACTTGTTTCTTCGTCAGGGTTCGCCGACGTGTCTCCTAGCTGCAGTCCTTAAAAGGACTTTGGTGTGGCTCTGCCTGTCTCCCGTGATATTGATGGGATTATTAAGGTGTTAGTCCTTAAAAATACTTTTTATTGATTGGTTGGTGATCTTTCTTATTGCAGCTATGTGTTAATTCGTTGTTTTGGTCGTGATCCTATGCATTTTCTCTTTACAGTTGCCTATACTGGTATTAGTCTACAGGACATGCTGCTAATTCCACCTGTGGAAAGAATTAAAATATTTTTTATTTTAAAGAAAAATAAATAGGGCCTATGGTAAAGGTGGTAACCATGAAAAGGACTTTCTTTTGTCTGGTTGGCGTTCCTATTAGTTGTGGTGCGTCATCTCTGGGCTGTTCTTTTGTTGTTTTTGTCTTGCAATGTTATCTACATGCTTCTAGGGATGTCTGATGTTATCTCCTGTGGAATTATACATTTTAAAAAAAAATGTAATTACATTAAAAAAAATTTTAATTAAAAAAAAAATTAAAATATACATGCTTTCATTATCTTATAAATCCATAATTACATATTTAACGTATATATGTATATACATCCCTGTGAGTATACACACTTAGGCCTATATATGAATGCATATACACACATGTACGCATATACAGATATATCTACTTATACACTCATATAGATACGGAGACGTATGCACAAATATATATATATGATATTTAAAAAAAATAAACATAAATTATAGTAAGACAAAGATTATCGCGCTGTTTGCTGGCTACCATTTATAGGCTCTATACTTGGAGTCGCCTGGCTATTTTTGGCATAACACGCCAAGTATAGGCCTACGAATAATGGCAAATGAAAACACGATAATAATTTTAAAAAAACGTAACGAATGAAGTCCTAATTAATTATGTACATATTTCTTCTACTTTTGAGGGTTTTGTTTGGGGTCAAGTCCGTTGATAACGTGGCGGTGGGTGTTTCTTTCCCTTAAGAAGTCAGATCATTACACTTAGTACTAGGAAAAAAAGCCAAAAAAAGGTAAATCCCCCAGCCCCCCCCCCCCCCGAAATAAAATAAAATTGGTTGTCCAAAAATAACAAAAAAGGAAAAGAAAACCCAAGGACAATGAAGGAATGACTCATGAGATCGAAGACATAACCATTTTAAATCAGTACATTTCCCCTCCCCATTATCGAAGACGTATCTATGACCCTGGTTCTGTCTGGTGTATGCCCCTAGAGGCCCCCTATGTTATTACTGAACAGATGCAAGTCGCACAGTGTTGATGATGATCGATTTGGTGTAAATGTCCATTTAGACGGCAGTGTCACGTTCACAGTTGAAAAATCTCGACTCGTTTATTGCTGCTCCATTTGTTGCTGTCTTCCTGAGATCTATAGCCTAGTATCCCTTAGTTCAGGGGTCGGGATTCTTTTGCTAACTGTGTGCCAGCTTAAGGTTTCAAACTATTCAGAGTGCTAATATCACATATCATTTTATACAAGTCGAGGTCAATATTCTTATTTTACCATATATTTTAATTAATTGATATATAGTGATATTCAATAATATATAAAGTTGTAAACAACATTAAAAGAAATAGAGTTTCTTGAACGATTAAACAATTTTAAAAAAATTATCAATGGGAGCCTATTCCTTGCATGGTCTTGGCCATTTGTTCAATATCGACAACATATTTTGTCACTTTGAGTTTGACAATTTTCTGAATGTTCAGGTGTTAGGCGACTACGCTGTGGATTTAGCACTGCTTTATCCAAAAGATGAAAGAAGAGCAAAAGCAATTTTCTTAAAACAGATGTAATAATTTGGAAGGGATGTCCAACAGCTGACAATAGCTGCAGACTTTTCTAGATTTTCATTTTCCAGAGACTTCCGTAGTTCAACACATTTTGATGTCCATAATTCTGAAGATCTGAAGTCAATCTGTTGCATTTCAAAGTCATCAATATCCATCCAACTAAATAGTTCCAACTGGGTAGTTTCCAAATGAAATATATCAGGCTTAATGAGATACGAAAATAAGGATCAATGAATGTGGAAGTCTTTACTTGTTTATCAAATTCTGCTTTGAGTGCTTCAATGTACGCTTGAAGCTCATCTACATTTACTTGAAATTGATTTTCAACTTTATACAAGAAACGTGAAGAGTCTGCGAGCCATTTGAAATTGCTTGGCGGGCCAAGTGTGGCACGTGTGCCATAAGTTACCGACCCCTGCCTTAGTTAGTTCTTTCCACTGTCATCATTAGGGTCGTCTCCGCAACGAAGGTTGGCTGCAACGGCACTGTAGTCGCATGTTATTTTATCACAGCTTTTACTTCCATGAAAATGTCAAGTAGTCCTATTCGCTATTCTCATGTATATTCTTGAACATTTCTAAATTTTATACTTTAACCAAAAAAAAATATCTAGACATTGAGATATGGTTCTATTGTGTCTTTGGTCACAAAACACTCATTAAAATCATATTTAGTCTGATAATTTTGAATATGTGCCAGGCAGTGTCAAAGGTCATGTAAACATTTAGACGTGCAAGAAATGCAGTCAAACACAAAAGAATTATCATTCGTATCAGGCTACCATTATAAGTATGAATATTTTTATTTAACCAAATTTAGACTGCATGACATAACATCATAGAAGCAATGCAATGCTGGAGATGAGACAGTAAGGAGAAATAGCTTTGGCTTTGGTGTACAGACATAATTTAATGATTGATCTGGAGCACACTCATTAATGAAGTAAATTAAATTTAAATGAAGTCTAGCCATTATTATTAGGCCATTCATTAATTAAATAATTGAGATAACACTTCCAACATGTGACATATATTGATGTTATCTCGCTGAGTAAAAGTAAATACTTCGCATATTATCATTACACTTACGGCTAAAATACATTTGTTGTGCTCCGATGGGTTTCTAGTTTCTGTAAGTATAAAAGGAAATGTCCCAGCAAAGTGCATGAACAAAAAATAGCATCTGCAAGGGAGACAGTTGTAATTGTGGCACTGTCTTCATGGTGACTGTGTTTTATATCTAGGAATTAATCAAAATGTTTAATTACTTAAATATGTTGCTCAGATGATGCCTAAGTAGATACAGCTTTTATTTCTTTGTTAGTGCTTCCATCTCTTCTCATATAAGGGGCATAAGACCCTATTTCATGATGCTTAACTTACACAAATCCATGAAGGGTCTGATAAGACGCACGACTTTTGCCAATTTCCAGAGCGCTGATACGGCCTGACAGAAGATGGACGAGACAAAAGGTGCGGCATTGCTGACACACTACACCGCACATATTTGTCAGAGAAATGTTGAGGCATATCAAGAAATCAGGAAAAAGATTATGGACATGTGTAAGAACTTGAGCATGGAAAAACATATGATAATCACAGTTGAGGAAATTAGAAGAAAAAGTTGAAGACACTGAAAAGTGTAAAAAGCACAACAGCAGGACCAGATATCATTAGATATGATGACATTAGTCAGAGAATTTTGAGGAGTTGGGAGAGTTGACGGACATGTTAAATAATAGCCTAGGGCACAGTAAAAGTAGACTGGTTGCATGGCTATTTAATCCCACTACCCAAACATGACAAGAATCACACCATGATACAAGGCTACAGAATAATAACAATGCAGAATGTATCAAATATATAGAGAAACAACAGATAAAATGGTTTGAACATCTTATGAGGATGAACGATCAACTTCCCGTAAGAGCTTATAACAAGATGGAACCAGGATACCTAGCCAAGGGAAGACCTAGGAAAAGATGGATAGGTAACATCAAAACCATCCTGAACAAACATGACCACACCTCAACCAGAGCAATACACCAGGCTCTGGAACGCAGACTATATCTCTTTCAAAAACCCATATGCTCTATGGCAAGTGTGGAAGCTACGACAACATCACCACTTGGGATAGACAATAGACATAGCCTGTATAAGGAAATAATCTATGGCAGGGGGCAAACAGAAACCAAAGTTGCAACTATTAAGAAGCTATATTATTTCCAGTGTCAGCATATGGTTGTGAGATGTGGGTAATGACATCTGCAATGGAAATGAAAATATCTGCATTTGAATTGAAGTTTTATAAAAAGATCTAAGAATTATATAGGCAAAGAGAAGATTCAACACAGATGTCTGCAAAGACCTAAACAAAGTTGACGATTGGTTCCTCAAAACCATAAAAATGCAAGTTAACACATTTCGGACACATGAAAAGACAGTAGGCTAGAAAGATTAATTATGAAGAAAAAGTTTCCAGGTTGGAGAACAAGATGCCACCAAAGACATTGATGAGTACTGGATATTGAAGACCTTTTGAATATAACAGAAGCAGTGCAGTTTGCACAGAACTGAGAGGCTTACTGAGTGACAGTGAGGATAATGTTCTTTAAAGGACATGTCACATGGATGTGCATTATTATAAAATTTGGATATTTTTTTGAAGTCATAATAGAAATAGTGTGCTCTATTCTCTGATTACCGCGACCTAAAATGTATGTCAGCTAACATAAACAAGCAGGCTTTACTCAGGGTTAAGGTTAGAAATAGTGACATTATATGTTTATGTGAACATATCCTTATCGCTTCAACTCTATATTTAGAATATGTATGCTCACAATCAAGACGTGCGGAAGATCTGCTATAATACATAATGAGTACATGATACAAAAATAGTTTTTGTTTTATGACAATGAAAATTATCCTCTCACATTGACAGAGACACATCATTCCTTTACAGAAAATGGTTTGGCTTATTCCAAGAATTCTATGCAAGGGCACTTCATATTGTGCAATGGTTAGTAATCTTTCCTGGAGACAGAATGTGGACAAATCAGCAATGTTTTGGAGACATATTGCAAGATCATTTGCCACAAATGATGATTCTACAGATTCTGGTTGGAAAAACAGTCCTGAGAATGATGCGTCTAACTCTGGTAAATTCTTTGTTTAGTTTGTAATTTTACGTATTACAATTAAAGATTTCTATGGCAAGGTTGAATATGATTTGGAAAAGTAAGACCAGTATTACAGTAAAACATCAATTTATACAGGTCACTAGTGTTGTATTCTTTTTTTACTGATGTGAAAGCCAAATACTTAATACAGAAATGTAAAGAAGGATCAGGTTTTTTAATGTAAGTGCTCCAGACATTTGTTAAAAATAAGTTATATAGTCATCATCATCATGTTACATATTCTCTCTAAATTGTGGTCTTCCTTATGGATTCTCTGAACACTCCTCAATTCTAAGTGAGTTGACTTACAGCAGTTCGAGACATGTTTAAGCAATCTGATATATCACTGCATCATTGTCGTCTTGGATGCCCTCTTTCCCTGTTACCGTCAACTCTGCCGTCAGCTATTAATCTTTCCATGCTGTTATGTCTCTTTATATAACCCAAAAAAAACAGCTTTCTTGTTAAGATGTTTTTAAGAAGTCAGCCCTCTTCGATGTTTATTGATCTTCTTGATTTGTCTTTTTATGTCCATGGTATACATAAAATTCTTCTGTAGCATCTCATTTCTAAAGCAGTGATTCTCTTTGTTATTGTTTTATTTATTATCCATGCCTCACAACTGTATATTTCAACTGGAAATATTCATATTCTGATCATACATAGTTTGGCTATGCTGCTGGTACCTTGCTGCTGGTATATAGATTACAAGACAAATATATTTGCCCGGCCCAAATAAACGAACTTGCAGGTAATCAAAAATCACTTTTGGCAGTGGTGAAACAGAGTAAATTGTTTGGTTTCTTCATGTAATGAGACATGGAACACTTTCACAAACTATTTTGCAAGGAATTGTTGAGGGAGAAAAGGCGGCTAAGAAAATCATGAATTGACAACACCAAGTAATAGTCTGGACATGATTTTTCAATACTTGTCCCAATGTCTGAAGACAATGGTGTTTCAAGAACATTTTGTGCTGATATCTTCATTGTTGCACTCCTACAACCTTGATGGGTTGTGTTGTTATTATTATTATTATTATTATTGATGTTGTTGTTATTATTAGTTATGTTTGTTTTGCGTTCGCTCCATTGTTACCAGCACGGATATCCGTGCGATTTCCGCCAGGAGCGTGATTACGTTGTGCCAGCGTTATGCGCCTGTAGGCCTAGCACATCCAATTTCGGCATGCCATGACAATTTGGGTGAGCTATCCTAGCCTGTGACAGCCTTCCTATCTGTCGCCAGATAGCGAATGTGTACTGACTCTACGCCGAGACGGTTTGTCCTTCACGTCTGTCCTGCATGAGGCATTCCGCAGCCAGTGAACTTGCCTCGTGTAATTAGACGTATTGTGCTCCACAGCCAGTGAACTTGCCTCGTGTAATTAGACGTATTGTGCTCCGCAGCCAGTGAACTTGCCTCATGTAATTAGACGTATTGTGCCCGTGCTCATCGGGTAATGAACCTTTTCTCGTCCTCAAGCCTGGTTCCGATTTAGGAAGAACTTGACAGAAGAGTTGGGCTTGGGCTCATTTGCCTTCTTAGCCGAAGCGTTGCTCGCCAACTTCGTGAGCTCCTCGTCCAAGTCTGAATCTGTACACATATTTAGGAACGTTAGGAACTTGTGTTTTGTTCTAGAGCTGGTCACCTCGGATTGCTATGCTTGTGCCCATCGGGTACTGAACCTTTTCTCTCCACGAGCATGCTTCCGGTATAGGAAAGACTTGACAGTAGAGTTGGGCCCTTGCTGGGATCACTGATAACTAGAAGCTTGTCTCGAGCAAACAATGCTTTAGTTTCAATTTAATTGAATCATTTTCCGTGCTCTTTGCACATAACGCTGCCTCTAGCGCTGTGCATCTTTCTCAGTGTACTCATTGTGCTTTTATTTTTATTGGGACATTTGCCTGCTTCGTACCGACTACATTGGCTGCCCTCCAATGCTTCTACTGAAGTTAGTAGCTTCACTGTGTGTCAACAGTGTTGCTGCATGTGTTGGCACAGAGGTGTCAGAGATATTGCCTGTCTATTTGCGGTCAAATTTCTTTCCTTCTGTTACCTTCACATTCACGGACATGATCCCCAAAAGGTTTAGCCAGAATCAGTACGAGCCGCTGTATTTCTGTTACCAGGGTGCGCCACGAGGAGGCACTTTTGGGATCTTGGTTATCTGTTAACCTTGGGTCTACCAAGAGCAATGCGTTCCCTTTGCACTCCATTATTAGTCATAAATATTAATATAAAGTAAAAGGTAACAATTATAGTATGAGGATTATCGATTAAATTACAGGACATGTTGTTTTTATGTGAAAGTTTAAACTTACAGACTAGTTAGCTCCATCTCCTTCACAGTAGTTCATTTGTGATTGTATACACTTATTCCAATCACTCCTGCCACTGAAGGAAGCATCTCTGGTAGGCACATTTTGGAATAACCCTCATTTGTCTCATTGGTTGAATAAACAAGAAAAAAAAGTCTCATGGAGCATGACCTGGTAAGTATGGAGGCTATGGAAGCAATAAAATATTGTGTTGTGTCAAAAATATGTTCGTTGTGATAGACTTGTGTGTGCGAGGGTATTATGATGGATCCAATTGCCTGTGTAATACTTCTCACAGCAATATCTGCATGTAGCATCAAGGACACATTGCAGTACTATTCAAACATCTATCAGAGCATAGGATTTCTTGCATAGTGCCATGTTCTTGTCAGTATGGTAGGTGGATGGTCACATCTTCAAAGGATGTGAGTCCACTTTTGAAACACCAGTGTTTTTTTTATATGGACCTAGCCAGGATTTTCTGAAAACTGGTTGCAACATTTTAAAAGTTTCAGAAGTTTTGTTCTAGACACAGCTAGAAATATATGCTTGCATACTGTTGAATATTGATGTCCATTTTTGAAAAGTGATGAAAATTACTAGGTCACCTCCGCTTATAGGATTATACACAGAGCATTTACGAAGTTACTGACTTCTAGCAAGGAAGAGTTGAGATGGAAGGAGAAGAGGCAGCAACAGTAAATCTTAGATTGGAAATATCAAAGAATGGCACAGACATGATTTTTCTACACTCATGCAAATAACTGAGGTCAGAGGTCATTCAATGGCTATTTGTACTGAAACCTCGAGTGTGACACCCCCTGACCCCGACGGGTTGCAAGTCTTATTATGATTAACCATCTCATGTATCTGTATTTTACCATCAGCTAATCTTTTATCTGTATCTTGTCATCAGCTAATCTTTTATTTGTATCTCACCATCAGCTAATCTTTTATCTCTATCTCGCCATCAGTGAATCTTTTATCTGTATCTTGCCATCAGCTAATCTTTTATCTGAATCTCGCCATCAGCTAATCTTTTATCTGTATCTCGCCATCAGCTAATCTTTTATCTGTATCTTGCCATCAGTGAATCTTTTATCTGTATCTCGCCATCAGCTAATCTTTTATCTGTATCTCGCCATCAGCTAATCTTTTATCTGTATCTCACCATCAGCTAATTCTTTATATGTATTTCATTATCAGCTAATCTTTTATCTGTATCTTGCCATGAACTAATCCTTTATATGTATTTCATTGTCAGCTAATCCTTTATATGTATCTCGTCATCAACTAATCGTTTATCTGTATTTTACCATCAGCTAATCTTTTATCTGCATCATGCAATCAGTTAATCTTGTATCTGTATCTCACCATCAGCTAATCCTTTATATGAATTTCATCATTAGCTAATTTTTATATTTATCCTATAAAATAGACAGGTACAAATCACCTTGGAAGATTCAGAAAGAAAAATGTCAAGATATTGAGGCAACAGTGTCCGAAAATGAAATACCCAAAGAAACAGATATTCTTATCATTGGGGGAGGAGTCATTGGTTCATCTGTTGCGTATTGGATGAAGCAGAAGAACTCAAAGACATCAAGTATTACAATTATTGAAAGGGATCCAGTGGTAAGAGTAATTGTCAGTCTTAATTGTGCGATAAAATTATAAAATATTGAAATTATTTTTAAGGTAAAATTATAAAATATTGAAATTATTTTTAAGGTAAAATTAGAAAATATTGAAATTATTTTTAATATAAAATTACTAGAAAGATTAATTCATTCATTAAGTTCTGTTCCCTCAATGAAGATCTGCTGCAACAAGTGTCCAACATCCCATGTCTCTTGCCTTGGTGGTGCACTCTGTTAGACTGTAACATGTCCTTCTTATGATGTTTCTTTCCCATATGTATTTCTGCTTACCTCTTGCTCGCCTCCTAGAAAGATATACAGAGAAATTGACTTACGACCTATGCAACTTACTACCATTCGACTTTATGACCACAATCACTAGCCATACATGGATTAAATTTCAGATTTATTTCTGCCTCATTTATCAGTTTAACAGCATTGTCTGCAATCATAGATGGTCATTAACTAAGGAAAGGGAAGCATGATGATATGATGATGGTATGTTGCTAGTTGGCATCATAAATTTCTAAGAAATAACACAGTCACACTCAATAACCATAGGTTCATTGACTTCCTCAAACGTGGCTAAAGCTTGTTGATTGGAGAGCCCTTTAGAGTTTGAAAATGTGAACTTCGCAAACATTACCCAGCGGGCTTACTACATTTACTAAAATATTGTGTTGTGTCAAAAATATGTTCGTTGTGATAGAATTGTGTGCGAGGGTATTATGATGGATCCAATTGCCTGTGTAATACTTCTCACAGAAATATCTGCATGTAGCATCAAGGACACATTGCAGTTCTGTTGAAACATCTATCAGAGCATAGGATTTCTTGCATAGTGCCATGTTCTTGTACAGTTTATGCAGTGTTTTTTGTAAACCTAGTGATGTAAAAATAAGAAACAAAATGGTGTAGAGATGATACAAATGGCACAAAATGAACATCGAATTTTATGATTTATAACAATAATACAAGAAATTTATGATATAATTTAACTTAAATATTTTTATAACATCACCTCACATAACCGTACACATAGCCGTACACATAGCGTACTCAACTTATGACTAAATCATGTTACAACCAGTCTGTTGGAACAGATCGTGGTCGTAAGTTGAGTACTAGCTGTACTTACCTTAACACTTTACTGATCTTCATTCCAAAATATACTTATCTTCCATTACCAAGGACATTTGCACATTTTTTAGATATTAACATAACCATCTTGAAAAGTATGTATAAAATCTATCACATGCCATAGAGCTTTGAAATTGTCAATGTGTTATAATGAATGTTTGCATTTTACAAATAAATTTGAAAGTCCCAGAGTTATTTCAAGAGTGAAATTCTACTTATTGTAATACTGGGTGTAATTTTAGGATTCTAAGTGTGAGGATTAGTTAATAGTGTTTTCCCACATTGAATACAAGTGTAAGAGATACTGCCAAATGAAATTCTTCATATATCGAAAAAAGCTAATTTTTCAGAATTTTGAATATTTCAAGAATAATACTCGTAAACCTGGTCAACAGACTGTATTATGTGGGTGCAGCCATTTTAGAATAATGTGCTATTCTAGATGAGTTAGTCTTAGTAATATTATCACTATGGTTGCTATATTCCTTGAGTCAAATAAGCCCTGTTAGATAAAGTAGCGAAAGAAAGTGAAAACAAAGACCTCAGTTTGAAAAATAAAAAACAGAAATAATGGTTGTCTCGAAGAGACATACACCACCAAGATGCAACATAATAATTAACGACACAAAATTAACACAAGTTGAAAAAGTGAAATATCTTGGCACCCTAATAACATCCAAAGGTCGATGCTCAAGTGAGATTAAGAACCCAACAGCACAAGCCAAATCAGCATTCTAAAAAAATGAGAATCATTTTGTCCAATGGAAGTCTATCAATGCAGACCCGAATTTGAGTGATGAGATGTTATATCGAACCAATTCTTTTTTTATGGATGTGAAGCATTTTTGTAAACAAAAAAATTCAAAGTGAATTAGAGGCTACAGAGATTTGGTTTCTGAGTAGAATGCTGAAAATGCCACGGACAACTAAGAAAACTAATGCAGAGATTCTCACTGATGCCGGCGTAAATATATCACTCATATCAACATTAGGGGCAGACAGTCAAGGTTTCTAGGGCATGTGCTGAGAAGAACACAGCTTGAACACTTAATAACCACTGGAAAGATCAAGGGGAGAAGAGAAAGGGGACGACAAAGAGAAAAGTTGCTAAATGGACTAGTATTGTGGTACGGTAGAAATTCACCAACAGAGCTTATTGACAACACAAGAGGCAGAGAGTCATGGAGAAACATGATCGCCTACGCCACTCGGCATGGCACTTGAGTGATTGATTGCCTTGAGCAGATTATTTAATGTCTTTTTCTCTCTTGAGCATATTGCTTAATGCCTCTCTATTTTGAGTAGAGTTTTTAATTGCACCGATGTGTTGAGTAGAGCGTTTAATGCACCGATGTGTTGAGTAGAGCATTTAATGCACCGCTGTGTTGAGTAGAGTGTTTAATGCACCGATGTGTTGAGTAGAGCGATTAATGCAGCGCTGTGTTGAGTAGAGTGCTTAATGCACCGATGTGTTGAGTAGAGCGTTTAATGCACCGATGTGTTGAGTAGAGTGTTTAATGCACCGATGTCTTGAGTAGAGTGTTTAATGCACCAATGTGTTGAGTAGAGTGTTTAATGCACCGATGTGTTGAGTAGAGTGTTTAATGCACCGATGTGTTGAGTAGAGTGTTTAATGCACCGATGTCTTGAGTAGAGTGTTTAATGCACCGATGTGTTGAGTAGAGTGTTTAATGCACCGATGTGTTGAGTAGAGTGTTTAATGCACCCATGTGTTGAGTAGAGTGTTTAACGTGTATTCTCCGTACATACGTATCCACACAGCAGAATGTCTGAATTTCTTTGCTTTAAAAAAAAGCTCTGATGAACAGCTTGTCCCATCGTACTATCTTCCCCCATTCATGAAATTTCACTAATAAATACAAATATGTCTATCTGTAGTATCTGGACATTCACACAATAAAAAGCCTAAAAGAGCAATGCCATAAAGGGAAGCATCCCTTCCAGTCTCATGAAACCGTTTGTATATTTGAGCTTATTTCCCTTGTACTTCTGTGGGAAAACCTGTGCTTGGACTTCTAGCTCAGTGAGCAAAAATAATAGAGACTCTTGTTTATAGTCATGCCGTAGAAGACGACAGATACAATTTGGGGGATCATTGTCACATCTTGTCTACATTTCTGACTTTTCTTCTCTATTGAATAATCCCAACGGATGACGAAGAGATGCGGGCCAGGGTATATTGTATCTTTGTCCTTTTGTGGTTGATTTTCTAGGTCATGAGGAATGTTAGATCTGCCATCACTGAGGTTGAGTCAAATCTGACTGAAGAATTATAAAGCTGTTGGCCCAGAAGTGTGTGCTATACTGCTTGCAGGACGTGGTAATCATGGGATACTAGCGAACCGGAATACATTCCTTTGGTGACAAAACATGCTTCCTTAAACCTCACTTACACACAAAGATGCCTATGAGACAACCTTACATGTTACTTCAGTTACACACAAACATGCCTATGAGATAACCTTACATGTTACTTCACTTAACACAGACATGCCTATGAGACAACCTTACATGTTACTTCAGTTACACACAAACATGCCTATGAGATAACCTTACATGTTACTTCAGTTACACACAAACATGCCTATGAGATAACCTTACATGTTACTTCAGTTACACACAAACATGCCTATGAGATAACCTTACATGTTACTTCACTTAACACAGACATGTCTATGAGACAATCTTACATGTTACTTCAGTTACATACAGACATGTCTATGAGATAACGTTACATGTTACTTTAGTTACACACAGACATGCCTATGAGACAACCTTTACATGTTACTTCAGTTACACACAGACATGCCTATGAGACAATCTTACATGTTACTTCAGTTACATACAGACATGTCTATGAGATAACGTTACATGTTACTTCAGTTACACACAGACATGCCTATGAGACAATCTTACATGTTACTTCAGTTACACACATACCTGCCTATGAGACAATCTTACATGTTACTTCAGTTACACACAGACCTGTCTATGAGACAATCTTACATGTTACTTCAGTTACACACATACCTGCCTATGAGACAATCTTACATGTTACTTTAGTTACACACAGAGATGCCTATGAGACAAACTTACATGTTACTTTAGTTACACACAGACATGCCTATAAGACAACCTTACATGTTACTTCAGTTACACACAGACATGTCTATGAGATAACGTTACATGTTACTTCAGTTACACACAGACATGCCTATGAGATAACCTTACATGTTACTTTAGTTACACACAGACATGCCTATAAGACAACCTTACATGTTACTTCAGTTACACACAGACATGTCTATGAGATAACGTTACATGTTACTTCAGTTACACACAGACATGCCTATGAGATAACGTTACATGTTACTTCAGTTACACACAGACATGCCTATGAGATAACCTTACATGTTACTTTAGTTACACACAGACATGTCTATGAGATAACGTTACATGTTACTTTAGTTACACACAGACATGCCTATGAGATAACCTTACATGTTACTTCAGTTACACACATACCTGCCTATGAGACAATCTTACATGTTACTTCAGTTACACACAGACCTGTCTATGAGACAATCTTACATGTTACTTCAGTTACACACATACCTGCCTATGAGACAATCTTACATGTTACTTTAGTTACACACAGAGATGCCTATGAGACAACCTTACATGTTACTTTAGTTACACACAGACATGCCTATAAGACAACCTTACATTTTACTTCAGTTACACACAAAAATGCCTATGAGACAAACTTACATGTTACTTCACTTACACACAGAGATGCCTATGAGACAACCTTACATGTTACTTTAGTTACACACAGACATGCCTATAAGACAACCTTACATTTTACTTCAGTTACACACAAAAATGCCTATGAGACAAACTTACATGTTACTTCACTTACACACAGAGATGCCTATGAGACAACCTTACATGTTACTTTAGTTACACACAGACATGCCTATAAGACAACCTTACATTTTACTTCAGTTACACACAAAAATGCCTATGAGACAAACTTACATGTTACTTCACTTACACACAGAGATGCCTATGAGACAACCTTACATGTTACTTTAGTTACACACAGACATGCCTATAAGACAACCTTACATTTTACTTCAGTTACACACAAAAATGCCTATGAGACAAACTTACATGTTACTTCACTTACACACAGAGATGCCTATGAGACAACCTTACATGTTACTTTAGTTACACACAGACATGCCTATAAGACAACCTTACATTTTACTTCAGTTACACACAAAAATGCCTATGAGACAACCTTACATGTTACTTCACTTACACACAGAGATGCCTATGAGACAACCTTACATGTTACTTCAGTTACACAACTGAATGGAACTTGTGCTTTTATTTGAAACATTGATGTCAAGAGGCATGCCCCATTCATGCCAACTCCTTGACGTGGAGATGGGGCTTAGTCCAGCCAACAGAGGCTGGAAACTAAGATTGGTCATGCCAACCCAATATCGAGCAGGGTCACAATCCTGCCCAAGCAAGCACAGGTGCTGAAGTCAGAGATGCCAGGCCGAGAGTCGCACCAGCAACCATGGTATCATGCAACCCGAATAGTTGACACTAAAGCAGTTAAAATGGAAGAACACTGGTCCACAGAGATGGATATCCACAGAAAGATGTTTGGGAGCACTAATGAGCTTTCAAATACAGCAGCATTTATTAATATGACAATCAATACAAGGTAACTGCGTGAAACGTAACAACAATTAGACTTACGTAAAACACAGGTTTATATATCGCTTCAATGAGACACTACAGACTATAACTAAAACTAGTAGGTAATGATGCGCACACAACAAATCATACAAATTACATTACACAAATCATATTCGACTTTTCAACCAAAAGGTCTTTATCAAGACACAAACAAAACATCAAAAGACGACGAATGGAAAAATTATCACAACAAAATTTATGAAAACAGTTATGATAAAAAGGATAAGGGCGGAAATAGTTGACGTTTCGATCATACGATCTTCGTCTGAACAGATATATAATAATAAAATAGCAAATAATATTAAGTAAATAAATAATAGTAAATAATAAGAAATATAAGTTAAAAACATATTTGAGAAAATAATAAAACTAGTCCATGTAACAGCTGGCAAAAGAAGGAAATGAATTTATACAATTTTTGCAGTATGTTCATAATTTAAATAGTGCGCGCCATAAAATGGCTCACCATAAAGAGATGTTGGAAGACCTAAGATATGAAACCAGAATTAAATTCAACCACAAGGTACAAGAATGAGACACAATAGAACAAAGCTGCATGCCCGACATATATACAAGATTGAACCAATGGATAAGGACACAGTCGACTAGCAATAATAGGCCAAAGTAAAAGGAAAAACGCAAGAATGAGACATCAACAAAATTGCCATAATATATATATATATATATATATATATATATATATATATATATATATATATATATATATATATATATATATATATATATATATATATATATATATATATATATATATATATATATATATATATATATATATATATATATATATATATATATATATATATATATATATATATATGTAACATAAAGAATTATAGCTTTTGGCAATTCTAAGTACATTTGGTAACAAATGAAAAATATGTATGGGACAGAATGGGGAATACACACTGATGTTCGTTCGTCCATCACAAGTAATGATGACCATTTGTTACATCCACTTTTGAAAATTCACTTAGAGTTATGTCCTTGATTATGAGTTCGTAGATAGCTAATAAGCCCTACTCTAGCTGTAAATGTTCTTGGACAGTTCGGACATGGAATGACGACTGTAGACGTATCTTGGTCTATCTGTGACTTTGTAGCTGCTCTCCGCTGTTGAGCTGCTGCATTTCTTTTCTTTCACAAGATGATGCGCTCTTTTTTATTCTAGAACGCCATGTAGATCTATTTTGTGCAAGTTCTTCCCATGTATCGTGGTCTATTTCAAAGGCTTTCAGTGAGTTCTTTAACGAGTCTTTGTAGCGCTTCATTTGGCCACCTTGAGATCGTGTATCCTTCTCCAGCTCACCATAGAGAAGTATCTTTGGCAGATGATGGTCTGGCATACGCACGAATACACACTACCAACAAACGCATAGTTTACCAGGCATCCTTATTATCATTACTTCTTTATGCCTGTGAAGCATGGACAGTATACGACAGACACACTAGAATACTAAACCATTTCCACTTACGCTGCTTCGTAAGATACCCAATATACATTGGTGAAATAAATATCAGTCAGTGAGATACTGATGCAATCGAAATCTGTAAGCATGTACACACTGTTGATGAAGGCATAGACACGCTGGGCAGGATACATGGTCCGAATGAAAGATCATCGCCTGCCAAAGAATTTGCTATATGAAGAATTTCAGGCTGGCTCCCGCAAGACCGGAAGACAGAATAAGTGTTTTAAAAACACCCTTAAGGCATCACTGACTCACTTCTACATAGACAGAAAATCATGGGAGAGTCTTGCACAAAACAGATTCGACTGGCATCGCAGAATCAAGAGTGGTGTAACCTGGTCTCAAAGGCATGTCTGTGTGTAACTGAAGTAACATGTAAGGTTGTCTCATAGGCATGTTTGTCTGTAAGTGAAGTAACATGTAAGGTTGTCTCATAGGCATGTTTGTGTATAACTGAAGTAACATGTAAGGTTGTCTCATAGGCATGTCTGTGTGTAAATGGAGTGCAGAGAACCTTAGATAACCTGTTGCGCAGCAATAACATGCTAAAGAAAGGTACGAGCTGCTTAATGTCTCACATAATTTTCCGTCTTCTGTTGGCGAGACTCTCGGCACGGTGCTTTTCTCTTAAATGTATCTAGAAAAATGTATGTTTCCACATCTCCGCCAACGACTTAAATAGGATATACTGTACTGTACAGAGAAGACATATAGTTAATGGAAAAACCGCCTTCTCCAATGACTATTTGCCTGTTCTAGTGATTTCATTCGCTGTCGACACAATGTATAGTTATAGTGACCAATGAAAATCACGAGAAAAATAAATGAGTAATTTTAGAAGGATATTGTCCCATTAGCAAATAGGTCTTTTATTGACGGATGTCTCGACTAGACGCTAATGTATTCACGCTTGGTCATCCAAATACATAATAAGATCATGCTACGACTTTCCAAAAAGTGGCGGTTGTCAAAAAAATTTGCCAGCATGTTTTGCCAATTGTTCAAGTGTATAGCTGGAAAATGTCTGAGTCCTGTGTATACCAAACCCTTCTCCAGAATAATCTTGCGCGCTGAGCTCACGGAGCGTAACTTATCTTTGTTTATCCTTTTTCCGTGCGTTTCTTTGGCTGCAACACAAAGCACACGCACAGCGACCAATAATTAATCAGTGACAAGCCAAGATATGTGACGTTGTGTGAGATCAACGGGAAGTACTATTGTGGAGAAGGGCTTATGGTGACCTTCTTTAAACGGGAATGAGTGCAGCATCACTGCTAGATGTCATGATTTTCATTAGTCATTTAATTACACATTATTTCGCTAGCCAATGAAACATACATACATACATAGTCGGATTAATCTTACGCAGTTACGTAAATGGGTTAGCACTCCGGTTGTCTTAAAGAAGGTCGCGACTTGGTATTTCCTGTAAGGGTAATTATCGACTCTTTTGACGTCGTAGCCAAGACCCCTGACAGTAGAAGACCTCCGTACAGAATTAATTAGGGACTTCGTTTGTTACGTTTTTTTAAATTATTGTCGTGAATTTTGGTTGCTCAATATTTATACATTTGGAGTTGTATACCAAAAATAGTCAAGGCGACTCCAAGTATATAAATAGTGACTAACCAAAATCACGGAAATAATCAAAATCATAACGAATGAAGTCCTTAATTAATTATGTGCAGAGGTCTTACAAGTACAGTCTACGGTCATACTGTAGCATGATCTGAACTAAGATTTTATTCTGTGATTTTAGCTACAGAAAGAACTTATGTTGTGTTGCTAGTCTACAAACGTACTGCAATATTTACGCATTTAGGTTCATCATATCCGATTTCGGCATGCTTTTAGTTCATATAATTTTATCTAATCAATGATATATTTCCAGTCTGTCGACGGAAGTGGAAAGTTTGTCGAGTATATGCCGGTAAAGGTGTATTACCCACTTTGTTCTTGAATATTAGACTAATCTTCCGTGAGTGTAGGTTTCGAGAGTGGAAATGATAGTCAGTAGTATTGAACTTTGGACAACTACCTGCATTTCGAACAAGGTGTTCATCAGCTGGTGAATTAGTTTCTTGTTCCAATACAGATCACCAATATATTACGTTGAATCTTTTGCCAAAACGGTCCACTATACACTGTGTCTGTGTGTGTTAAACCTTTCACCATCTGAGAGGTTAATTTCATGTGTACAAACCAAAAACTGAGCTCAAGATTCGCCTTTCTCACACAAACACACTTAACAACAAACGAAGATGGTCTAAAGCAAATTTTACTATCAACAAAAAAAAACTATACGGTCAAGCCTAAAACTTATCTTACATAAGAGGAAAACTAAAATTATGACAACGAATAAAGTGAACGTGCAACCAAAGATAATAATTGACAATTTCGAACGTAACAAATATGGAGTATTATGGTATAAATACCTCAAGAGGGCTTATAAATCCGAGAAAAATTTCAATGGAAACATTGAAATTGGCCCAAAATAAATCTTTGGCAAGGTACCAGCAGCTTAGGCAAACTATGTATGATCAGAACATGCGCAATATACGGCTGTGAGGCACGGACTTTAAATAAAATAGTAGCACAGTGAATCGTGCTTTCGGAATGAGATGCTACAGAATAATGTTACGTATACTAAGGACAGCTAATAAAAAAAAGACAAATCAAGAAGTGTTAAGATCAATAAACGTCTAAGAGGGCTGGCTCCATAACAACATCATAACAAGAAATCTGAGTGGTTTTTTGTGTGTTTTTGTCATGTAAAGAGACATAACAACATGAACAGATCAACGGCTGAAGATAGAGTTATCGGTAACAGGGTAAGAGGGCGCCCAAGGCGACGATTGTGCAGTGATATATAAATTGTTCAAACAAACCTCCGGCTGCGGTAGGAATTTAGGAAAAATTTGGGTGAAACCTCTCCCTTAACAAAAGTTATGTAAAATCCCTCCCGTAACAAAATAAAGCCCCCCCCCTTTTAACAAAATGTTGATAAACCCCACTCTTAACAAGATGTTGATAAAACCCCTCCTTTAACAAAAGGTGGAAAAACCACTACCTTACGGGGTTAGACTTAACCAAGAATTTCTTTATTTTTTTTAAAATCACTTTTTTATGCTTATCTAAACAAGTTACATGTTCATAAACCTCAGAGTACCTATTGCCTTACATAGTTTACATGTTCATAAACCTCATAGTACCTATAGCCTTACATAGTTTACATGTTCATAAACCTCATAGTATCTATAGCCTTACATAGTTTACATTTTGTGTTTATTGGCTAAAGTTTTTGTATTACAGCGATTTAAAATTGGTACGGGTATCCGTGGAAATAACGGCTAGTATAGTCTTTATTTTTGCGTCTGTAATTTTTGCCGAACAATGACATATTTCTTCGATGTTTACTTCATATCTTACACATTCTGTAACCTAGACTCATGAAATTTTCAGTGAATGTGCATATATTGACAAACTCGTGATTCCTCGGGTCTTTATCAACATCAACCATTGAGTCACCGAAACGGTCATTGTGCATACATTTCATCATTAGGCCTATTTGTTTGGCGGAGTAGTGACCAAGCATCTACGAGCTTCAAGTCTGTAGAAATCTAGTTAAAAGACGGATCACTCCCTCCGGGATAATTTTCAAATCTCTGCATGAAATTGGGTGAATGACTCTGTTTAAGTAACCCTTACCCCCACCTTCCCTTCCAATTTACTTAAGACGCATCTACGACCCTGACGTGCTTACCAGAAGTGCACCAACGTCGGTTCAAACCGATTCACCAATTAACAGATACTTTAAAACATAATAAAATATGTATTGTATTGAACAATTAGTCACTAGTACGATGATAATAGATATAAAGGTGATGCTGAAATCATCCACTTAACTATGAGCAAATACATTGTGACAGCCCATATACTTTCTGACAAAAGGACAAATCCTCTTCATTAGGTGTCACCAGTACTTGTCGTATACGTTTCGTTGATTCAAGAGAAGGTTGTGTTGGGAGCGCATATGGATGGATGCATTCTTACTACTGTTTAGTCCCAGAAAAGAGATCACAGGATCTACTTGTCATGCATTTATTGTCATACGTTGAAGTTCATTGGACTAATACACACATTTTGTTTTTAGCTTTCACAGCCAAAAGAGTTTCAAACATAACTATTTACTGCGCATAGGTCAACTTTCTTTCACGTTATATGGTTTTAAAAAAAAATACAAAATAATACGATAACTTGTGATAATTATAATTTAATTTTATACAAATGTTAACATTAAAGTAAATTAATAGTGCGTTCTATTTAGACAAATACTATGTCCAGAATGTATTCCTATTGAACGAAGATAAATGCACAGCTGGAATTGTATCCGAAACGAAAACTCTGCAGTTTTAACATTTGCGCGCCACCCCTACAATTCCATGGCAGTTTGGACACCAGTGTGTGACGTCTTTCGTGTACTTGACGCAAAATGGAATAAGACAACAGCCGAACCAACATCTGTTGAAATAATTATCAATAATATGTTTAATTACTAATATAATACGAAGATTTATTGCTGGTTGCATATTCTGTTCAAGACGTAGCAATCAACCAAACATTCTTTAACTGTATTGATTTTCTAGGTAATATAAATACGTTCAGTAGGTTTCCATTGCGTATGGCTTACAGGCGGATGTACAAATGCATTCAGCGGCGTTTAAATCTGGTACATTGACCGCCCTAGACTCGCTATGCATCACCCCGTCACAGAACCGGACAAAAGTCTTTATAATGGTTTCAAATAACACGAAAAGGAACGTTACTTTTCTTCTACTATTAGAAGGTTAATATCGTCCTTGCGTTGCCTGGGTCCGATAGGGGAACAAAGAATAGCGACACTGTTACCTGAAGCTAAACTGCGATAGATGGCCGATACTATAATATTAATAAGACCCATAAATCCAGTGACGTAGCGTGGGTCAATGGCGCCCGTGGCGAAGTTCATAATTTTCCGCCCTTGTGACATTAAAAAAATATGCCAGTGGTTGTGAAAGACTGGACGAAAATAAATTTGCCGCCCTCCCGATGATGCCGCCCTGGGCGGTCCGTACCTCCGCCCCCTCGCTACGCCACTGCATATACCTTAGGAGTCGTATGGGTGCTACGCAGGATATATCAGCACAAAAATCCAGGAGTATTGGCTGACACTGCGAGAAGATAGAAAACAGAAGAAGCATGTGTCCAAGTTACTAAATCGACGCTAACTCCATTGTATTTTAACACTGATGCAGTGACAATCATCATCAAGTACAGGTTTTATGTTTCGGGTCTCAAATATGTCATGATGGCAGCTGGGGAAATAAGATCAAATTAAAACTTGAGGTTGCGATGGCTGCCATGATGAGTTTGAATACGATTGGGAAAAGTAAGATCATTATCACAGCAAAGATTGACCGTATGTTGCCGGGTTCAAAAAAGGAAGCAAAGAATAGCGGTACTGTTACTTGCGAGGAATGTCGAAAGAGGCACCTAAGAAGGTTTGAGGGAATAGAGTTGTCTGTCCCATATCTTTGGGGTAAAAGTGACCCATATACCATGCTGAAGTCGGATGTGTCAGGCCGAAAGACGCATATATAGCAGCTAAATTGTAAATCATGACACAATGCTTCCGTTCTCTGGACTACATTCTGTTAATTTGCAGACTATGAAAATGAACGAAGACAAAAACCGTAAAGATTAATCTATTTTGGCTAGTGCTAAATATATATTTTATACGGGTGTAAAAGCTGGACATTTAATGCAGACACGGGAAGAAGGATTCGGGTTTTTGAATAAATGTTCGGGGTGCAAAGGGAAAGCAATGCTCTCCGCGGACCCAGGGTTAGCAGATAACCAAGATCCCAAATGTACCTCCTCGCGGTGCACCCTGGAAACAGAAATACAGCGGCTCTCGCTGATTCTGGCTTAATCGATTTGGAGATCGTGTTCGAGAATGATGAGGTAGCAGATGGAAAGAGATTTGACTGCATAAGAGACAGACAATATCTCAGACACCACCAGCATCACCACATGCAGCGGCACTGTCGACATACAGTGACGCTAGTCAGTCCAGTCCGAACATTGGAGGGGCGGCTAATGAAAAAGACACAAAAAGGTAGATGCATGGCGAGAGACGAATAGATTTCATACTGAGTACAATGAAAGGGAAGAACAGCGCCAGAGGGCAGCGCCAACTGCAAATAGAAAGTGAAAAGTTCCAAGGAAATGGGAACTACAAGCTCTGTTAGCTCGAGTCGAGCTTCTAGTTACATGTGCTCCTTATGGGCAGAGACCCAGACCCAATCGTGGGCGTCCGGCAAAGCAAGAAGACCCGGCCTAACTCTAATGTCGAGCCTTCCTATACCGGAAACATGCTCGCGAAGAGAAGGGGTTCTGTACCCGATGAGCTTCAGGCACAAAAAGGACAACTATTTTAGTCCTGGCCCAACTCTACCGTCAAGTTTTCCTATACCGGAGATATTCTTACAGAGAGAAAGGGTTCAGTACCCGATGGGCTCAGGCACTATTGGGACTAGGTCGCTCAGCTCGAGAACGCCTTTCTCTCAAACGCGTGGTATGAGACTCGAACTTGGGCGAGGTGTCCACGATGTCGGTAAACGACACCTCGGCTAAGAAGGCGAAAGAGCCCGGGTCCAGCTCTTCTGTTGAGTTCTTCCTCTTACGGAACCATTCTTGCGGACGAGAAACGGTTCAGTACCCGATGTGCACAGGCACAGTACGTCCAATTTCACGAGACAAGGTCATAGACGGTGGAACACCTCGAGGTAGACGTGAACGACAATCGATTCGGCGAAGAGTCACTACACACCCGCGTGCCCGGCGACAGATAGGCTGTCACGGACTAGGGAAGCCTACCTGAATTAAAGGCATAACGAAAACGGATGTGCTGGACCTTGGACGTTCAGACCACAGAGTGGCTAACCGAGGTGCAAATAACACAGTTTTACTGTGAAACTTGCAGCATAACGTACATCACGCTCCCCGGCGGAAATGACACGATATATTCGTTGTGGTTATATGAGAGTGAACGCAGAAGTAGAAAAGTTCTACAGACGTTTGTTAAACATGAATTATATATAACACACGACGAATATATTCACCCGGAAGCAAATAAACACACCTACAAGAGATCAAGAACCCCTTGTGGCTGTGGTGAAATAGCGTAAATTTGTTTGGTTTGGACATGTAACGAGACACGACCCACTGTCTAAATTATTTTGCGAGAAACAGTCGAGGGTTGAGGCGAAAGAGGCGGTCTAAAAAAATCCTGGAATTACAACATCAAGGAATATTCTGGGTATGATTTTTCAACACTCGTCCGAATGTCTGATAAGGACAGTGCTGTTTGGAGAGCGTCTTGTGTTATCGACAGTGTGGCAACTCTATTACCCTTACGAGGTATGAGTTTTACTATTATTATTAATACTACATGTTTCTTAATGTATAATACATATTGATGGTTGTCTATGATTATTACTGAACAATATTATTAGTAAACATAGTAACATTTATTTAAAAAAATTATACGTTAGAAACGGGGGGGGGGTGTGAAGGGGAGCGGAAGACAGATATAAGTAAGAAGGGTTGCAGCAATATACAAAACACACCAACAACATAACAACAGAAATAGATAAAGTTTGCGACTAAAAATCTTTCATCAGGACGTCTGATGAAGACTTTTTAGTCGATGTCCTGATGAAGACATTGTAGTTGAAACGTCATCTGTTTCCGTTTCTGTTGATGCCGTTAGTGTGTTTTCTTAACTTGTTGCAGCACTCCTTACGTATTTCTTTATTTTTTCTTGTTGTTCTGTGTTGCACCAGCCCTTACATCGCTAGTACGTTGGGTTGTTCCCTAATAATGGGCATTTATCCCAATAAGGTAGCCGACGAGATAAAGAGAATTGATGTCAGCTGAAGGCAACTGGTTAAAACCTCGATCGCTATGTTACAATTTGTTTTCTATGACTAAGAATTCACTTATTAGTTAGTTAGTGGAGAGATTATCATCACTGCACGCATAACACATCCATATGTGCTTCGACATCCCACTGAGTACATCCGTAATTACACGACGACTGACATTTTCCAGCTAACTATTGGTTAACAAACATTCCGTGCCCTCCATAATAATGTTCATTTTTTGCCACGCCACATTTCAAGCATACCTCCTTTATTCTGGATATGAAAACAAGAATCATCATTTAATTTCGTATGATCGTGCAGTTTCTCTAAAAGAATTCAAAATGTCGGCGCGACCCATTGCCCTGTTACTCGATACAGTTGCAGATCTATCCAATCTACTCACTCTCTCATTGCCTCGATTTGTTCATTTATTGAACGCACAAAACTGTAATAAGTAATCTCATCTCTATGAATGTATAACTCACCCAGTAAGACATAGTAACACTGCTACACCCCAAGCAAGAAGACCAGATTCATAGGAGGTACATGTCTTGACTGTATGTAAACAGTGCTGGCACACAATAGTAACCGGTTCGTAATCGTAAAGTTGAATGTCTCCCGACTTATTGATTCTAGATGCACCTAGGAAATAAAAAACATTAATACTAGATCACGGATGTTAGTAAAGTGCTGTGTAAAGATGCAAAGAGTGTTGTTTTCATAAATATATGACGTTATTGATTATTTTTCAAGACGGATATAGGAGTGCGTCAGGGTTGGTACTTTTCCCAATACTTTTAAACATATATTGTGATTATATAATGATATAAATATTTATAACGCATCAAAATATCTCCATACATAAATAACTATTGGCGGTAGTCCACTTTGCAACTTGGGATACGCCGATTAGATCAAATTCTTGGCTTATTCCGAATCTGAACTCCAAGAACTCACCTCAAAGTGGGAAGATATCAGTCGGAAATATGACATTGAAATTAGCATTGATAAAATCAAGCTATTGGTATCTAGTGGTATCAAGCATATTGACTGAAATGAAATAGAAGTTAAAAGGAGAATAGGAATGACTAAAAGTACATTCAATGACATGAGGAAAGTATTAACATCTGAACACATTACAAACAAGGCAAAAATAAGAATTATAAAATTCTACATCTATTCTATATTAATGTATGGCTCAGAAACATGGACAATAAATAAACAAATAGAAGACATAGTAAATGACATTGAGATGTGTATATATAGAAGAATAGGGATAACATCATGGAAAGATAAAAAAACAAAAAGGTTCTAGAAACACTTCATATGACGAAAGAATTAAGATCAAACAAATAGAATATTTTGGGAATAATAAAAGATCTTGATGAAGACCTTACTTTGAGGGTGAAGTCGACGGGAGGCGAACAAGAGGTCGGCAGAGATACAAGTGGGAGTGTAACATCACCATATGGACAGGTTACAATCTAGCAGAGTGCACTACCAAAACAAGAGACGGAATTTTGGAGGTCTGTTACAACGAACTTTTAGTGGATAATAATGATGGATTTAAATTCGTCAGTAATATTTTTACTATCCAATGGACAGAGATGATCTAATCATTGACTATCTCTAAGTCGGCCGTGTAAGTCGGCCCTGCATTTTTTTCACTTTTCTCACTCGAACTGTGTTGCAAACATCAACTGTGCAGGAGACTACACGGCAGAGATAAGGATGAGACTGGCAATGGTGTATTGTAAAATAACACGGTTGAAAAACATATGGTAAAACTACAAAATTGAAACGAAACTGCTAATGCTATGAACTTTTATTTTTCCAGTTGCAACATACGGCTGTGAAAAATTGGCCTTAATTTTAAGTAAAATAGTGACAAAGAAGATCAACACCTTTGAGATGAAATGCTACAAAAAGTTACTTAGAATATCATGGAAGAAAAAAAAAAGAGAAACTCAGATATTATAAACACAATGAAGATTCCAGAATGTTGTTTACTAAACACAATAGGAAAAAGAAAACTACACCTGTTTGGTCATATAAAGAGACACAACTGTTTAGAAAGACAAATAATGGAGGAATAGCAGCTGGGAGGAAGAGGAAAGGAAGACCAAGAAGACGATGGATTGACATTAAAGGTAAGATGAATACGTCGTTAGCAGCATGGCCCAAGACAGAGAGGGGTTCAGAGAGTTCATCAGAAAGACAACGTTCTGAAAAGAATACGTCACATGACACACTGCGTATTATCAGGACCTATGTATTTTTACCTGAGATTACATAGAAGGACAAGAAAAACGAAAATGTCGACCAAGTGAAGTTTAAGTACTTTTTAGAATAAAGATTACCATAATGTACAATATATAAAACTGTACATGGCGGAACTCTGCTTCGATTGAGCGGAATAATGTGTTATCTGGGAGCCGAGAAGGGAATGATGGGACAGCAGACTATGATCAATCGGCAGAGCGGACTAGGGAGCCGAATAGAGAATGAAAGGGGAGCCGAGTAAATTGGGCCACAACGGGGATCGAAGCCGCGATATACTCCGTACGGGTCTAAAACGGATCCCCTGTAATTATGGGCGACCCTCCCTTTCCTTCCCCGTCGTCTCCGTAACGGGGGAAGGTGGAACCACACGGCTTTGCTGAAATTACATTACTGTCGGTGTAATTTTTTTTCTTTCTAATACGTTTGATTTCATTAGTTTGTTTCTTGTATTCTTCTCTTTGTGTGCAATCTTTTAGTGGTTGTTTTCTGCTGTTGACCAGTTGTAATGTTTCGTATGTGATGAAATATCTTCTTTTTGTCACTTTTCCGGCAGGGGGGGGGGAGTGTATGTGAGCTGGTGCAGAAGATAGTATTGAGTCTTTAATGTTATTTACGAGTACGTCTCGTGTCATCTCTCCTCTATAGACATACTGACAGTAGGTATGGTTCAACTGTATACTTCAGTCTTCCTTCCAAAGCATCTTTTCCTGTTGACATCTCTGACAGGAAAAGATGATTGGCAGGAAGACTGAAGCATATGATTCCAACTCTACACGTTACATAAAGTTAGAAAAGACCCAAAATTACTAGAATTTACCACTTCTGAGTAGGAGTCTTCTTCTCAAAGCGTTACCTACAACAGCGTGTGTTTTCGGTAAAACTCTGGAGAAACCACTCATTGAACATAGGAAGCAAGAGCTAAACGGTCGTAGTTCCTGAGGATAGAAACACCAGCAGCATGTATATTGTTTCTTCTTCTCGTTCAAAGAACATGTCTACCCAGAAAATACATGGATATTTATATATGAAAACTGGAAGGGGGAGAACAACCCACCATATTCCAACATTTTTGATAAATAGATATTCAAAATGAACCCTTCAGAGAGTACAAATACATGCAAAACGTCCAATAAATGAACAAATCGAGGCAATGAGAGAGTGAGTAGATTGGATAGATCTGCAACTGTATCGAGTAACAGGGCAATGGGTCGCGCCGACGTTTTGAATTCTTTGAGAGAAACTGCACAATCAAACGAAATTATTGAAAATGATGATTTCTTTTTTCATATCCAGAATAAAGGACGTATGCTTGAAATGTGGCGTGACAAGAAATGAACATTATTATGGAGGGCACGGAATGTTTGTTAACCAATAGTTAGCTGGAAAATGTCAGTCGTCGTGTAATTACGGATTTACTCAGTGGGATGTCGGAGCACATATGGATGTGTTATGCGTGCAGTGATGAGAATCGCTCCACTAAATAACTAATAAGTGAATTCTTAGTCATAGAAAACAAATTGTAACATAGCGGTCGAGATTTTAACCGTGTGCCTTCAGCTGACATCAATTCTCTAAATCTCGTCGGCTACCTTATGGGGATAAATCCCCATTGTTAGGGAACAACCCAACGTACTACCGATGTGAGGGCTAGTGCAATACAGAGCAGTAAGGAAAAAAATACAGAGATACGTAAGGAGTGTTGCAACAAGAGAAGAAAACACACTAACATGAAAAAAAATATTCTTTCACATTCCCCAGCCCTTAGTTCTCCCCTAATGACAGGAATACTGACGACAAAATGGTCATGCAGAAGCTTTAAATCCCCACCTCCACTTTGTCAAATTAATATATACGATTGTAGTCAATGCGCCAGTTTAATGTGGCGTAGTGGTTAGTGAGACATTCTCATAGTTTCCATACCTGTGAACTTGATACATTTTGCCAAATACTTGGTAGTATGTCTATTTAGACGTAACGAACAACCTAGCATTTTTGGGCTGTAATGATTTTCTACGCAATATAAATTCCCTAAGTAGGTTGCCATTGCTTTCAGAACAGCACTAAAGCATATTTTCATAAGGTGAGGATTGAACGTGGTACCCTACCCGTCTGACCCGACACAGAGTCGAATATTATGCTGAAGTAAATAAGTTAATATAAGTACTGAACTTAATTCAACATTTACCGTAAAAGATTGGTCAGCAGATTTCTTTCAGCAACAGTTAAAGTAAGGTGAACACATAGCATTTATTAACTCCGCAGTGGTGTGAGATGTTAGTGATCTCCAATTTCAGTTTGCTCTGCTAAATGAAGGCGGTAGCCATCTCCTCTCCGTCGTAGTCTTTACTCCAATCAACGCTGGATCGACCCAGTATTCGTTGCGATCGCAAAAACATTTCCGCCTCAACTGGGGAATGAACTCAGGACATTTCATATACGAATCCAGTGCGATTACAACTGCCATACGCAGTTCCCTCACAACAACAGAACCACAACACTGTTGTTCGTACCTGATGTGCTCAACCATCTTTGTGACCCAACCCCATCATAGTCTTGCATTACAAACTAACCCTCGCTCGCTCGAGATCCAAGACTATGAGGATTCAAACTTTCCTATTGAACACATAAATCAAAATTCAATACTTGTTAAGCAGTGATGTCTCTTACAGGACATGCTTTAAAATTTCTATCCTACCCCTCAAATGTATGCTTCGTTATGCCTAATCTATACCAAGGTATATAACTCATACAATTCTAATTAGAATACAACCTTATATCGTGGCCATTTTATATTCAGTTGTTTCCCTGTAAAGTTAGATACATTTTTTTCATTGGATTCTTAAACGTTAGCATGACACATGAGTTGTATGATTCTGCTTGTATTTAAATTTGTAAAAGACAATTTTTGCCAAATTATTGTGTATTTAAACGTGTTGTGTGCTTTTTTAAATGTATATTTTTCTTATCTCTAGGTTCACTTCAATTAATTTCCTAAAATTAAATATTAAGCATTTACACTATTTAGTTTCTTATGCATTCAAGGATGCCATGATCATATCTAGATGGTCTTATGTTCGTGTTTGAAAGGGCGTGCTTGCCATAATGATGCAGTCATTTTGAATAAAGTTAATTAAAGTCTCTACGCTACGGAGGTCGAGTTGACGGGACTACCAGAACAGCGATATCCACTTTTGTTTTATGGTTGTAGAGCTTTGATATAACCAAATTAGACTAATTTCTGTGGTTGAAATGTGCGCACTTCACTATAAGAGTTACATTTTCTTTAACCAAAATTATGCATTTAGTTTTTGGCCACATCAGTCCCTTCCCCTCCTAACCACACTGATATAAACATTAATATACAACTTTTGCTAATATTAATTTAAACATACTATGCATAGGCCTACTCATAGTTTGTTAAAAACTTGATCAAATCAGTAAAAATTTGTGTCATGAAAAACCTTCAATGCTGATATTAGAGCAGTGTCTCTCAACCTTTGTGAGACTACGGCCTCAGTAACAGATTTTTTGTTAGAAAATCAGACTGCAATCCAATATATATATATATATATATACACACACACACTCATTAACACACATTGGAGTGAATTCAAATCGAATGACAAAATCAGAGAATAGACACATCAAAATATCATCACAGATGTTATAAGAAAACGCCGTTGGTCCTACATCGGGCATGTTCTACGCGCAGACACCAACAGATTGCACCACCAATCTCTTGAATGAATACATACAGGCAAAAGAGCAAGGGGTAGACCAAAAGAAACACTTAGAAGAACAATACTTAGAGAAAGTAAAACAACCAATATTCATACTATTCAAGAACTGCACAGAATAGCTCTGAATAGACGGAATTGGAGAGATCTGACCTCTGCCCTATGCGCTAACTTCAGCGCAAAAGGAAAATGAATGAATGAATATATACTCATTAATAGCTTTACAATTCAAGGAGAAGGTCAGCAGCCCGTGGTTGATAACTTAATAGAGAGATGATTCCGACAATAAGTAATCGATACCCTCTTTCAAAAATGCCACTCTGATCAGTTGATATTCACATACTCGATTTTAAGAAGTTATTGTTTCTATATAAATGTTATTCAAATTATGATAAATATTCAAAATAAATCATAAGTGTATTTACTCATGCTTTCACGAATATTACATTCTTCGTCAGACTTTTGTTTTTCAATCATGTCTCGTAGATCTGAAAAGAAAGTTTAAAATAAGAAGTATTAAAATGTATTTCTTTTCTTAAATATATTTATCTTTTTGTTAAACGTTTTCTGTTTATCAATGTTTATGTCAACAAGGACGGTTAATTTGGTGTATTCAAAGACATTAGATGTACAATTAATGACATCGACGTCACATTGCCACATCGCATATTTACTACTATGGAGCATCACGTGAAGATGTAAATTCGAGGCTGACAGAATACAAAATCTTTAGATATAGGCATATTCATTAAAATGTATCAAAAGAAACAGATGATCAAAGCAATTAGAAAGTCAACGGCCACACTAGAAGACAACAAAATAATGAATAGACCAGAACAATTTGCCATTCTTAGCATGACAACAGTTAGATTGGTAGCGTAGCCATGCGAATGTAGCGAATGGTAGCGTAGCGAATGGTGTTATGTTCGGATGGAGTCAAGACTGGAGATTATCTGCATTCTATGAGTTATTTTCGAAAGGTGTGTGACGAATATCACGACAACTTATAGTTTTACGATGAAGATCGAGACAATTACGATGACCTTAAATGGCTATCTGAAACAGTGGCAGTAAGGGTCATTATTGTGTCGGACTCTCAATCAATGACCGGCAAGATTCAGAATAAATGGCTGCTCCATGAGTGGATGGAGTTCAATGGAGCTTCAAACCTGTGATAATTTACTTGGGGATTTTGCTCTGGTCATGCTGGAGTTAACAGTAATGAAAGTGCAACAGACGTTTCAAGAGTGCGGGTCTCAGGACAAATGACAATGTGTAGAGGACCTTTTTTTAAAATCCCTATGTATACATCTATTTGACGAGTGCACCATAACGGACGAGAATGATATTAATAGATTGAAGGAATTTAAAATTACTTGGGGAGATGGTAGCTGATATAGGTGGGTAGCTGATATAGGTGGGTAGAACGAAAACGTGTCGGATGAACAAGATATACAACTAACGGGATACGAAAATTATCATCATACATACCTTCACCATCTGCTGCAAGAGACTGAACTCCTTTGGGGATGCCCGGAGTATACAACACCTATGTTTTGAACATCTCTAATCACAGCATTTCTTCTATACAATTATGCTTTTTGAGTAAGATTACAACATTGTTTGTACATTACACAAAGTTGAAATTTAGAGCATTCTATGTGTAAACAAATCTCTAGAAAACCTCTACTTTGCATACACAAAAACTAGAGCTGTATTGCACATAATTCATGAGTATTGAAATAAACAAACAAAACATGTACTGTCCAAAAAAAAAATTGTCCCAATAGGGAGTTGCAGGGAAGTTTCGAGTGGCTTGTGTGATAAAGACAGCATGCACCTTGCTGTCACCACATCATGTATAGGGTGAGTTCTTGCTGTCACCACATTATGTTTAGGGTGAGTTATTGCTGACACCACATCATGTTCAGGGTGAGTTCTTGCTGTCACCACATCATTTTTACGGTGAGTTCTTGCTGTCACCACATCATATTTAAGGTGAGTTCTTGCTGTCACCACATCATGTTCAAGGAGACTACTTTAATTTACACATAGACAGAAAAAAACCCAGACCTTACCGAGGATGATGTGAGACCACGAGTGTGATACCACGGTGTGTGAGACCACGGGTGTGAGACCACGTGTTTGGGACCATGGGTGTGAGACCACGGGTGTAAGAGCAGGTTTGTGAAACCACGTGTGTGAGACCACGTTTGTGAAACCACATATGTGGGACTATGGTTGTAGGACCAGGTGTGTGAGACCACGGATGTGAGACCCACATATGTGGGACCATATTTGTAAGACCATATGTGTGAGACCACGGGTGTGAGACCACATGTGTGAGACCAATGCTCTAACCTCTCGAACATGCACCACACTACAAACATGTACCCAAGTCTTTATTTCTTCCGCAAATCTAAAAGTCTATGCGCAGACCAATGACCGCATTAATTGAAACAAAATAAGCTTAGGAACAAAGTATTTAAGACAAGCAATAATAAAATGGATGGATTGAAACATAAGAAAAGATGCAACATAAATATCTTGCGGCTGTGACTTGGTTGTATAGAAGTTTCCATCATAATAATTTCTGCTCAGCGTAATGATCGTGTGCAAGAGAGAAAAAAAACCGTATATGCATAAACACACGGTCCACTCAATCGCTGCCGATGTTGACAACACATTCCGACTAATATGTTGTTGCATATCTTTATTATTGTATGCAGAACAGAGAGATATATAAACAGAAAAGTCCGTTTATGGTATATCAATTCCTTAGCAAATGTATTACTTCTACTAATAAAACTTACAGTGGATTACAAACTCGGAGTGTCATCAAGAGATAGAATTAGAAACGATAACATCAGACAGATAACCAAAACAATACCAGTATTGGAACACATCAAAAGACAACAGATCAAGTGATTTTCACACACTTCCATACTACCAACATATAGCATGGCACATAGACTATAAAGCCAGAGGCAGGTCATGTGATGGATCACAGAATTCAAAGAAGCCACAGGAACAAGCTTACAAACAGCATACAAGAAGGTCATCTTCAGAGACCTATTCTACCCCTGACACCGCAAGGCAAACAAGGGCCACAGCGTATAGATAGATATATAGATAGATGGATTACAGAAATAAAAGAGCCAACGAAAACAAACATATATGAAGCACACAAAAAAGTCATCTCCAGAGAACTCTTCTACCCCTGACGCTGCACGGTATAAACGGATATTAAGCGGAAAGAAGGAAGAAAGAAGATTAAAACTTACTCAAAGATCATTCATAGGTCATAGCAATTAGCAAAAGTGTTGATTGTTCTGGGCAATATTATGAGATAGTTTGTTTTATCACAGTTGGCATTGAAAGAGCTGACAATCTGAGTAAACAATGCTTCTATGACATGGAAGTCTTGTGTATCCATGAAACGTTAACAGGAAGTGAATTACGTCAAATTTACGTCAAAAATTCGGAACATTTGGTGCAGAAATTATTGCATGACACAAATATTTTGTGAGCTGTTATGAAGCAAATATCAGTTGGAGGTGGGGGAGGGGGGGTGGTGGAAAGTTGGTTGCGACGTACTGCAATCTTCAGAGGGGCTTAGTATAGTCTCTATATGTGTTTAAAGAAAATAAAATTGAACTCATGTCCGCGGTTGAAGGGAACGAACTTCGCCAGGGGGGGGGGGTGTTGAAAGTAGCTTACTTTGCCACAGCTGCTGCGGAATATCGTGTTTGTTGTTTAATTCATAGCAACGCGTCCAATGTAACATGATAGTTGTTGTTTATATACAAAAATATAAATACTATCATCTATAGTAGACGAAGATGACAACAGTTTCAGATTTATGTTATCGCATCTCTCAGGTGTGTGCGGAGATGCCTGAAAGGTATAATCCCGCCTGTCACATTTGAGACACCTGAGATCAGAAATGGGCGTCCGTGTGTTTATTGTTGTCTTTTTGGGAAGGGCGTTTCCTCTGTGCCTCTGACATTTAATAGTTAGTTAGTCGTTGGATTGTCATCACTGCACTCCGGACAAGTCCATAGGTGCTCAGATCTCTCCTTGATTGTAGCCACCATTACACGTTAACTGACGGTTCCAGTACGCAGTTGATTGACCTTCATTCTTTCTTGCCCACAAAAACCGCTCCTTTCTAGCGACACCACATTTCAAACCAAATTCCTTTATTCTAGTCATGGAACAAGAGTTATCGTCGCTTTTACAGTCATTTGCTCGTGCGTATTCCAGTAGGGCGTTCAAAATGTCTGCTCGATCCATTGCTCCACCAACAGCCGTAGTAGCAGTGTGTGCGGCCAACCTATCTGCTCTCTCATTACCCCGGACTCCCGCATGTCCCGGCACAAAAGCGAAAGTCACTTTAAGCATACAGTAATTATTCACTGCATCCAGCCACTGTTCCCAAATGTATCCCGTCTGAACTTTTACAATCATGCTCATTGAGTCACTGAGTATACAGGCATGCTCGCAGACAGTCTGCAAGCAGACCCATTGCAAAGCTTTGGTTACTGCCAAAATCTCCATTGTCATGCTGCTTGTCGTCTGAGCGAAAGCACCACTTTCCTCTCTGATAATTTTCCCCCACCTGTGAGCCGTGAAGGCCCAGACACTTCTGGTGTGTCTCTCAACCGATCCATCTGTATATACAATCATATCACCTTCCCTGGAATTTTCACCGATTAGAGCGAGTACCTCCGACTTCACCACTTTCGGACATCATTCCCTGCATTCTCTACTGAGTGTTATTATTACTTTGAATAATAAAACTAAACTATTATTATTACGCTGCAATGGACCTGGAAGATGCTTATAACAGAGTTCCCTTGAATTTCTTGATGACCATAATGTTGCAACTCCAGGTTAGTCCATTCATTGTCAGGTGGATTATCTCGGCATCTTTTCAGAGACATGTTGTTCATAAGTGTGGAAGTTGGTCTTCGGCACCAACAGTCATAAACCCGGGACTACTGCAAGGGTCACCTCTGTCCTCAGTATTATTTAATGTGTATACAGTTCAAATTACAAGCTGTCAGATTGCAGGACCGGGGAGAACCATGTCTTATGCTGATGACATCTTGGATATAGGCAAGGCAGAGATAGAAAAGCGATCGCCAGGAATTTGCAGAGGGGGGCTTGATCGTATAGGAGAATGGTGCAGTAATTCTAGACCTTTTGTTAATCCATCAAAGGCATCGATAACATGGTTTTATCTAAATCACATAGTAAACACGCCCACGCCATCGGTTACTTTGAGAGGGGATGTCCTCGAGAGAACCGGCACAATGAAGTACTTGGGGGTTATATTGGACCGCAGTCTGAGTTTCAAAGATCATGTTGACACCATCATTGTAAAGGCTTATCGTCAATAAGGAAAAACTGCAGGTAGTCGACAATTTTACTTACCTTGGAAGCACTCTCTCTCGCGATGTCAACATTGATGTGGAAATTAACAAGAGACTGGCAAAAGCTAGTGCTGTATTTGGCGGATTACGCAAAAATGTATGGGACAGAAGAGGTATAAGAACAACCACCAAACTACAAGTATATCATGCTGCTGTTATACCAACCTTACTATACGCCTGCGAAACGTGGACAGTGTATGCTAGACATGCAAGAAAGTTAAATCATTTCCATCTTACCTGCCTACGTAAATTACTAAACATCCATTGGTGGGACAAAGTACCAGACTACGAGGTCTTGGAAAAATCAACCTCAATAAGCATCCACACAATACTTATGAAGGCGCAGGCACGCTGGGCAGGCCATCTTGTGCGTATGGAGAACTCGCGATTGCCAAAACAAATATATTATGGAGAACTCAAGGCAGGATTTCGAAAAGCTGGTGGACAGAAAAAGCGTTTCAAAGACACGCTCAAGTCATCCTTGAAACATCTTAACATTGACGTAGGCGCTTGGGAGAGCCTCGCTCAGGATAGAACGGCTTGGCGTTACAGCATTAGAACGGGAGCACTAGCGGCAGAAGAATTCAGACAAGAAACTGCAAGACAGAAGCGGACACGTAGAAAAGAAAAAACATCTCAACCTCACACAGATACCTTCTATTGTTGTCAATTCTGTAAAAGAACATTTTGTGCGCGCATTGGACTTGCTAGTCATTTAAAAACGCACTATTAACTTTATTATTTTATTATTTATTGTTATTATTATTATGGTTGAGTTTTTGGTCATCGTCGATCACGACGGACGAACATCATCATCAAAGGCTTATAAAGGTCTTGCGGCGATGAAAATTATGGCTGCTGCTCAATGTGAACAGAGGCTGCTATTTCTGCTGTATCAGGGATTCGTCGTGGTGGTGGTAGAGTACGCACTGGCGATTCTAACACTGAGTAAAACTTAAACAAAAAGATTAGATAGAATTCAGAATGAGGCAATGCAAATCATTTTGGGGTGTACGAGAGATACGTCAGCACGAGTTATGCGAAACTTACTGGGTTTCGTAACTGCAGAGTTACGAAAGAGTTACTGCAGAGTAACTGCATTGAAAAACTCATGGGATAATATACGTGCATGGAATAAGAATAAATAGTAATGTTATAAGAAAAGAAAACTGTAATAAGAAGAAAAATAAGTAAAATTATAATAAATATAAATAATATAAACAGGGGGACAACATCTACGTTAAGGCAATACATTTCTTTATTGGATACAGAAACACAACAGAAATGATGAATAAAAAAAAACAAATTTATAATTTAAACGGTAGCATAGTGTGTTTAATTTTTCACATTTACTGGGTGGAAATCACACGAAATTTGATGATTATTTGAGAGCGAACTCAGAAGAAGAATATTGAGAGGGAAAATGGCAAATGCATTTAGAAGACTTGTGTTGAAGATATGTGTTCCATAGAGCTCTGAAAGGCGAGTGCTGTTTATGTGTTCCATAGAGCTCTGAAAGGCGAGTGCTGTTTATGTGTTCTATAGAGCTCTGAAAGGCGAGTGCTGTTTATGTGTTCCATAGAGCTCTGACAGGCGAGTGCTGTTTATGTGTTCCATAGAGCTCTGAAAGGCGAGTGCTGTTTATGTGTTCCATAGAGCTCTGAAAGGCGAGTGCTGTTTATGTGTTCTATAGAGCTCTGACAGGCGAGTGCTGTTTATGTGTTCTATAGAGCTCTGAAAGGCGAGTGCTGTTTATGTGTTCCATAGAGCTCTGAAAGGCGAGTGCTGTTTATGTGTTCTATAGAGCTCTGACAGGCGAGTGCTGTTTATGTGTTCCATAGAGCTCTGACAGGCGAGTGCTGTTTATGTGTTCCATAGAGCTCTGACAGGCGAGTGCTGTTTATGTCTTCCATAGAGCTCTGACAGGCGAGTGCTGTTTATGTGTTCCATAGAGCTCTGACAGGCGAGTGCTGTTTATGTGTTCTATGTTCGCAGATACAGGAGAGAACGACTTTTCGTAAAATGGTCTTTTCACTTTGATGATAATGTTTGTTTTGACGTGGGAGGTAACCATATATCTTAATTGTTTGAAAAAGTGTCATGGGGTTAAGTCTATTGTCTAGCTGCGGTGGGGGATGGTCATAATATCCAAGCTATCCGTTAATCAGCGGTTGTGACTAGGAATTTTGTTTTATCAAAGGCCAGTTGTGTCGCCCTGGCTGCGTTGAATCCGTATTTGTTCATCTACCCATTCTTTTCTAGGTCTTACTCTGTCATTGTATCCGCATCTTCTCATGTTATATGTTTCTGTCGATAGTTGGTTATGGTTCATTCTCATAACCATTTTATTTGTTATTTCTCGATGTATTCAGTGCAAGGTATTATACCGATTCTTCTCCTGATGTCAACATTTCTAAATTTGTCTAGTTCGGTCACTTTTGCGGCCTTTCTCAGACATTTCCATAGAGTTTAGTGTCATAGTATTGAGTGTCATAGATTTAAGTGTCTCAGAGCTAAGTGTGATAGAGTTATGTGTCATAGAGTTATGTGTCATAGAGTTATGTGTCATAGAGTTAGTTATGTGTCATAGAGTTATGTGTCATAGAGTTATGTGTCATAGAGTTATGTGTCATAGAGTTATATGTCATAGATTTAAGTGTCATAGAGTTATGTGTCATAGAGTTATGTGTCATAGAGTTATGTGTCATAGAGTTATGTGTCATAGAGTTATGTGTCATAGAGTTATGTGTCATAGAGGTATGTGTCATAGGGGTACCTGTTATAGAGTTAAGTGTCATAGAGTTATGTTTCATAGAGTAAAGTGCCATAGTGTTAAGTATCATAGTGGTAAGTGTAGTTACATGTATAAGAGTTAAGATTATGGAGTTAAGAGTCATAGAGTTAAGTATTCTAAAGTTAAATATTATAGAGTTAAGCGTCATAGAGTAAAATGCCATTTCATTGGGTTAAGTATCATAGAGGTAAGTGTCATAGAAATAAATATTATGGCGTTAGGCGTCATAAAGTGCCATAGGGTTAAGTATGATAGATTTGAGTGTCATATAGTTAAGTGTCATAGAATTACGTATCAGAGTTAAGTGTCATAGAATTACGTATCAGAGTTAAGTGTCATAGAGTTAAGTATCAGAGTTAAGTGTCATAGAGTTAAGTATCAGAGTTAAGTGTCATAGAGTTAAGTATCAGAGTTAAGTGTCATAGAGTTAAGTATCAGAGTTAAGTGTCATAGAGTTAGTATCAGAGTTATGTGTCGTAGAGTTAAGTATAATAGAGTAAAGTGCCATAGGGTTAAGTATCATAGAGTTAAATGTCATAGAGTAAAGTGTCATTCGTTAAATATTATGGAGTTATGTGTGTGTCATAGTGTTAAGTATCTTAGAGTTAAGTGTCATAGATTTAAGCGTCATAGAGTAAAGTGTCATAGTGTTAAGTATCTTAGAGTTAAGTGTCATAGATTTAAGCGTCATAGAGTAAAGTGTCATAGAGTAAAGGCTCATAGTGTTAAGTATCTTAGAGTTAAGTGTCATAGATTTAAGCGTCATAGAGTAAAGCGTCATAGTGTTAAGTATCTTAGAGTTAAGTGTCATAGATTTAAGCGTCATAGATTTAAGCGTCATAGAGTAAAGTGTCATAGTGTTAAGATTAGAGAAATAAGTGTCATGATCCATTTTCGTAAGTTTGGTTAGGGAGTGAATCCTTCAACTTCCCCGTTCGCCTGTATCTGCATGATGCTTAGATCAAAATCGTGATTGTGAATATGTCTTCACTAGGGGGCGAGGACGCCTTTAGTTATATATATATATATATATATATATATATATATATATATAATCTTGATTAGAAACTGGCTTCACAGCACGCGGGACATTCCCATAAGTCCTCCGCTCCAGCAGACATCCCAGTGTATGTGGACTCATATTTCCGGTTAGGTGTTGACTGTGTGATCTTCGGGACTTTCCAAAAAAATGTACTTTTCCTCCCTTCACCTCTGAATACTCCCATTTCTAACATTCTGGGAAAAAGTTTAAGAATTGAAAGGAAGGGGGACACCTTTCCTAGTATGAAAATACACAATTCCTAGTATGAAAATACACAATTCCTAGTATGAGAAAATACATTTCCTAGTATGAAAAGACACAATTTGGAGTATGAAAAGTCATGTTATAATTTCCTAAAAGAGGGAAGCGGGTGGCTGAACACCACAATCCCACTTTATCTACGTGCTTTGATTGATCTAAATCAATCCAAAAATCATCGGTAGCGACGGAACTACTAATTTATAAACACACCTTTCACACAGGTGCAACAATGTACCTGACACTAGCTCTGAGAAAACATGCTGAGGTGCTGATTAACGATCATGGAAGTGAGGGCTTTATCGCTAATTATCTCCCTACCTTGCGTGTTGCCAAGGCCGGAACACTCTCCAGGCAGCGGACACAATGCAATCGTAACTACAGTTAACTGACATTTCCGGAAGATGTCAAATACAGCAGCGCAGAATACAGTTATGACGCGATCTGACACTAAGACATGAGTACGTGAGTCAGATCAGATCCGATCAAGACATGTTCTTCAGTTGAATATTTTCTTTACTGAACGTTGTTTGGCTACATTAGCTACAAGAGCATTAGTGATGCGTATCCTTCACATTTCTCTTAAAAATACATATTTAGACGTATTTACCAAGTGTAGTCATGAAGCTTCCATTGAAATCCGGTAATAAATTATGTAATAATAGTCTGTATCCAAAATTGCCTGCCCCAATCAGCTCATTTCACATAATACAAGTATGTTGACATCCATTCTCTACATTTCCTGTTCGCTGTTTTCTAATTTCGCTAAATCTGTCAGTGTTTTCACATTCCACCGTGCTATGTTGATGGTATTTTTGCTAACCACGATTGAAATATGTGTGTGTCGCCTTGAAGCGTGATTCTAGGCACATTACTCCTGCAGTTTGCATGGAACAAGAACTTCAAACCCTGTTAGACATGGTAGTACAAAAAAGTGAAAACAAGGGCCTCAGTCTAAACAAGAAGAAAACAGAAGTAATTGTTGTTTCGAAGAAATACACACCGCCAAAGTGCTGTATTACTATCAATGAAGTAGAATTAAATCAAGCGGCTAAAGTCAAGCATCTTGGCAACATTTTAATATCAGATGACATGTTCTCCAATGAGATGAAGAACATGATAGCACAGGCCAAATCAACATTTCAAAAATGAGAAACATTCTTTGTAATGGACTAATATCAATGCATACGCGAGTTCGATTGCAGGGATGTTATATTGAGCCAATTCTTCTTTATTGAACGAAGCGTGGACAGTAAACGAAAGTGCCCAACATAAACTGGAGGCAACTGAGATGTGGTTTTTAATAAGAATGATGAAAATTCCACGGACAGCCAAGAAATCAAATGTAGAAATTCTCAGTTGGAGTAAAACGACAAATTATAGCGAAAATAAATTAGAAACAGACAATCAAGATTTTTAGGACATGTGATGAGAAAGGTAAAACTTGAACATTTAGTAATCACCGGAAAGATCATGGGGAGAAAAGACAGAAGAAGACAAAGAGATACATTTTTGGATGGTTTGTCACTGTGGCACAAAAAGAAGGCACCAACTGAACCTATTAACATCAGAGAGTTGTGGAGAAGCATGATCGCCTACGCCACTCGTCATGACACTTGATTGATTGATCCAATATGAGGGTGGCAATGTTTTCTATAATTTTCTCTGCGTCTGTAACGCTGTTTTTCTCTTGCACGATTGATGTATGCAACGCCGGATTTAGACTTGATACGGCCCTAAGCTATTTGAGATATGTTTCCCTTGATAAGTCCTGATATTAAATATATAAGGCCCTAAGCTATTTGAGATATGGGGCCCTTTGTAAGTCCAGATATTAAATGTATAAGACCCTAAGCTATTTGAGATATGTTTCCCTTGATAAGTCCACATATTAAATGTATAAGGCCCTAAGCTATTTGAGATGTGGGGCCCTTTAAAATTCCAAATATTATGTCAGTGCCAAATACGATTTTTTGGGGCCCCAAGCAAAGTGGGGGCCCTAAGTTATAGCTTGATTAGCTTATAGGTAAATCTTGCACTGAATATATGTATCTGCATAGTCGTCATATTTGTATGAAATAAAAAACTTGCAAGTCCCGAGTGCACAGAAAGACACTATCACATAAAAACATGAATGTGTCATTTAAAACAAATGTTTAAATTTGGAAGATGTCACAACATTCGCAAAAAAACGTATGTATATGTGGTTTCAGTTTGTAACACTGGTATGTGCCTTTGTTGATAATCTGCATTAAAAACTCAAACCCAGTATACCTCAGCACAAGAAAAAAAAATGTGCCCACCTGAAACAGCTATGATACGATGTGAAAGATCTACGGTCCTGTCTCGGGAAGAGTAACCGAAGTAAAGACTATAGTATATGAAAGAAATCTTTTTCAGCTCCTGACCGTGACCAAACAACTGTATAGAAGACCTGTTAACTAAAACGTAAACATGAGCTAGTTTCCGATTTGGGTGCAATCTAATGGTTGGTCTTGGCTATTTCGCATGCGACTCCAAGTATGTAAATAGCGACAAATCAAAAGCCAAACAATGATTAAAAACGTAGCGAACGGGATCCAAATTAATTCAGTTAGAAGGCATGTCGATAGCCACGGCCTGACCCATACAGGAGAACGATAAAGAAGGAAAATACGCTGCACACTCGTCAAAGTTACTATGTTTATGAACTGCTGATAGATGTTTGTATCCTCCTCGAAGTTACTATGTTTGTAAGTTGCTGATGAGATGTTTTGCAGGTCTATATATTAAAGACAACAATGGTGAGATAGAATTGATGATGTCGCTAGTTTAATAAGATGTGGAATAAACAAGTAGTTTTTTATATGTGGAATGTACAAGTAGTTTTTTATATGTGGAATGTACAAGTAGTTTTTTATATGTGGAATGAACAAGTAGTTTTTTATATGTGGAATGTACAAGTAGTTTTTTATATGTGGAATGTACAAGTAGTTTTTTATATGTGGAATGTACATGCAGTTTTATATGTGGAATGAACAAGTAGTTTTTTATATGTGGAATGAACAAGTAGTTTTTTATATGTGGAATGAACAAGTAGTTTTTTATATGTGGAATGAACTTAGTAGAAGAAGAAGACATTCCTCAAAGAAATCACTAGTTTATACATCTGCATTGATAGGAAGACATGCGCAAAGAAAGGAAAGCAGAATTTCAGAGTAATACATACAGATACAATACATACATTTTATAGAAGCCTTTTATAGGAAACACATGAACAGGATTGCATACACAGGAAGACACCAAGATAAATGTAGAGAAAAACACACTCAGGTACATACATAACCCCCTACCTCCAATCCCATACCAGTACAGTAAACAAAATCATACACACATAGAGAGATACATACATGCAGACATAACTACAGATAAAAACACATACAAATATATTGGTATATATTAAAAACATAACCAAACATACCCACTCAAATAACATATCACACGTGAACAGAACACAGACTGAAACAACACATTTACGAGAAGTTTGAAGTTGGTGACACAAATATGTACTCCGGTGGGCAATCTCCAGAAAACACTGAGCATATTTTACAGAACTGCTCACTGTGCAATAGCAAGAGAAGAAAGCTATGTCCACCCGAAACAGCTCTGACGATCCTGTCTCAGGGCTGGTGTCCACCGTACAGTTCATTGATGAAACTCACATCATTGTCTAACTCTCTAGAAAATGTGAAGAGGAAAAGAAGTTGTACTTACGTAACTAACAAGTTGGTCAGTTGGGGTGGGGTGGGGGGGGGGGTTCCTGGTATCATTCTTTCATACTTTGCTTTCCCTGTAACTAATTGTGATTTCATGTTTACCTGAAGGCGGTAGGACCCTCTCAAATCGGCTTATCTACGGCCCTGTTCACAAATGTACTCTCTCTTTCTCTCTCAGAAACAGCAAGCACAATTCTCATATGTGTATATGTGTATAAGTCGACTCACGGACACGCTGACATCAATCGTTATTTTATATGTGTATATGTATGTAGACCCACTCACACACACAGCAAGCACAACTCTGATATGTGTATATGTACATAGGACTTCTCATACACATACAGCAATCATCATTCTAATATGTGTATATCTATATAGACCTTTTCTCTCTCTCTCTCTCTCTCTCACACACACACACGGCAAGCATGTACACTTGCCCTTAGTTAACACATTCTCTATAAACCAACAATTGTAATGAATTGTAACCACTTAAATCCACTCATCTTCATACTTCATCCACGGATTCTTTAATCCACTGTAGGACTTTGACAGGGAAGCTTCTGTAAGCAAATTCCAGGAGACTAACTGCCCTTGAGAAAGTTTACTTTAAGCGCGCTCCAACCCCAGGTAGCCTGGTCCGTGACGCAATTACGTTTCGGACTATCTAATTGGTTAGGCATGTAGTCTGGTGGTCCTGGAGATCGTAGAGGATACTGGAGTCAACGAGAAAGTCTGACAAGGTCAGGATATCTTCTGTTCTGTTTTTCTCCCTCGCCTTTCAGAGTTTCAGCGCTTAAGACAAGTGTCATGTTTTCACTCGGTTGGATCAGATATTTCATAACAGGGTTTTCTTTTCTTCTTCAGCGTTCATTCTCAAACTCCCGCTGGATCTCTCTTGTAGAAGACCAATGCTCCTACTAGATTTCAAGCAGGGTGTAGTCCAGAGAATGCAAATGCGTTATGTCGCAGTTTTATTTTCGCAAATTAACCGACACATCCGTCTTCGGCAGTATAGCAGTGTTTGAAATCTGGGATCACCTGAGGGGAGTAGTTTACGGGGCGCAGAAGAACGTTGGTCAATCAACATAGAACCGGAACTATTAGCAGAGGTGTAATGGCGAATACACTCAGGGAAAAATCGGAGCACCTACGGATTTGCCCGAAGTGCAGTGATGATGACCTGACTGTTAACTAACTATAGTGCGTTCATAAATAGTTGTCCACCGATATTGTCTATTTTCTCCGTAACTACTGAACGTATAGGCTTCATATTTTGCATGAATGCATTATTTCTTAACCACGTTACAGAATTATGATTAATTATTATCTATATTGAACGGATTTATCGCAGCAGTCGCTACGAATGCCGTTTGTATGGTAGCAATACTTTTCTATTTATAGTTGTAAGAATTACTGTAAAATTTCTTTTCCACATACAATAAAATCAGTACTACCTTAAAAACGGCATTCGTAGTGAGTGCTGCGATAAATCCGTTCAATTTAGAAAATAATTAATCATAATTCTGTAACGTGGTTAAGAAATAATGCGTTAATGCAAAATATGAAGCCTGTAATATGATGCCTAAAAGTTCTGTAATTACGGAGAAAATAGACAATATCGGTGGACAACTATTTATGAACGCACTATAACAGACATTCCATATTAGGGAGACTGATCAGTTTTAGAGAAAGTTAGAAACTTGTGTAATCATAATCATCCATAGCATTTTCAATGGAGCTATCCATAAATCACTTCAACAGTTTATACTTTGTATATGTTCTAATTTCCTATATTTATTCATTCATTCATTTTCCTTTTTCGCTGAAGTTAGCGCATAGGGCAGAGGTCAGATCTCTCCAATTCTGTCTGTTCAAAGCTATTCTGTGCATTTCTTGAATAGTATGAATATTGGTTGTTTAACTTTCTCTAAGTATTGTTCTTCTGAGTGTTTCTTTTGGTCTACCCCTTGCTCTTTAATTTCCTATGGGGTGACGATTTAAACCAATCCACCAATCAAACAACCTTCATCTACATGCTTGCATGATGTTCACACGTTGCCTTTCAAGAATTAATGTCGCACTGAGAATATACTTTACTCCTCTTCTTCTTCAGTGATTAAACTGCTTCTGGATTGTGCCGTTAATTCCCAGATGACATGTAACGATATCTGAATGTGTTTTTCTGTTGTTCCATACTGTGTCCCTGTTGTCTGGTTTGAGAATAATGTTCTTCATTACATCCTCACTCGCCTTGATGATCAACTGTTTCATGGTGCTTATATAGCTTACACTATAGTGCTTACATAGCTTACACTATAGTGCTTACATACCTTACACTATAGTTCTTACATAGCTTACAATATAGTGCTTACATATCTTACACTATAGTGCTTACATACCTTACACTATAGTCCTTACATAGCTTACAATATAGTGCTTACATATCTTACACTATAGTGCTTACATAGCTTACACTATAGTTCTTACATAGCTTACACTATAGTGCTTATATAGTCTACACTATAGTGCTTATGTATCTTACAATATAGTGCTTACATACCTTACACTATAGTTCTTACATAGCTTACAATATAGTGCTTACATATCTTACACTATAGTGCTTACATAGTCTACAGTATAGTGCTTACATAGCTTACACTATAGTTCTTACATAGCTTACACTATAGTGCTTACATAGCTTGCACTACAGTGTTTACATAGTCTACACTATAGTGCTTACGTATCTTACAATATAGTGCTTACGTAGCTTACACTATGGTGCTTACACTATGATGTTTACATAGCTTACACTATGGTGCTTACGTAGCTTACAATTTGGTGCTTACATAGCTTACACTATGGTGCTTACGCTTACATATCTTACAATATGATGCTTACGTAGCTTACAATATGGTGCTTACATAGCTTTCAATATGGTGCTTACATAGCTTACACTATGGGTGTGTTTCAGAGCCGTAGCAAGCATTCTGGTTTGCTGTCTCTCCGTGTAGTATGAAATGGTCTTTATTTCTTTCCTGATATCTTCATTTCTCTGTTGGCCTCTTCTGGTGACATTTATAACTTTCCTCATACATCTTTTTTCATACTAGGCGATCTCTTCCGCTAGCGTTCACCAAGGCTTTGTTGACATTGGTAACACAGAGTTGGTAAAGAAATAATGTTTATTTGTAAGCATAAAGATTGCCGGGTGTTTGAGCATTGGCGCCAAGTCTCCACATAATCCACTGGTATTCTGACATCTTGTTTCTATCTCTCTATCGAGTTTGCTATCCTCCGCTTACTAAATATCTGAACTCTGAGCCACGTTTTAGCTCTGTACCATTGACAAATACATTTAACTGGTCTGGTGTTTTGCTTAACTTCATAGTTTTTTGTTGTAGATATCTTTAGTTTCATGTTGTATTGTTCCCATGTTGTATGGAACAGTTGTGCGAACTAACTGTTCAACCCAAACACTATTGATTCGTTTCATCTGTTAAGTGGTTTAAGAAAAATATCAGGGAACCTACTGAACGTAAATATTGCCTTATTCTGGTATCATTCTGAGTATGGATATGATACTAATTAGCTGTCTTCTCGTGGTTTAAATCGGAACAATTTTACATCAATTCCATACATTGGCTCGGCCTATTGGTAGTTTTTGGTATTCAATTCCATACATTGGCTCGGCCTATGGGTAGTTTTTGGTATTCGATTTTACTTTCTAAATTCAGGGAACCTGATCTGAACCACCGAACTATGAAGCCTGTGCACTAACTACTGAACCACCACACGTCTCTATTATTTATTATTTAAAAAACCGCTTAAAATATGAGAATAATATGACGTTTTATGTCTTTCTAAGTTTAAATATATGTTTATATCTTTCAGCAAATGTTGATGATCAAATTAGACCATGTTTTAAAAGAGATTCATCTTTAACATTCCACGTTTGTCTGTACCTGGCACAAGAGAAAATTGTAACCTAGAAGCAAGTATATGCAATGTTATGAACATTCATTAGTATAACCAAGACAATATGAAATGAAATGCCATAAACACACCACATAACCACACGATAGCTCCCATGTTATCAGAATCATCTGTTTGCTAGCGTAAATAACGTAGATCACAGAGCACTAACGTTCGAATCCTTAATCTGTGATAAAATAGTCCATTAGCAGAAAAACTGCGTTCCCTTTCATTTGGGGAAATTAGTTTACTTTTCGAATCCCATACGCGTGTCTGGAGGTAGCGCAAGAAAATGAGATAAGTAAATAGACAGAATATTTTTTTTCGTATTTAAATTCCTTCGTTTGAGTCGACCGCTCCATTAGAAGCTGATTTTCAGGAGCTGAGTTTTAGAAGCTGATTTTCTCTCTATAACAGAAAACAGGAGGTTCTACTTTCATGGAAATTGTCGCCATTTCTTTTTTCAGTTGTAATCTTTAAACGTCGTTTATGTGTCATGTTTACGTCTTTGATTTCCATTTTGTTTGTTTAATGTTGTATACGTATGCTACAATTGTTTGTTTAATGTTGTATACGTATGCTGCAATTTTTTGTACTGTTCATAAATATGATACCCGTAATAAGTATTTAAGATATTGCATGCTATTATTGCAGATTATAAGTACCTGGTAATTGTTTCACAAAAAATGTATCTGAATGTTCTTTGTATTTTCTATTCGTAAAAGTCCTTTTTCTTGATTTTAGAGAGATTTCATCTCACCTTGATGAAATGTCATGGATATTCTTGATTTTAGAGAGATTTCATCTCACCTTGATGAAATGTCATGGATATTCATGATTTTTAGAGAGATTTCATCTCACCTTGATGAAATGTCATGGATATTCTTGATTTTTAAAAACTTGAAACGAGCATCACCATATCTAGGGTATTTCCATAAATGCACTCTCTCCGTTCCAGTATCCAGCCAAAAGTATGCAGTCACAATCGGATGTCGTTTATGTGATCTTCGGATCTTGCCAGAGAGGACACATTTTCTTCCCCACTTATCCTTGATCAACCCCATTTTTGTATTGACACGTATTGGCCACTACTTTTCAATAACTTAACTGCAGAAGCAGTAATGTATCACTAGTTACTATTTCCTTCGAAAATATAAATCCCGGAAAACTGATATAATTTTGTGGGGTTGTTATAACATTTATGTCTTGCAAAGTGGACAGCAGACCGAAAACGTTTTGGATTCTATGATTTTAAACAAATCACCCGCCGAAGACGGATGTTACGGGCCATTGGCGCAAATAAAACGGCGACACAACGCATTTCCATTCTCTGGACTATATCCTGCGGGAAATCTAATAGGACCATAGTCCTCCTACAATAGAGATCCAACGGGAATTTGAGAATGAACGCTGAAGAAGAAGAAACAAATCACAAGCTAAAAATGAAAATAGCAGACGTCTGCACAGGATTGAATTCGTTACGTTTATGAATATTGTTGTGATGTTCATTGATAAGTATTTATATACTTGGAGTTTCGTGTCAAAAATATCAAGGAAATTCATGAAAATAATATAATCGACCTTTCAGGTCCTGTTTACATTTCTATACACATGTCTTTATACCGGAGAACGGTTATGAATATGAGACAACATCTACTGAGCGTGTTGAATGAAAATATCAACGTATATGGTTCAATTTATAATACATCAATTTCTATAGGCACTCAAAAGAAAATGAATCTGTCACACTTAAGTTGTTGCCTTCTTGTCCCCGCTCTATTTTTCTTCCTCTTCCGGCGTCTATATCGGCGTAAAGCTCAGTGGTCGTCGTTGTTTTCTGTATTTAAATATCATGTATACTTGTTTAATCCCTTTGGTGAACAGCTATTCTTTAAACTTTAGCATTATAAAACTTGTTATTACAACTTCAATTAAGTGATATTTCACCATAAAATGTTAGAACAAATAAAAAACACTATTTAAAGTTCACATATAATGTTTCTAAAAGGCACGTTTCAACCCTTAATGTCATTATTCAGTCGCTGTTCGAACTCTCTTTGCTTGTTCTTGTAGTCAATCAGTGAGGTGTCTCTTGTCACAGTCCAACAATCAGCAAGCATTGAAGGGCTCCAATTGCCTTCATACCTTGTCTCCATAGCAGCAATGTCGTGGTGAAATCGTTCACTATGTTCATCACTGACCACTCCACAGTTTGACTTAAAAAATAACGTTGAGAATCCAGAAAATGAATTTTTAAAGACATGTCGCAGACTCTTTAACTTCAGAAGGATATTTTCTACAATTTCTTTGTAATTATCAGATATGTTGTTTCCAAGAAAATCGTCCACCACTGACTTAAATGCTAACCATGCTTCTTTTTCCATTCCATGCAGCAAGCAAAGAAACTCATCATCGCGAAGAATTTTTCAAATTTGCGGATCAACAAATACTCTCTCTCTCTCTCTCTTATTTTAGCTTCACTCAATCTTGGAAATTTTCTGAAGAGGCATTTGAAAGCATTATCAGTATGCGGATACTGGCGGATCCTAAACATAACAATTTTAACATCTTCTGCCAGAATATTTCACTGTTGTAATCTGGAACCCTGAAGCTCCACCTTGTTCTTGGGTGAATTCTGGTCTCTTACGAGATCATTCAGTTAACTTTGGGTTTATTAAATGTGGTTTTGTAGATATAGTTTGTTCAAATTCTGGGTTTTTTTAGGTTGATGGCTCAGAAATGTCCTCTTCTTCGTAATCGGAACCAGCTGAAAATTATTCTGGCACTTTAGGAACTGGAAGGGCATCGTCATGCGGCACCGGCAGTATTGCAGAGAGGATGCTTGGATATTGCAGAATCCATTTTTTCTTCATTGATATTCCTTTCCCAATTGGAGGCACCATAAAAAAGTAACAGTTGTTGATATGAGTAGTAGGTTCTTTCTAAATAATTGGAACTGAATACGGCATAGCTTGCCTTTTGCCAGGCAAACACAGTTTAATATGTACAGCACATGTATTGCAGCACATGTGTGGTGTCCAATTCTTATCTTGATCTCCTTTCTGCAACTAAAATAAAAGGTGTACGATTTCTTAATCACTTTAGACATATTCCGTCTTTGTGATAGAAAAGTCACTTCACCACATTTATAACATAAATTATTCGCACTGTTGGCGTATGTCCTGGGCAATTCTAGCTAAGACACATTTGAGAAGGAACAATGCAAAACTAGTAATGAAATTTAATCAGAGATAAGATATTTATACACAAAAATGATATAATATCAGGTACGATTGCATCATATGCTTCTAGTTACACATTATTGGTCAGAATCAATATGTGAGTCCTATATATATATATATATATATATATATATATATATATATATATATATATATATACGGTAATTAAAAAAAAAGATCAAAACAAATTTATAGCAAATGAATATTTTAAAATATCATTTTCGTTTCAGCACCCCGTATTTACTTATGATCAACTTTTTTCATTACTGGTACAACTTTGATGTAGACTAGTGTTATCAGAGAATCAGCAATATGTATGAAGAAATGTTTAGCTACAATCATCATACTAGAGAATCAACTATGAAGAAATGTTTAGCAACGATCATCATAGCAGAGAATCAACTATGAAGAAATGTTTAGCAACAATCATCATAGCAGAGAATAACTACTGTAATCCTTCTTATCTTCAGATTTCTCAATCTTCCTCATGACGAAAGAGGAGACTGGTCAGCCTGGAAGCAATTAATCACTACACAGCCTAGATGGCAAACTACAATAAACATTTAACTATTAGATGACCACTCTCCCTGGCCAAAACATCGTCCTTGACCGCTGTGGCACGGATGAGACAACTCGGCATTGAAGTCTGGTTGGCGCCTAAACAGGGGCCACGGAATGAAGACAAATATATATGACGTTACTGTTTCCCCATCATGCAGTATCTGATTACGGCAGAGTTTCCGTCTCCTCGGCCTGGATAAACATAGCGTTAAAATTGATTATTTTAGAATAATTTCAAATGAAAAATAATTTTTGTTTTACTAAAAATTTTAGTTTGTAGGCCTATTCCCATCACAACCATTCTCTAGTACCCTCATATCAGAGTACCTAAGTAAATGGGTGCTGTAGCTTATAGAAAACGAGAAGTTGTAGGTGTGATGATGACCACTTCATACCTAGTGGTCCTTTCTGTCAGTGAAATTTGGTACGAAGCGCTACATAAGTAAAATGTTCTGGTAATGGTAACCTGAGTTCTTAAGCAGCGTCATAGCACATTGTTTACATCATCATCAGGTGTCATGCCTGCTGGTGCGGTCATGGCTCTCCATAGCTCTCTGCCCACAGTATTATGTATCAAAGTCGTTGTTGTTTCCTTGCCGTGCCAGGTTGTCAACTGTCTAATATTTTCTCACGTTGTCGCCCTCTGTCTCTGTTGCCTTCAATTTTTGCCTGTTGTGACTATGTTCTCTAAACCTGCCTGTCTCATGTTTAAATATAAGTGCTTAACTGAAAGGCAGAAACTGACCAGAAACCGTTTAACTAGGGTCGCTTACCGCTCGTGATCAGTAGCGATGATGCTATTCCTCTATCTTCTAAGAGCATGAGCACTGGTACAGTACTTCCTAGTAGCTAGGTGAATTCTGGAAATAATTTGTATTTCATACCATAAATAGTGATTGGAAACTCGGGTTTCGATGGTAAGCACGCGAATAACTTAGCACTACACTACTGCCGCTCCCTTAATGACACGAGTAGAACTGAGTAAATCTTCTTCTTGTTTCCTTCCTCTTTTACCCTTTACGGGTGTCGAGGGAGATACAATGTTCTTGTTCTCGCTTTTCTGGCAGCTTCAGATAATGTTATTTGGTGTTCGTGTGATGTCTCTTTGATGTTGTCGATCCAGCGTACTCTAGGTCTACCCTTGGCTCTTCTTTCTGCTTCTCCTCTCTTCGTATATGCTTTATAAACTAATGAATCACACGACATTCTTTCCAAAAGACTAAACCATTGTATCTGTTGGTTTTGTGTGTGGATAAAGGGAGAAATGCGGAATGTGTTTAATCTTCAAGCCTAAAGAGCAATAAGTGTGCATTTATTTCAACGTTTGTTGGAGGAAAAGGGGAAGGGAATATTGAAAAACCCCAAGTATCTATAGATATGTCCTGATGTAATGACGTCGTTTCATACTCAACAACCATTTGATTTTCATTAAAGTGGTAGTGTATCCTATTCAACATATCCATCAACCTAGCATTTTTTGGCTGTTGTGATTTTTTTGTTTACCTAAACGTACCTAATTCCGCACTATTTGATACACATTGATCGTGATAGTCGACTAATTATGAGACCTATTGTCTAATGGGTAAACAGTTGTATACTAGGACTAATCAGACTTTTCCGTGAATTTCAATGGTTTTCGGCACCAATTATAATCTACGAAAATAGCAAGATAATTCAATTGAGTCTTATTAAAATGGTGTTATCCCATTGGTTAACAGTATTATATTGTCGACGGTTTCGGATTCATGGTGTGAAAAGGAGACATCTTGACTTTTTTTTTCTTGTGTGCTACCCGCGATATACTAGTTCCCATAGAGTTAACCATTCCACGGGGGGGGGGGGGGATTGAGTATCTAATCCCTAAAATGACGTTTTCTACATTTGACAGTAAACCTGTTATCCTTGTAATAGGGTAAACTCCCTTTTAGTATTTATATATAGATACCTGTCACCCCTAGACATGAGCGTTCATGTTGAACGGGAGAACACAAGGATAAAAGGACTTTATGTTTATGACTTCCAAGTCAGAGACCTCATATTTTCAGTGTGAGACATACCTTTTTATGCAAGCATATATATTTGGAGGGTATCTGGGAGGGGGAAGAGTTAATTCCATTAGGAAAATAGAACGCTACGCTCAGCACTATAAAACTAGTAATTAGTAAAGCAGATAGTAAAATCCACCCTGTGTGGTTATCTTTCCTCCACACACCACACACACATGCACACACAAAACATAATTGTAAACTATCAAAACGAAATTTAAAAAAAAAAATTTGAAACGCAAACCCTTATTATGTAAAGCCAGAGCTTCTAACTATTCAACCGCTGGCACTTTTAACTCGCGGAAGGAAGCTGTGACCATTTGATACACTACATGTACAGGCCTCAATTTCAATCAAATATTCCTACTTACATATTCATTGCTTATAAGAAATAATAGAGGAAATTAAATGTAAAGTTGGTAAACATGCATAGACGAAATGTAAAATTGATAAACAGAAAGAAATTTTCAACTAGTAAACTGCATAGAAGAAATTTAGTGTAAAACAAATATACAAACATATACAAAATGTATTCTAAGACGGATAAACCAAAGTAATTTAGTATAAAATTGATAAAAAGAAATAATTTAGTATTAAACTGATAAAAATAAACAATTTAGTATAAAACTGATAAACATAACTAATTTAGTGCAAGATCGAGAAAGAATCATAGAAGAAATTTAGCGTAAAACTGATAAATAATAATATAAGAAATTTAGCGTAAAACTGATTAATAATAATATAAGAAATTTAGCGTAAAACTGATAAATAATAATATAAGAAATTTAGCGTAAAACTGATAAACTATAATATAAGAAATTTTGTGTAAAACTGATTAACACACATGAGAAATTAGTGTGAACGATAAAAAAAAAGGCATAGACTAAATAGAGAACTAATAAATATAATTGAATCTAGAGAGGCCCGAAGATAAAGTGGGGGGGGGGGGGGAGATTACAAACCTCGTTACAATACAAGAATCTGGCCACATCACGTGACAACATACCATTTTTTAAATTTCATATGCTATTGCACTATCTCGGAAACTTTAAAAGTCGTAATTTAAAATACATATCTAGCGATTTGCGCGCTATTAACTGGTCATCCACCTCCCACTGAGTGTGCAGCGCGCATGTCGAGTGGTCAGGGGCTCTCATCGCGCAACGTGTCAAATATTGGATGCGTCGGTATATGCGACTAAATCGGAATTTCGTTCTGTTTAATTATGTTTGCTATTTGTTCCGTAGAAACCTGTTCACTGATGCTTGTATCGTACCCAAACCTCCCACCTTCACACCTAGCAAATTGAAACATGCATATTAGTACTAGGAACTTGAACAAAAGTCGGTAAAAACCACTTCCTTAGAGATTTTTGCAAAAAGGTCTTCAAAGTTTCTGTCAAATAGTGAAATTTATACACGAAATCGGACAAAAGACACATTTTTAATGTTTAGTATTAGGCGAAACCCCCTCATTAAAGTAATCATATTTACAGCCCTCAGTCTTGAACGGAATTTAAAACAAGAAAAATACCGTGTAAAACTGATAAACAAAATATACAAGACATTTGATGTAAAACTGACAAACTACACTGATAACATTTAGAACTGATAAACAAGCATATAAGATGTTTAGGGAATAGCGATTAACAATTTTAGAGGAAGTGTAATGTGATAAACAAAGACATTTAGTGTGAAACTAATAAAAAAGAGTATATAGAGTTTCCTGTAAAATTGATAGACAGTCTCACATCTCCACAAAATTAAGGCTGCCCAAACTGACCAATGCCCATGTCAAAAGGGTCCCCAGACTCCAGAACATATTCTGCAGACATGCCCACTCTTTGATAACGTGAGAACCAAAATATGGCCCCAAGAGATAGATCTGAAGGTGAAGCTGTGGGGCAACCGTGAGGACCTCCTACTGACGACTGAATTCATGGAGGCGGCCCAACTTCCTGTATAGACTTATGAGCATAGGAAACTGATCGCAGAAGAAGAAGAAGAAGAAGATAGACAGTCATAAAATAGTTTTGTATGAAACTAATAAACAATCACAAATTAAGTTTCTGTAAAACTAATGAGCAAACGTAGAGTTTTCAGTAAAACTAATAAAACTACATAAACTCGATAAAAGAATTTTGTATCGAAACATCGACTGTTTCTGATCTTTAAGTCACGATTTTTTTGCAAGATCAAACAATTAAATCGTTACTGTTGACGATATAAGACCCATAGACTAGTAGCAAAATTGCCTTCAAAAATGACTTTATTTAACTTTTCCCCTGATTTCTGTTATTTGTCGCCACAAAGTATAACCGTATAGACCAATGAACATCACGGGAACAGTCACAAGACTCATTTTAAAATGTTGATTTCCAATTATTCAACAGACCTAGGTCTTATATTGTCAAACTTGAGTAAAGTATATGGAAAATATATTGAATTCAAGTCTTTATATCTACCTTTTTAAAAAGAAAAAAAAATGCAACATTGTAGACATTGAGGGTGAACAAGAAGGATATATGAAGTTAAAAAAGTTGTTTACAACTGCAATACTAAATACAAGGGCTAAATAACTTTCAACTAAATCAAGTATCGGCTGTAGAACATTTCCCGGGATCTCCTGCGAATGTTCTATATTCTAATTTCTTAGATTCTCAAAACTTTCTAGATTCTCAATTTCCTAGAATTTACATTTTCTATATTGTCAATTTTCGACATTTTCAATATTCTAAATTCATTTTTATTAGATTAATTCTCAATCTTCTACATGTCCACCCCCCCCCCCCTCCACCCATCCCCAAATATATAAATTAAGTAATAAATGAATCAAAGAATAGGAGCGCTGTCACGGCTGTAGGTACGCTTTCAGAAGGAAGCGGTGTTTACCTAATGGAAGGACAATTGCCAGGCTTTTTTAAAGCATAAATCTCTATTTTGATCTAGAGTTTCTAGATTAAGTTTCTAGCAGTAGTATAACGTCAATAGATGTCAGTGCTCGACCTCCCCTCATTTGATTAAACAACGTGTAGGACAGACATTACATCAGCAAGTAACACCACATATTAACATTGGCTTACTGTGTGGTATAAAGAAGAATAGCGAGAACATCATGGAAAGAGAAGACAACAAATAAGAGGTGCTAAAAACACTTAATATGAAGAAAGAACTACTAAGAGAAATTAAGATCAAGCAAATAAAATATTTTGGACACATTAAAAGAGATGACACCTTATTGAAGACCTTACTTGAGGGTAAAGTCAAAGGGAAGCAAGCAAGAGGTGGACAGACATACAAGTGGGAGAGTAACATCACATGATGGACAGGTTCCAGTCTAGTAGAGTACACCACCAAGACAATAGACAGGGGATGTTGGAGATCCGTTGCAGCCAACCTTCGTTGCGGAGACGGCACTTGATGATGATGACTGTGTTTGAGTTGTTTATGCAACAAGCGCACAAAAATGCATAGTTATTTACTATAAGCAGGGCCGAATATATAATTTCCTGAAGAAGGAGGTTACACGTAAAAACTTGTTTGCCATTCGTCATTATTCATGCGCAAATTTCACTTTTTGAATGAGAAATTGATGACCTTCTTGTAAAAAAAAAACAACCCATAAGGAGAAGTTGTTACCGACCTAAACGTCGGTAAAAACTTGTTCCTAGTACTAAAAGTAACGCTCTGGATTTGCTAGGAGAGGGGGGGGGGGGAGAGAGGGAGCTGGACCCCAAATCCAACGTTCATTGGCTGCTTAAGACCTGATCTTTGATCTTGTAAATTTCAATTGTTTTGTGCTCACAGGCACTAGCCTCAGACCAATCACACGCTTAGAAATAATTTATGACGATGCTAGTTCTCAGAGCTGAAACTGAAATTTCCTTTCTGTACTGAACAGTTTGGGTAGAAAAGAAGAACAGGCGTATGGAGCTGCATTACAAGATTATATAAGGTATTTTGTTTAAGCTAGTTAATATTTTATATAGGGCCGTAAATACATGTTTTTGGTTTGGAAAAAGGGGGTGGGAGCTACCTACCTACTAAAAAAAGTCACTTGTCATCTCCAGCCTAAAAATGCACGCTACGCCATTAGTTAAAAAACTGAAAATCATATTAGGATTTACTCGGGGTGGGGTGGGGGGGAGGAGGTTCAACACCCCACCTTTATCTACGGTCTTGAAAACTGTGACCTGCCATACACGTAGTTAAAGACGAATAAAACGGGTTACGTCTATCTAACTCTATCTATGTTTCTTCAGTACCGAATACGGTATATATTGCAGAAACCAGAGCTTTCCATTTCAAGCGATGCGATGCACTGTGTATAATTCCTGCATGCTGTTGAGACCTATAGTCATATCTTCTTTGATGTTTGTTCTGCGAAAAGTCTCTCTTGGTCTTCCTTTTTTTTTCTGGTGTCATCTGGTCATCTGGTACGACTGGGATGAGAGAATCGGTTGTCTCATCCCATACATCCAAGATCCATGCTGAAACTCGGCTGAACTCACGCCCGCTCTCAAAATAGTAAGAACAGCGAAGAATGTTAAATTATGGACGCATTAAAAGGAAATGAGGAGAGAAAGAGAGAGAGAGAGAAGAGTAAGATGAAACATTGTTTTAAGCTGTTAGCAAAACCATGGCTTACTAATAGAAACATATGCTCGCACAGTATTACTCCTTAATGCTTCTTGTCGGGCAAGTTTAGAGGCTTTAATAATGCAACATGATGTGAAGATTCTGGAACTACATACTTGGCACAGGAATCCGGTCTCTGATGCTCCCGTGTGTATGGGCACATATACAGTAAAATATGAAAGCTTCAAAGAAACGGCAAGAACGTAATAATCTTTGCTGAATAAAAGAAGAAACGAAATGGGGGGAAAAATTAGAGAAGGTATGATTGAGAAAAAAATCAAGCATAAAAATCAAGCATTTTTCTGGGCAGCGGAGGCCACTCGCGGCTTTCCTTTACCTTCTCTACGGCCCCCTACAAGCAGCACATGTGATGCACAAGCATGCTCACGATTTTCAGCAAGTCTGTCAGTCTGTAATGCTGTCTGCAACTAATTCCTGTTTGTATCTTCTGCCAGTCACTGATTCGCTCATGCAGTGATGCTCGTGACCATGAAAACCTCGCTCACTTCTCGCTTTTCTAGCATTTCTCGAGAAGGCGGAGCCAATATCTAGAACCGATACTTTCCTCTTTAACCAATTATACTCCTGCTCTTGACATCTTGAGGCGGGGCAAAGTTAGCATTGGGATGAAACTTTCATAGCTTTTGCTAGGAATGTTGAAGACCTTCTGTGAAAAACCAAGAATACAATTAATAGTTAGAAAGTCACATAACGTGTATTATATAGGGATACTGAGTATCCACTACTTCTTTTTTGTATTGTTCTGGACTTAATGTCGTATAGATTACATTGATTATATTATAAACTAATTTCTGATTATCGCTAATGCCTATTGTTAAAATGGCATTATTGAGTCTTTCACTTGTTTCTCTTCATTCTCCGCAAAGTTATGAAGTATTTCCTGATTTATTTCTTAAGTATTTCAACGAATTGGAAGATTATTCCAAATTATTGGATTCATTATGGACTTGGATGTTGAGTTTTGTTTAACTCTTTCTCGTATCAGTAAATCTGGAATTTACGGTAAGTCGTTTTGTTCATTGCGATTAAATAGACTTTCCCATAGCATGGATGTGGTTATTTCGAGCGTTGATTGTGTCTGATTTCGTTTTCTGTAAGAATGTGCTCTGAAAAAAATATAACAAATCATTAACGGCTCCATTATGAATAGACATGGACGTTTAAATAATATTTGGGAATCACAAACAAAAAACGAATACGGTCCCACTTCAAATAATTATGTACTATGTTAGTAGCCACGTCTGCATAGAAGCTCAGTGATAGTTGTACTAAATATGCCTATATATATATATAGTAAAAGGTGTTTTACTCGCGATAAATCGAATCTTTGAGTTATACACCTAGGAAATTTTAGGCATACTGAGAATTTCTGACTTGGAAATAATCGAAAATACTCGCGAAAGCTACTGATGCGGATTGAGTGAATTCGGATTACGTATTGGCTCAAGTTACAAGGCGAATTGTGTCAACTGAACTGGCTGAGATGAAATCTCATTTGCTACTTTATTTTAGCAAGCACCCTGAAGTTGACCATTTCAGTTATTCGTCCTTTGGTTAAATTCTTAGTACTATAAGTAATTTTCTGATTTCCTAGGGGAGGATATGAACCCCAAATTTCCCTTATCTACGTACTTGAATTGATATAACTTTTTTTAAAGAAGTGAGAAGTCGTTGAAAAGGCAATTTCAGAACAAAAATCAAAATATTTAAAGTATTTTGAACTGTAATAAAGGAGTGATTTGGGGGGGGGGGCGTGTTTATCATGCTGTTTGAGTGTTTTGAAATCTTACAAGCGCTTACCCTCGAATATCTATATGCTTATTCCTGTGTTTTGAAATCCTACAAGCGCTTTCTCTCCAGTATCTATGGGCTTATTCCTGTGTTTTGAAATCCTACAAGCGCTTTCTCTCCAGTATCTATGGGCTTATTACTGTGTTTTGAATCCGACAAGGCTTTCTCTCCAGTATCTATGGCTTATTCCTGTGTTTTGAAATCCTACAAGCGCTTTCTCTCCAGTATCTATGGGCTTATTACTGTGTTTTGAAATCCGACAAGGGCTTTCCCCTCCAGTATCTATGGGCTTATTCCTGTGTTTTACATTCTTTTGGCATGTCCCAACCATATAAGCCTGTTCTCATTCATATCACCATGTTATGGTTGGTCATCTATATAGATCAGAGGTGGATAGTTTTTGATCGGTGGATCGGATTGATTACTTTACGTTTACAGTCTACTTTTGTGAGTATACATATCACACACAAAATCGGAGGGTTTACAATCAATTATAAGACATCATTTACACATGTTTCATTTATCATACAATTGGCATGATTTAAGTATGAAATTGCACGATTATGTACTCTTGAACACACGACAGAGGGTGTTTAAATGTTGTATCTTGGTGTCACCCTCAAATTCTCTGTCAGGAGCGTATCAAAATAAAATATGTATTAGTAGGAAAAAGGAATCTGCGAATAAAGCTTATGACATGAAAGCAGATCATAAATACGATTTTTCAGTATTTCTGCAATGAAGCTACTCGAGGAAAACTATAATTATATTTCAAACTCAGAAAAGAGAACTATTCATGTCTTAGGA